>JAHRHZ010000223.1:18288566-18300959 GCA_024137785.1 Ginglymostoma cirratum
GAGTGCAAGAGATTGGGATAACACAGTGTGGAGCTGGAGGAGCACAGAGAGCCAGGCAGCATCAGAGTAGCAGGAACGTTGACTTTTTGGGTCGGGACCTGAAGAGGGTCCCAACCCGAAACGTTAACTTCCCTGCTCCTCTGATGCTGCCTGGCCTGCTGTGCTCCTCCAGCTCCACACTGTGTTATCCCAATCTCTTGCACTCCCTGCTACACCCCAGGAGCATGTTAACCTCTCTCAGCAAAATGCGAATCATAACCTTTGGTTTCATTGCCATTAAACACACAGCATTCAAAATTCAGGCCTTGCCAATTTACTTTACAAATTTAAGAAAAAGCAGCAACAAGTGAGATGGTACTTAGGGGTGTTGAAGGTGTTAAAGTGATTGCTGTTATGTGAATGTGGTAATATAGCCATGAACCTTGTGAAGTCACTTTGTGATTCTAACCTCATGGCCCAGCAATAGGGGGGAATACTTTTGAAGTAAGATCATTGCAGTAGTCCTTTGTCTTCCTGCAGATTATTATGCTAAAAATGTTGCCATTGCTATCCAGTTGTAGGAACGGAAGTAGGTCGTTCATTCCATCAGGACTGTGCTGCCATTCAGTTAAATCATGCTTTCTTTGCATTTATGAGACACAGACATTTATTTCCCAACCATAACTGCCCGGAATAGTTAAGAGTCAATCATTGTGTTATGGGTCTGAAGTCATGTGTAGGCCAGATCAGGTAAGCCCAGTAGGTTAGCTTCCCTCAAGGACATTAGTGAATTAAATGGGTTTTATAACAATTACACAAGCTCTATATTCTAGCTTTTATTACATTCAAATTTCACCATTTTCCATGGCAGGATTTGAACTCATGCCCCATAGGATTGGCCTAAAATTTGGATTATACGTGCAGTGACATTATCACTGCCTCCCTTGATATCGACCTTAACACTCCTTTTTCCACTGTATCCACAAAACCCAAGATGTTTGTCATTAAAACCCAACAATGTCTGTCACAGAATTTTTAGAGAAAGGTTTTGATATTAGTTTCTGCTGTGAGGTTTGCTTCACTCAGATGTACATAGAACATACATTGCCTGGCTTACAGTGCCTTGTCCATTAGGCTACTGTTCCCTTATTTTTTGGAACTTCAGCATCTGCTCTGATGGGATTTGTACCCTCGTCACCATAGCTATATCCTCAGTCTTTGTATGATCAGTGACATTTCCACAACATCACCATCTCCTCCTGTACACTGTCTCAAAGCAAAAACTGACTGGAAGCTCTATGATGCAATAGAGTTCAGCTTCAAAGTTTGGGGAAAGTGTTCGATGAACCATGGGTGACAAATACAAAGTCTTTGTGATAGCATGACACAAACAGAGTTGTGTGTGTTGACAACATTCACATGGACGTGTGGCGAGAAGCACAGATGCAGTTTACCAACCGTCTACAAGTATTCGGAGATATCCTGAAAGCAAATAAATCCCCATACCCAGAGTATTCTGTATCACAAAGGCAAACCATATGTGACTCCCACACATCAGGGTTAGTATACCCAAGAAGATTCATGATACATCTTTCAAGCAGGCTCTACACATGATACATCAAGTGCTGTAGAAATAGCTGACCCATTGATTCAAGTGTCATAAGATATAGTTACATCAATGTGTTTCATTAAAAGCACTCTCATTATACTTCTGCTAAAGATGCATTGCATAATATTAAACATTGCAGTCATGGCTTATTTTCAAATTCAGTGTTTTCCAGATAAATTATGTGAATGTTTATCAAAAATCATTCATTTAAATATATAATGAAACCTTAAGGAAAGAATTGTTCATTTAGAATGTGATGAACTCATGCAACTTCACGCAATAGCTACTGGGCTTCTGCTTGTCTTTAACATCATCCCCTGCCCCCTTACTCCTACCCTGTAGCTTGGCTTAAGGCTGCTCATATTTTAAAAATGTGTCTCATTTAATAGCTGTCTTCTTCATAGCAGTAAGTTCTTGTCATGTCATCTATTTATTCTGAGGCAAGCTATAAAATATCAGAATCATTTTTTGTACACACCATATTTCTGCTCACTGCCCTTCCTGTCTTAAATATGGACAGAGGATGGAAGATCATTTAAGAAAGCATTGCTATATCAGGAGCAGGTGAGCTTAGACAGGGTGAAACAGGTATCGGAAACAATGGTGAAATCAGCAGTCGTTGTAATATGGGACCTGAAGTATACCTTGGGTCCAATAGTGCACTATGGTTAAAATCAATTTAGTTAATAATTAAAAAAAGGCAGATCCAAGGGCGCCCTCTTGTGGTAAAGTAGTAGAGTCCCTGCGCTTAGACCAGAAGGCCCAGGTTCAAGCCTCGTCTGCTCCAGAGGAATGTAGTAACACCTCTGAACAGGTTGATTAGAAGAACAGGTTAAATAAAGAAAATCAAACCTACCCATAATGGGCTTTCCTTATAAATATTTAATTGGCTACACAGGTGATTACTGGTGGTAGACAGTAGTTATAAAAGGGAAAAAAATATCATGGTGATTTGGTGGTGGGAAAGTCGCTCAGCTGTGCTTCACTTTTGGGTACAAAAGAAAGAAAAAATATAAAGCAGACCAGGGATATATAAAAATTACAAAGCAAACCCAGTGGCTACAACACAAAAAGCAGACCCAGCCTCGCCCATAATGGGCTTTGCATGTAATTTTCAAACTAGCTGCACAGGTGGAGGTTAATAGTTGAAAACAAATAAAAAGACATGGTGGGAGAGCTGTTCGGTTGTGTGAAATTATATTTCCAATGTAAGAAAAAAGAAAAATAAATAAAGCAGACCCAGCGGGCTCTTGTGGTATGATGGCATTGTCCCTACCTCTGAGCTAAGGACACCAGGGTTCAAGTCCTAATGAATCTGAGATCTATATCACAACACGACTGAACAGGTCAGTTAAATTAAATGCAATGGCATTCATCATTCTCATAAGCAAAAAATTAGCAGACCCAGTTGGGAATCACAGGGGATACATGCTTTATTTCCCTCCCTGATTCCATTTTAATTTGTCCCATCCCTCTCTCCCTACCACTCCCTCGCTTTTGATGGTTTTTAATGCTCATAATGGGCTTTGCTTGTAACTATTGAATCGCTACATGTGTGTTTTACTGATGGTGGTGGTTAATAGTTAAAAACAAATAGAAAGGTCACGGTGATTTGGTGGTGGGAAAGCCTTTCGGTTGTGTATGACAACTATCCCAGATTATAAAAATAAAGCAGACCCAGTTCTAAGCCAGGAAGCCTAGGTTCAAGCCCAACCTACTCCAAAGGAATGTAATGACCTTTTTGGATAGATAGATTAAAAATAAGATAAAGCAGACCCAGGCTGCAGGGGTGATTTACTGGTGGCAGTTAGTAGTAAAAAAAGGCACAGTGATTTGATGATGGGAAGAAGAATATTCAATTGTGTGTAAGAGCACTTCTGGATATAAAGGGAAAAGAATAAGGCAAACTTAGGCAATTGCACTCCCTTTTTAGTTATTTGAAAAATATTTTATTGTGCTTTTGGTTGAACTTTGGCCTAATGCTCCTAATCTTTGGGCATCCCATGAGGAGAGCACATCCAGTTAAAAAAACAACAAAGCAGACCCAGGGGTGGGTTTGCAGAGCTGTCTGTCTGAGCTGCAATTAACCTTTGTATGTTACAAGCAGTGGCTGTAATTTGGTGTTCAACAATAAATGATGTTCCTTTCCAGTTGGGCTTCCTAAGTTATTACCTTGGCGACAACAGTAAAGAAAATTTTTGGACAGCCTTGCCTTTCAACAAATCCTGTTAGACCATGATGGGGAAATACTGAAAGTGCTACTGAATAGGAAACTGGAATCTCATGATGCGAGTGTAGAGGATTGGCCCTGGTGTGCTGAAAGAATGAGTTACTTTTTTCAGGCAAACAGGATAGAAAGGGGGCACTGACAAGATGTAATTCTCCTGACCACATGACTACGAGTTTCAGCATCATAAAGAATTTAACCTACCTGGGTGGCCCTGGATGTAAAATCTTTTGATGAACAGTACAGGCCCACTACAACCACGAGCCATCTGTTATATTACAGCATTATAAGTTTAGCACGGTAAGTAGACTTCCTGAGGAACCAGTTACTGAATTCTTAATGACACTGTAGAAATTGGCAGAGCAATGTGACTACTGGCCAGCACTTCAGAAAATGTGAAAAGATTGCTTAGTTTGTGGAATTAAAGATATTGTTATTCAAAGGAAACTACTGACTGACCCAGACATGGACTTCAAGAAAGCCATGAAACTGGCTGCTTCCTGTGAAAATGCAGAAAAAATGGGCTCAGGAGCTTCAGGGTTTATAGACAGTACCATCCTCAGCCTCTGGTTACCCCCACACTGCAGATCCGAGTCCCGAGGACAATACTCACGGCTCCCAATAGTTGCCAAGGAAGACAGGTGACTCAGTGGTTAGCATTGCTGCCTCACAGCACCAGGGACGTGGGTTTGATTGCAGCCTCAGGGGACTGTGTGGAATTAGTGAGCTCTCCCCATGTCTGTGTGGGTTTCTGCTGGCTGCTCCAGTTTCCTCCCCCAGTCCAAAGAAGTACAGGTTAGATGGATTGGCCATGCTAAACTGCCCCGTAGTGTCCAGGGATGTGTGGGCTAGGTAGATTAGCCATGGTATATGTGGATAAGCTGAGGGCTGAATCCAGGTCCCTGGTGCTGTGAGGCAGCAATGCTGACCACTGAGTCACCTGTCTTCCTTGGCAGCTATTGGGAGCCGTGAATATTGTCCTGGGGGCTGGCTCTGGGTGGGATACTCTCTGGACAGTTGGTACAAATTCACTAGGCTGAAGTGCCTCTTTCTGCACTGTAGGGAATCTATGAAAGGTGGTTGGAGTTGGAGGCTGCAAGGTTCCAGAACTGGACAGGAAGTTTCTCCACAATGCAGTGAGGAGCAAGATTGCCCATGCCACACTTGTAGTTACAGGGTCTGCTCCTAAGCAGAGTTAACAATACAGGTGAAATGTGTAAGGTGAAGTCACATCAAGACAGGACTTTGCAAAATAATTGAGAAATTGCAACGTCGAAATTGCACCAGTGTTCCCAAAGTGTCCCCAGTTAAGACAAAACTCCAGGTAAATGGCCACCCCCTTCACATGGAGGTAGACACAGGTACCACTCTCACCATTGTTCGGAATCTCTGATGGAACATCTTGTCTTTAAGCCTACGAGATACCAAGACCAGATTGCAGAAGGGGTCGTTATGTATTACTGTAACCCCAGTTACACAGGGGTAAAAGACAGTCTGACTGCCCTTGATGATAGCCAGATCCTAACCTTTGGGATGGGACTGATGACAGAAAATCCATTTGGATTGGCAACAGATCTTTAAAATGGGTACTAGTGTTGAGAAGTATCCCAATGTGTTCCAAGAGGACCTCAAGAAGTCAAAGGGCACCAGGGCCAAGATTTATGTAGATCCAGAAGCCCGATCTAAATACTTCAAGACACAGCCAGTCATCTATGTGCCAGAGATGAAGTTGAATTGGAATGTCTCGAGGATGACATCATATGATCAATGCAATTTGCTTAATGGACTGCAACAGTAGTCCCGATCATAAAACCTGGCAACTCAGTCAGTCTTTGTGGGGATGATGAGTTGACAGTCAACAGAGCTTCCTGCTTAATCAGATACCCTATTCCACTTATGGAAGACTTTATGAAAAGCTGAGTGGGGATGGGGGGGTGGGGGTGGTGGTCACATATTTTTCACATTTAATATGAACCACACTTAACTCCAACTGGAGCTTGAAGGAACATCTAAGAAGTATTTACTCCTATAAATACTCACAAAGGGCTGTAGAAATGCACTCGATTACACTTTGCCATTCATTAGCTTGCTTTATCTTCCAAAGGGAAACGGAGAACATCCTCCAAGGGTGCCCGGAGTGGCAACCTATTTAGATGACATTTTACTCTCAGGACCTACTGCAAAGGAAAATATGGCATGTTTGGAGAGGTCTTATGACATTTTTCTGAGGCTGGCTAAAAATGGAAAATTGTTTTCCAGGTAAGTGAGATAATATTGGTCGAGCACAGAATAGACAAGGATGGATTATACGCTGTCAAAAAGGTGGTCAAGGGCATAAGAAAGGGGCTCAATTCTAAGGAATACATTAGAGTCAAAGTTTTTCCTAGATCTTAAAAATTACTAGGGTTAGATATGGCCCACGTAAGGAACTTCAGTAACAACACTTCAGGGGGATCCTGGGAGTTAACCTGAGATGAAAAGGGACTGTTATTCTACATGGAGAGAAGATCACAAAAAAATACACATCAACGACCTCCAGAGGGAACCCTCTATAGAGGTAATTGTTTCAAATGGACATACCACTGAGGATAAGCCCACTGTAGCCACTCTTCAACAAGTCTTCACGGAACAGATGTTTATGTATTTATTATATGCCCCTTGACCAGACCTGGAAAGCAACAGGAATGGGGCCATGGGCAATGTGGGGAGGCCTTATCATCACAGGACAGAGGGGGACCCCTCTGAATCAGAGGTGGAGGGATGTGATAACCCCTACGAGGCTCATAGCGAATGCCCAATTAATCTCCTTGTAAGCCGGCTGGGTATCAGTTACCTTTGGGAACAGGCAATGGCCTGCCCAGCTGGAACTCATCACCTGAGTCTTTTGTAAAGCAGACCCAATGGTGGGCACCATGGGGGTTATAGTGTTCCATGTCTCCTTCCAACTCCATTTTTATTTAGCCCCTTCCCTCACTCCATAGTCTCCCCCTCACTTTTGATGGTTTGCATTGGCTTCAGTGGGAGTTGCATGTAAATTACTGGTGATGATTAGTAGTTTATAAAAACAAATGTCATCGTAATTTTGGTGGTGGGACGGTTGCTCAGTTGTGTGTGATAACACTTCTGGGTGGAAAGAAGAAAGGTAAAGCAGACCCAGGGATGTTTGTCCCAGACTAGCGACTAGACTTTGGACACCGTAAGTAGTGGCTCTATTCTGGATACTCAACAGTAAGCAATGCTCCTTTCCAGTTGGGCTAGCCGAGTTATTACAATGTGGAACGAAATAGAGTTACGAGGGTAGAAGGGGTTCATGGGAAAGTGCAGATGAGTGATACAAGGAATTGGTTGGAAATGACTTTGGCTTTTGATTGAAATGATGAGGGAGTCCATGCGAGATTACTTGATTGCAAGGCTGTTGCTGTGATGGATAAGACAGTTTAGATGTTGTGAAAGGTTCAGGGAGGAAATGTGGAGAGTGAAATCGTAAAGGATTATGCAATCAAGTTTGAAATCACCAAAGATGAGTGTTGCTCTATACAACGGTTAAAAAAGTAAGAAACAACATGGCCAGTATGAAGACATCATGTTCATGGTTCCTAAGAAGTGATTGCAGAGTGTTCTACATTAATAAACTAAAGCGATGCCAATATTATTCAAGTGATCAATTCTATGCGTCGAATGGCACATTGTACACTAGGAATACAATCACTTTCAGAAAATCCTACCTACTCACCTGCATGCAAGTAATGATTTTAATATGCTCACTTGCATGCCAAAACAGGGCACTCACAACATGGCTTCATGTACAAAGTATGTTAGAAATTTTTCTTTGCTTCCTGTGGCTCCTGGATGGAATCATGGCCTCACATCACATGGACATATTTTCCTGCTTTTTGTCTTCCAATATGTTTTTCAAATTCATACACGGTGAGGCATCTCTTGTGCTGTGCAGACTGAAACTGCTAAGTTCCCACTTGCAATGATTTATGGTCTACTCCGAGCGAGAGATTTGTTTATTCTTCCCATTGCTTTAATGTTATTTTTGCAAAGGGCATTATTGATACAATGTAATTCAGGAAGAATTCATGCGTAACCTTGGCTATTTGCTATTAGTTCATGCTGAATAGACCTGAAAAAATTAACTACCCTGTCTTTGCACCACCATGCCCCTTCCCTGACCCCACCAATATCCACTTTGCAATCTGTTGCCCTCTACTCACAATTCCCCTATGACCCGTGTGAGTTAAAGTCCATTAATCTAATTCAAACCCAAGAACTTTGACAGAATGAGTGAAATACTCAGCCTACATTAATGACAGTACACTGAATTACTATAATGTACATATTTTATGTGCAATAACTTTAACAAAGTAATCCATTTCTCCATTGCTTATAATTAACAGCATATTGTAAATAAGCTAATATGTGAAGGTCTTGTTTTATTTTCAGCTGACCCAATCTGGATAGAATTTAAATGAATAATGCTACTTCAGTGTATATGAATCTAGTTATGGATTTAGTTTGAATTGGAAGTTAAAAAATTTACAATAAAAATCAGCTCAAAAATATTGAAGTATTATGTTCTAATTTACTTCAGTTCCTTTCAGAAAAACATACGTTGTTACGTGGAAAATGTATGGTTTTCATAAAACTCAGAAAAAGAACTTAACAACTTAGCATAACTTAACAAATGCGCTATGTTGCTCAACGTGATAAGAAATTGTCTTGCACTTTTGCTTTGCAATTAATCAGTGTAAAAATTTCACATTACCATAACTATTACATCACTTTCTGGTGTTGCATTAGTGTGTTTGTATAGAAACAAATAACTTGCTTCTGAAGAAGAAGTCATATTCAACTCAAACATTATACTCAATATCTCCTTCCATTCCACAGATGCTGCCAGATCTGTTGAATACTTTCAGCACTTTATTTCATATTCCCAGCATCTCCAGTATTTTTCTTTTATTATAGCATGTTTCCCTTGCTGGGTACATACAATTCAGCAAATCATTGTTTCTCTGTCTGAACCTAGTTCTCAAGAGCTTCTCCTAAGTTAAAACGCCGTTTCCTTACTGTAGGTCTGGAATATAGTTCTACTACCAGGTATAACCAGGAAACATTTTCCCCATCTCAGATTTGTTACAACTACATTTCAATCTATGGAGAGCTTGTCAACAACAGGAGGCATTTTATTTAACATTATGGGCAGCTTTATAAAATAGATTAACCTTTAGAACATATCTTAACTTCAATTCAAGTGTTGTTACAAAAATAGCATTAATCCAAATAAAACCATCAATAAAGTGGCTGACCTTTTCAGGCTGTGAGCTTGAACTTAGTCTGAACGGGTGCTTTGCCTTATAGCATTGTGATCTAGAGGCTGCCTTTGTGATGTAGCCGATCTCTTCTGTGTTTTGGGGTATAATTATGTGAATCAGTTATTGCATAGATAGAGATTAAACAATTTCCTAATAGGAGCTTTGGGTCTCCACTGAACTGTAAATCATAATCCAATGAGCTGACCAATGGAATATTAGTGTTTATACTTTGCCTACGTGAAACATAATAATTTAATTATACCTGATATATTGTTCCAATCAGGTATATTGTTTGGTATACAATATTTCATACAGTTTCTCAGTCAGCTGATCCACTTTCTGTGCTAATATCAATATTTTCCACTGTGTACAAATAAACACGATGGAATTTTATTTCTAAGATGTGAGTGCGAACGCTAGTACAGCATCAAACAATTTTCTTTTTTGACAATGTGTTCTGTGCTCTTTAATCTCATGGGTTGCTGAAGGATATCTCAAGTAATAAATGTTTAATTGTCTTTCAGATTAAAACATTCATAACTTGATAACACTGGAAGATTAAGAGTATGATATCACTCTTGCCTGTTGTAATTTAATTATTAATCAAAGGCTCTGTAGAATATGTCTGGGATATTCTAGTACATTACTATCAAACTTCTTTTGACACTTTTCATTTGTTATATTTTGATGAATTCCTGTACATTTCAGGATGAATGAAATCAGAATTGGAGAAAGGAATTTTTCCCTTTTTTTCCTCCTTAGTACCAAAAAATACAGATATGAAGGGCCAAATATTACGCACAGCCTTGGTTAGATATATTAGCAAATTATAACAGCAGTTAATAATAGAATGATAGCTTGCACTACACTTTTGCAAACTCAAATATAGATCATTTTATTTAGTTTAATGTCTGGAATTTTTTTTGTAAGATTTCAGTGGCCTTGGTTTTTATTTGAAAATTCTAGGTTTAAATAACATGAGGCTAAGCAGTGGTAGTTGGGATCTTTGGAGGAGAAAGTTAAACTTCTATGGAAGTACAATACCCTGTTGTACCATCTTCTTGCAACCACCACTGACCTATTACTTAGGCATTGTCTGAGACCTGCATAAAACCTTACATTCAGGCAATTGTTCTATCTCTGAAATCTGACTTCAGAATATTTACTGCAACTTGGACCTTTGACTGATACACCTTTGATCTCTGCGGCCCAGTAGGCAGTAACAGATTATGTTCTGTACCATGCAACATATGTGGACATATGTTGGGGCAGCACAGTGGCTCAGTGGTTAGCACTGCTGCCTCACAGCACCAGGGACCCAGGTTCAATTCCATCCTCAGGTGACTGTCTGTGTGGAGTTTGCACATTCTCCCTGTGTCTGCATAGGTTTCCTCCAGGTACTCCAGTTTCCTCCCACAGTCCAAAGATGTGCAGGTTAGGTGGATTGGCCATGCTAAATTGCTCATAGTCTTCAGGGAGGTGCAGATTAGGTAGGCTACAGGGCAATGGGATGCTCTGAGGGTCAGTGTGGACTTGTTGGGCTGAAGGGCCTGTTCCAACACCATAGGGATTCTATGGACTACTGTAGTCCATAGTAGTCCATCCCTCAGTCTTTCAGAACACAATTTAGCCTCAAGCATGACTTTAGTTTTACAGTTATTGCTCTTATTTCAAAATGCGATCAGTGACTGATTGGTAATATTCCTGCCTCGAAATAGGAAGGGTTGAGTGCAGATCTGACTCTACACAGCCCCAATAAATGAAGATGAGGATGTTGAGTAACATTGACTGGGAGTACTTAGTTCTATTAGATTTGGGCCACAAGTATAATGTAAAAGGTAAATGGAGCTCTTTAGCCAGGGTTGTAGCTGACTTCAGAAAAGTTCCTCCAATGATAAATGGAAGGCAAAAGGGAATGAGTGGCATTTTTCCTTGTAGAGGACACAACAAAAAGTACTCAGAGATTTGAATTATGATCTGCCTTACATTTTGAAATCTGCATTGCTCTTGGTCTCAGCTTGACTGACATTTAGCTTTCTATTTACTATGTTCAATAAAGGCTGCAATTTCCGTCTACCTAAAAATCCTTTCAGTGTAGAGGAAACACATACTTGCATTGGGTCAGTATGGAGAACTGTTGGATCCGATGATGCAATAGGCTGCAAAAACGAAAAGCTATGTCAAGGCTAGCAATGGATGTAGGATGGAAGCACAATGGTGTTGTGAATTAGAATAATTCCTATTTGAAAATAAATCCCTTTTTGGCTTTAGCATGCACGACAGATTTTAAAAAAGTCTGAAGACCGTGCCCATTTATTTTTTCAATAACTACTTTTCCACTTCTTATTTTAATGTCAAGTTTAGTTTAGAATGTGGATGCATTGGTGCATTTCTGAAACTGGTGCTTCCTCTAGAGGTGTTCTAGCAAAAGAGAAGCTGCTTCTTCAGAAAATAACAACAATTCATAATAAATTAAAAGTTATCTTGTCTATTGTGGGCCCTTTGCAAATGTTTCTGATTTCTGTAAGCAGTATTTATTTGAATTTAGAATCAAAGTACATTCCAACACTTAACTAGACTCTCTAATAAACTCACATTGACAGATACTTTCAGTAAATGGTCAATAATCATTCCCAACTCTCTTGTCTAAGCTGATGAACAACATTGAACTGTATAAGTTCGGTGTTTGTTGTTTCAATAAGCGAAAGGTTGCTTTTATCTGTGTCAAAGCCAGTCCTTAATGCATCCATTTAATTTGCACAACATACTTTGAATACTATCAATCTCAATTCTTGCTTGGTCAGAATAAACAGTTCAGTGTAAGAAATTCGCCATGGAATATGGCCAAGTGTTTTGTTTCTGGAGACACATGTGGAATGATGAGTCTGTAATTATATTGGAACTTTAGTATTTCCGCGGTGTTTTTTGTTTAATTTATAGCAATGACTTAAATGTACAGCGTAAGTCTGGGGGAGGGGAGAGAGGGTTGCATCATGCTGCATTTGCCTGCATTACAACAATAACTGCATTGTCACATTACCAACCCACGCTGGACAGTTCAGATATTAACATGGGGCTCTATCACTGCCAATCTCTCTGTTCAGGGGTTTTGAAAGCAGTGCATGTAACTCCAGTCCAGAGATAAAAAGGTACTGCAGATGCTGGAGAATCCGAGATAACAAGCATGGGGCTGGATGAACACAGCAGGTCAAGCAGCATCATAGGAGCAGGAAAACTTGACGTTTCGGGCCTAAACC
>JAHRHZ010000223.1:18301359-18409980 GCA_024137785.1 Ginglymostoma cirratum
GAAAGAAAACCCTCAGTGATAAAGAAAACACCATCCCTCCTCTCTGTCTAAAATGGACAATTAATTAGTGAGGTGTTGGCTGTGTTACGTTTCGGGCCTAAACCCGGTTTAGGCCCGAAACGTCAAGTTTTCCTGCTCCTATGATGCTGCTTGACCTGCTGTGTTCATCCAGCCCCATGCTTGTTATCTCTAACTCCAGTCCAGATTGTTTTAAGAACTCCGAGGGCCCCTCTGAGCACTAACAAATTTGCCTGGAGTTGGTGTCAAGGTTTAAGACTGTGGGTGATCTTCACACGGTGATCGAAGTGGGGCTCTCTCCTGGAGAGAGTTTCAAGGTGATGACAAGGTGCTCTGGAACTGACACTGCAGCTGGCCTTTTGCAAACTGGCGACACGTACATTTCCACCAAATGCTTTTCTGGCTCCTACCTGATCTCAAAGCTTGCTAAAATATTATCGTGGCAAAGGCTAACGACATGGTTTCAATTTGCAATCTTTTAATAGCCAAATTATTTTTTGGTCATACCTCTTTCGTATTAAGTGTTTTGGGACGACAGAAGCATTTTTTTTATTTAACGGGCTGGTCTGTCTGCAGGTAAAACATGTGATGAGGTGCATATTGGACCACGCTAGGAATTCCTTGTGATGGAAATCAGTCCCAGTCTGACACAGTCCCAGCTCTCCACCCGGCTCTCTCTCAACTTCTGTGGGAACGCCAGCTGACTGCAACCGTGTTGGAGCAGGATCCAATTGCAAGGCTAAAATCAAGCAGACATCAACAGAAAAAAAGCATGTCCGTCCCATCCAAGAAACGCTGGGATTTCACGGTTACACCGAACTTTCTGCATAACTAAATGAATACGCACGCCCAAAGCCGGTAGGCACGGAAAATAAAAAGGCTGTGATGAGATTGAAATAGGAGACGTCCTGTGTTTGAGAGCTGCTGCCACATTGGGAATCCTGTTGCACAGAAGGAGCCGTCTTTTCTGTACTGGCTACCCACTTCAGCTCACTTCTCCTGCTCTTCCACATCGCGGCAAAACCTCCAGGACAGTGACGACTCCAGAAAGTTTCTGTTTCCACTTTAACTGTGTCCGAGACGGTGCGGGTTCCTGGCTGTGGGAGGACGGTGCGGCTGGAGCTCAGTGCAGTGCCTGACCCACGGCAGGAGAGCGACAGGAACCCTGGCTCTCCTTGGGAGCCCGGGGTCGAGGATGTGAGAGGGTTCCCGGACCACAGGCGCTTGGAAAGCGCAGCTTCGCTTTGGGAATGCTTTGGCTTTTAGATTATCTCCGTGAAGGGACACAAATTTGAGAAACCGTTTCAGAGAAAGGATTTCTCCTCGTTAACTCCGGCTATGGGATGTGAAGCTGCTTTCTCGCATCGCAGGAACGACTTGGTGGATTTCACGCTTAGCTCATTACTTTCAAAGTAAGTTTAGCGTTGCCTAGCGCTTCGTGAGCTGCGCTTTGTTTTTATCCAGTGGATAAAATGTGGGCTTCAGTTTTCTTTTTACTGTTGTGCTGGCGTTATGTTGGTGTTTGCACCTGTAAATCCCACTGTCCAGCCCTGTTTCTGGTCCCACTTCCCGAGGCACCCCATAATGAGCAGTGAGAGCACAGTAGTGTGTGTGTGTCGGGGTGGGGGTTAGAGGGTCGCTTGGTCTTCTCGCTGACAGTTCATTCTCAGTGCTTCCAGATCGTAGACACAGCGAACTAAAACAGCGCGTTTTTAAATATAGGGAATCAGATCTGTCATTTTTTTAACCGCGTAAGAAGAGACCCCCTCCCCAAAAAAAAACCTTCCTGAATCCCATTTTAATCTGCAATGGCAGGGTGCAGAGCGATCATGTGAAGCCGCCGGGGACGTGCAGGAGTGAGCCTGACGAATGTTCTTGGGGCAGATATTTCGATGAGTTACTCGCTTCTTAGGAGTTTGGCAATGGAAAGCAATGAAGCCAGCAGATAAAAGGAGGACGTGGCGGTATATCTCTTTCAAGAATGAGAACTGGACTTTTTTTTTGAACCAGCAGTACCACTACTTATAGGAACAAGACCTGGGTAGGTGGGGCTGAGAATTCTGGAATAAAACACGTTGGGAACACTCAGCAGCTCAGTACCTGAGGTGAGAGAAACCGAGCTCACATTGCAGAGCTAATGCCCTTTCACAGAGAGTACTTCTATCATTGTGCGCTATAGGACACCTTGTTCCCTCTGAGCCCCTGAACATGCTTCATATTACCAAGTGCTCTTTGCCTTTTGGCCTTGCTTATTGATTTTGAATCTGCAGTTAGTGTCTCCACGTAACTCCCTTCCCCTCTTGTCTATGCACAGATGACTTTGCCACTGTCTGCAGCGGACTGATTCACCATGCCCATCATTTCCCGGAGCAGCGACAACGATTACAGTAATCTGAGCGACACGTCTTGCAGTTCCCTGAACCACATTGTCCCAGTAAGTCACTCGGAGGTGCCTCCTGTCAAGGGAGTCTTTTACCGGCGATGCAGGCGGATCCAGCAGCGGGGAGGGCTGAGCGACACTCCCCGGCACCAGCAACAGCAGAGGCATCTCATCGTCAATGTGGGGGGCAGCAGGTACCTGCTGCCTTGGAGCACCCTCGACGCCTTCCCACTCACACGCCTGGGCAGGCTGAGGTTTTGCCGCAGCCGCGAGGAAATCGTGCAAATCTGCGACGACTATGATGAGTCCACCCACGAGTTCTTCTTTGACCGGAACCCTTGCGCCTTTCGCATGATCCTGACTTTCATCTCGGCCGGGAAACTGCGCCTCCTGAGGGAGATGTGCGCCCTGTCCTTCCAGGAGGAGCTGCTGTACTGGGGCCTGGAGGAGGGTCAGCTGGAGTGGTGCTGCCGCAGGAAACTGCTGCTCAAAGTTCGGGAGGTGGCCGAAATCAGGAGGGGAGAGGACCTCGAGGCGGACAAAGAGAAAGCGAGTGTCCTGGCCGACAGCACCAAATTGGGGTACTGCATGGAAAAGCTGAGAGACATGGTGGAAAACCCCCAATCAGGGATTCCTGGGAAAGTGTTCGCCTGTCTGTCCATTATATTTGTCACTATAACAGTGATTAGCATTTGCATCAGTACAGTGCCAGAACTGAGGACAGAAGAGGAAAGGGTAAGTGCCCGTATTTCATTTCCAAATGTGCACTGACATGTTAGACTTCAGAGCCCAACTAGAGTGAGTCACAGTCGAGTTATTTCGACACAGAAAGAGTTCCGAGGAAGGGTCGCTCGACCCGAAACATTAACTCTGATTTCTCTCCACAGAAGCTGCCAGACCTGCTGAGCTTCTCCTGCAATTTCTGTTCTTGTTCAGACTCATTGCAGACTCTGCACACCAACCAATCCAGTCACTCCCCTGCTTCCGAGCTCCAGTTTTACCTAATTTACAGGTCACATTTGCCATTTGAAGATTCTTAGAAACTTTTGCAATTTATTTCCTTTTTTGCTTCTAAGTTGTTTCCAATGTAATTATAGAGAGTACATTCATTTATTTTAAATTCCATATGTTCTGCTAAGATGCTACCAACAGGCGCTAACCATGGCCAACACATATTCTGTTGAAATTCAGTTTCCAGTAAATGCATTAATTATTGAAAAAAGGATTTGCATCTGTGTTTAAAACTACCACTATGTATCAATAATATGATAATTTCTAAAAATATGGAGTAAAAACTTATAAAATTGAATCATGATTGTTATTTCACATAGATGGTCTACGTGTCTATTGCTGTGCTGTAAAAGGTGAACTAGCAAGAAAACAATTCAATTTCTGAAATATTTATGAGCACACCAGGACATCAACACATTGTCCTAAATGTTCTTAAGTGAAACCAATGTGCACTTATGTGGGACAATCCCAATGATGCCTCTTCATTCAAAATTCTTCAGTTTCTTTTACTTTCCAGGAGTGCTTTTAATTGACTTGCCGATCTACATAGGCTTCTAATCCAGCAATTCTGATGCCCATTTTCAAATCCCTCTAAGGCCACGTCTTTTCCTGCCTGTAGAATGTATTCCTGCCCCAAATTCCTCTGGGATGACTGTACTGCTCCAATTCTGACCTCTTGCTCAGCCCAGATTTTCATTATTCCCCCATTTGCAGCCACATCTTCAGCAGTTGAGTTTTTAAGCTGTGTAATTCCTCCCTAAACAGTTTTGTCTCTCAACCTCTTTACCTTTAAGAGGCTGCTTAAAACCTAATTCTTTCACTAATCTTTGGTTAATCGTCCCCATTTGTCCTGATTTAGATTAAGCATGGTTAAAGTCCCAAAAAGATAAATTCAAACTGCTTGTTTACTGTCTTGTCAGTCTACTCTTGATCACCAGCTAAATAATGGAAGCTTTCATTGACAATGCTAGACAGTTACATGCCAATAACTTGCTCACTGAAGCTCAGCTTAGATTTGCCAGGGCCACTGTGCTCCTGACCACTGTATAATCTTTGGCCAAATGTGGACTTGAGAGGTGAAGTGAGAGTGACTGCCCTTGATGTCGCAGTACTGTTTTGACTATCACCACCTGCATGTACCTCTTTAAGCCACTTACCACCCTGACACCTTTACTATGGCCTGTCCAAAATCTTGAAACTCCCTTGCATAGGAGCATTGTGGGTGTCCCTGCACTATGTGGACTGCAATGGTTAAAGAAGGTCACTCACTAATACCTTTTCAAGCTAATTTACAGATGGGCAAAAAACGCTAACTTGCCCACATCCCATGAATGAATTAATGCAAGTATCAAATTTATTTTCTTACTGTGGAGCAGCTTGGGACATTTTCCTGTGATAAATGCACTACATAAATGCAAGCTGATGTTGTTGTTGCACCTTCACATCTGCTTCAATTATGTTAGTCCATAACTCTGAAACTATTCAAACTAAACATTATGGCTGATTTGCCTTCTTAACTTCTAGCTGTTTAAATGTTATCTCATATATCTCCTGATATTTATGTAGACTTAATCAGTTAACCTCCTTCATAATCTTAAAAAAGTTCTGTTCAGTTGCTTGTGAAGTCTCTTCCAAAGTAAATAGATCCAAGCTCACTCACCTTTCCTGAAATCTCATATTCCTGATACCCACAATCATCCGTATTGATTTTGTGCAAAAAAATGTCAGTGAGCAAAGCTGAACTGAAATGTTTCTACAGCGTTAAGTTGCTCAATATGAGTCATGTTGTTGATGATCCTATACATATAAATTTTATAGGCTTAAAAGTAACCGCTCAACATGGAGTAACATTAAAACTAGAATGTCACTGAGGAAAAAAGCATCAAATTTCAATTTTTAGATTACTTTATCATTTCTTATTTTCTGCACAGTAAAAGTGATAAATGCTTTTATTAAAAAGAATCCTGCATTGTTTCCCCCTTCTTTTCGTATTACATGAAGAATATTCTACTTGCGTAAAAAGAATAGTGAGTTACACTTGGACAAAGGATTTCACTGTATCTGGACTTTCTAAAACAAAACAATCTTTATGATAGTTGATTGAACTGAAAAGGGTGGCACGGTGGCTCAGTGGTTAGCACTGCTGCCTCACAGTGCCAGGGACCTGAGTTTGAATCCAACCTCGGGCAACTGTCTGTGTGGAGTTTGCACATCCTCCCCGCGGGTTTCCTCCGGGTGCTCCGGTTTCCTCCCACAGTCCAAAGATGTGCAGGGCAGGCAGGTTGGCTATGCTAAATTTCCCATAGTGCCCAGGGATGTTTAGGTTAGGTGTGTTAACAATGGGAAATATAGGGGAATGGGTCTGAGTGGGATGCTCTTCAGAGGGGTGGTGTGGACTTGTTGGACTGTATGGCCTGTTTCCATACTGTAGGGATTCTATGATTAAAATAATCTTTCCACATTTAAAACAAGACTAAATTGTTTATTATTTTGTCAGAGTGCATTTTTGAAAATTTATTTTCCTTTGAGTTGACTGCAGAGCAAATCAACTTGTGGAATATCATTTGGGATATAGCATGCAAAACTCGATGCTAAGGTAAAACACATAAAAAAAGCAGAGCAAAGAGCAGGGCATTGCAGAAAAACTTATTGTTCATATAAATTAGACAACCAAAGAAGAGATTTTGTTCCTTGAGCCTGCTTTGCCGTATCATATTTTTGCCATATCATTAGACATGAAGGGTCTTTTTAAAATCCAAATTCTTCATTTATCTTCTTATCCTTTAATAACCTTGCTTCGCAAATAAGGTATCTATCTCAATAAAAACTGAAATAACTGCAGATACTGTAAATCAGGAACAAAAACAGAAGTTGCTGGAAAAGCTCAGCAGGTCTGGCATCATCTGTGAATAAAAAATCAGAGTTAATGTTTTGGGTCCAGTGACCCTTCCTCAGACCCTTCCTCTGTTCTGAGGCAGGGTCACCAGACCCAAAACATTAACTTTGATTTTTTTCTTCACAGAAGGTATCTATCTCAGTTTCAAACGCATCAACTGATTCTGTATCTGTGTTCTTTTGAGGAATCATGTTTCTAGAATCACTTCGTTTGAAGAACTTTTCATGGATTCATTTTAAACCTCATTTCAAATTTCACAATATAATCCTCGGGCTCTTTCATGAAATGCATTGAAGAACTTCTATATGCTTTACTGTAAACAAATTTGAATGAGGTTCCTATTGGGATAGACTTTTTACTACTCTGAAATGATAAAGCATCGGTGTTTGGATTTCTAGTGAGAAGTTTTTTTGATTTATTTCTGAAAAAAAGGTCAGTGAGCAGAAAACGCACTGAGATGCAGTCTCTTTCAAGATGCTCCAAGTTCATAGATATCAAGTCTATTCCATAGCTCTTTTATGGTTCTATCAGTATAATCTACTTTTAGTTGGACTTTAAGTACTCCAAAAAATGGGATTAATCTCTTGAGATTTGTCATTTGTAACAATATTGTAGCCTTTTTAACAAGCAAATAATATGCCATGTTGACAGCGCATCAATGCACATTCCTGGTAGAACCATCACATAATACATAAAAGAACTGACCAGTTTAATTATTAAATAGTCTGCACTGCCTGCATATTCCATGTAAGATAACATTTTCATTTGAACTGAAAAAAATGAAGTAATTTAACTTCCACATGTATTTTTTCAGACTGTGTTCTCATTAAAAGGAAAGTACCACTAAAAATCTTTTTGTTTGCGAGGTGCAGTATCGTTTGAGTGGCTGTTGAGTGTTTCTTTTTCCAAGTAAGTTCTAAACACAAGACCTAACTCTTTACAGTGGAAATGTGACGCACCAAGCTTCACGTATTTGTTATGTGAAAGTGTAACTATCACTACGTGGATAGTGAAGAAAACCACATTAGTTGCCAGATGGTGTAGCGAGAGGTGATTTCAATTGATTTTTATCCCATTGGAAGTTTGCCGTTAGTGTGAAATCATATCATACTGATCCACAGAAAACTCAAAACTGGAGACATATTTCAGGATACACATTTATACAACACTTGTTCTGTCTGCTGTTTTATTACAGATGCTTTTCCATTTGTTGTTCTTATTAAGATGCTCTGTGTCTCCATCAAAGTCATAGAATCAAACAATCCTGACAGTGTGGAAGCAGGCCATTTGGCCCATCAAGTCTGCATTGACCCTCTGAAGAGCATCCCACCCAATCCCTATAAGCTGCATTTCCCATGGTAATCTGCCTATCCCTGGACACTGGGCAATTTAGCATGGCCAATCCACCTAACCTGCATGTTTTTGAACTGTGGGAGGAAACCCATGTAGACACAGGGAGAACGTGCAAACTATGCACAGACAGTTGCTTAAGGGTGGATTTGAACCTGGGTCCTTGGCACTGTGAGGCAGCAGTGCTCACCACTGAGCCACTGTGCTGCCCCTATCATTTAGAACTCTGTTAGAGAAATGTGATCTGAAAGTTATGAGCTTGCCCTTTAATATCACACTAATCTGTGTGCCTAGACTGTAATCTTCAAATTCTCCACTCAGTTAAACGTATCATATGCATTTTGAAAAACTGGAACATTTAAAATGGGTATGTATTTATACAATGCTTTCCAGAGCTTCTGTATTCCCAAGGTAGTTCATTGCCATTGAAGTTTCTTTGAAGTATTTTCATTGAGTTTTGTATGGAAACACAATAACTGGTTGACACAGTGCAACAAACTCATGCATTATTGACATAAATGAAACTCCCTTTGCTTTGCTTCAGAAGGTGTCATTAGAACTATTACATCCACTTGATTGAACAGCTGGGACCCTGTTTTAACATTTCATTCAAAATGTAGCACCTCTAAGAAGGAGAATCTCTTTTAGCAAAAACTGAAAGCTACATCCAAGATCATCAGGTAGTTATGTGGAATATTGGACTTTATTTCAAAGAGATTGGAGTATAAAAATAGAGATGGCTTGTTAAAACTATGTAAGGTATGAGTGAGATCACACCTCGAGTGCTGTGAAAAGTTTTGGTCCCTTTCCAAGGAAAAAATATATTTGGGGAGGCAGTCCTGATAAGGTTTACGAGATTGAAGACTGGCGTAGAAGGATTTCCTTATGAGGAAAGATTGAGTAAGTTGGGCTTGTACTCAGTGCAGTTTAGAAGAATGACACCTTATTGAACTATGTAAGATTCTTTGGAGACTTGCTGGATGCTGAGAGGTTTCTTTCCCGATGTAGGGGAGTCTCAGACCAGAGGGCATAATCGCAGAATAAAGGGCCACCCATTTAAAACAAACTAGAGTGGGATTTCTTTTCTCAGAAGGTACTGAATCTGTTGAGTTCTTAACCGCAAAGGACTGTAGAGATAGGTTGTTTTGAATATTCAAGGATGAGAGAGACGGATTTTTAATTACAAAGGGCATTAGGTGTTCTGGGTAAAATGCAGGAAATTGGAGTTGAGGTTTATCAGATCAGCCATGAACTCATTGAATGGTGGATTGGACATAAGACTAAATGACCTACTTCTGACCCTACATCTTATGGTCTTATGACCTCAAGTCAGTGCACTTAAATGTCAGGCTAGGCTACGTCCTCAGGTTTCTGAACAGGGCTTGAACACGTAGATGTCTAATTCATCAGCAAATGGTATGGACCAGACCAGACCCCCTCAAAATATATTAAGAAGATAGCTTTGACCCGAACAATTATTTCAAAGGCAAATGTCAGGTACTGTTTTCCAAATGAAATTCAATTGGTCAAACTATCATAATGTTAAGCAAAACACAATTTATTCAAACACTGTAGTTAAAATACAACAAAAAAGAAAAGAACTTGGAATGACTTAACTGTATTAAAAAAAAACTTAACAGAAATAATAGATACAGTTAACTATTACTAAGTAACTGTTCCAATATAATAACATCCCATAAACTCTTCCTCAGCAAAAGGCAAACTCGGAAAACAGATTTTGTCCCACACGCAATCAGGAAGAGGACGCCCAGCTTTTGGCTGCAATTGAGAGAGAGAAGAATAGCTTCCACTTCTTCCAGACCCAACAGCACCTGCTGAAAGCTAAACCTAAAACCCCTGTTCTGTAGGTGGGAACTTGGCCACACCCACTCAGGTATCTTCTGTTGTTCTAACATTTAAAAAACACACGCAAGGCTTCACAAGTTGTTTATCTTCACATAGACTGCTTGTCGCTAGGCCCTTAATCTTTCTCTTTAAAAAAAAGGGCACAAAAGACCACAGCATTGTCATGCAAATGTGCTATCAGTAAACTTAGGCAGTGAGTTCAGTATGATGCTTTTGATTATGGTTTACAATAAGCAAGAATTTGGAATAGATCTTTAAATGATTGTAACAAAAGGCTTAATAGTAATGTGCAAAATAAATAAATGGTTATTAGATTTATCATTCGGTAATTGAACAAGGAGCAAGGTTTTGAAATTTTGGACCCCAATTTTGTGGTGAGTGATAAAATGACAGTTGCCTCCACAGTCTTCAAAGAAAACTGCTCTCAGTGATAATCAAACTGTGTGGCTAATTTGAACGTGGCACAAAGTCAAAGGGATCTCCCAGGAATCCAACAACAACCAAGTTACCCAGCAGGGTAAGCAGCAATTCTGTTGATGAATTCTCACAGACAGAAAATCCTAAAGCAAAATACAAATATTAGAAACCAGGAGTTTTTATTTTAAATCATGTTGGAAAAATTGACAAAGCATAAATCTAAAAGTAGCATGCTAGGGCCAGAGGTGTTATTCAGAAGACCTGAAGACCTGATTCTGAAGAAGGGTCTCATGCCCGAAATGTCCGTCTTCCTGCTCCTCTGATGCTGCTTGGCCTGCTGTGTTCATGCAGCTCTACACCTTATTATCTCTTATTCAGAAGACCTATGCTCATTTTATACTCATCGATTAAAAAAAGTTACAGGTCATTAACAATGCATTACATTTTGTTTGTTTTAACAATGACATCACAACATACATGGGGAGCAACCTTGCAGTTCACTGAAATCTGAGGATATTTGTTTGCAGCGATTTAAACAATGCAATTTAAACAAAGAGAGAGCAGGATATCACAGACAGTAATTCTGAATTTCTGCTCATCCCAGAAAGGCAGTCTCCTCCTGGCTGGCTCTTCCAGGTATTCCATTGTTCCTTAATTGGCTTTCTCCAAGCCCAGGAACTGTTAACTGAGCCCTGACAACCTTTGTCCTGACTTTACCTTTTTTTAAATTATGTATTATGTATAACTTCTGTGATAGGACGATTTATAATACATTTCACAGTATTTTTCATGTAAAAGTACACATGACAATAAATTTCTTTTCTATTCTGCACCAGAATTTGCTGGCAATTTCACAAGATGTTGGCAGAAAAGATATTGGGAAGCTATTAGAGAGAATTCTTAGGGATAGGATTTACATTTGGAAAAGCATGGCCTATTTTGGGAAAGTCAGCCTGGCTGGGCTGGACATGTCTTACTGTATTGATTGAATTTTTTGAGAAGGTGGCAGTGATTGATGAGGGTAGAGCAGCGGATATTGTTTACATGGATTTTAGTAAGGCTCTTGACAAGGTCCCTCATGTTAGGCTCAACGAGAAGATGCATGGGTGACTTGGCTGTTTGGATTCAGAATTGGCTTGCGCATAGAAGCCAGAGGTTTGTGGTGGAAGGGTGTTTTCTGGTAGAGGTCCATGACTAAAGGTGCTCTGCAGGGATTCATGCTGAGACTTCTGCAGTTTGTGATATATGTAAATGACTTGGATGAAAACATAGATGAGTAAGTTAGTAAGTTTGCAGGCAGCACAAAGATCAGTGGAGTTGTAGATAATGTAGAAGGTTGTCACAGAATACAGCTTGTACAGGATGCAGCTTTTAGATCAGTGACACGTATAGGCGGAGAAATGGCAGATGGAGTTTCATCTGGGAAAGTGTGAGGTGCTGCACTTTGGGAGAGCAAATGTTAAGGGAAAGTGTACAGTTAATGGCAGGACCCTGAATAGCATCAATATACAGAGGGATCTTGGGGTTCAAGTCCATATCTCCCTGAAAGTGGCCACGCAAGTAGATAGAAGGGGGTAAAGAAGGCATATGGCATGTTTGCCTTTATTGGTCAGGTCATTGAGTACAAGAATCAGGACGTCATGTTGCAGCTTTATAAGACTTTGGTTAGGCTGCACTTTGCATTCAGTTTTGGTTGCCACATTAGAGGAAGGCTGTGAAGGCTTTGGAGAAAGTGCAGAAGAGGTTTACCAGGATGCACCCTAGATTAGAGGGTATGAGCTATAAGGAGAGACTAGAAAAACTAGTGTCATTTTCTCTGGAGCGGCAGAGGTTGAGGGGAGACTTGATAGAAGTCTTTAAAATTGAGATGCATAGATAAGGTTGGTGATCAGAATCTTTTTCCCAAGGTTAAAATGAATAAAAATAGGGGGCATACATTAAGATGAGAGGGGTAATTTCAATGGAGAAGTGACGGATATTTTTTTTACACAGAGAGTGGTGCGTGTCAGGAATGCACGGCCGGGGTGGGTGGTGGTGGAGGCAGATATGATAGGGGTGTGTAAGGGGCTTTTAGATAAGCACATTAATTTGCAAGGAATGGAGGGATACGACTGAGACAGGCAGAAGGAATTAGTTTAATTTGGCATCATGTTCGACACAACATCTTGGGCCAAAGGCCCTGTCCCTGTGCTGTACTGTTCTGCTTTCTAAAATAGTTTTCCTGTCATTCTAATTACAGAATCTGGACCAGAATCTGCGTAGAATTCATGTTCGATGAACTGCTGACTGAACTTGCTTTTCCATTAATGCTATCCAATTCTTGTTTCTGTGTTTTTGTCTACAGGATAAATGTTCCCAGAGATGCTATAACATGTTTATAATAGAAACCATCTGTGTGGCCTGGTTCTCCTTGGAATTTGTCCTTCGGTTTATACAGGCACGAAGCAAATGGCAGTTTCTGAGAAGCCCTCTGAACATTATTGACATATTGGCGATCCTACCATATTATGTTGCGCTTGTAGTTGACAAAGGACCTGCTGACAGCAACAAACCTTCAGGAAGTAACATTCATTTGGAAAAATTAGGCCTGGTCCTCCGAATATTGCGCGCCTTGAGAATTCTGTATGTCATGCGCCTTGCTAGGCACTCCCTAGGACTTCAGACTTTGGGTCTTACAGTCCATCGCAGCATTCGTGAGTTTGGACTACTGCTCCTTTTCCTTTGTGTGTC
Source organism: Ginglymostoma cirratum (assembly GCA_024137785.1). NCBI lineage: Eukaryota > Metazoa > Chordata > Chondrichthyes > Orectolobiformes > Ginglymostomatidae > Ginglymostoma > Ginglymostoma cirratum. The sequence goes on from JAHRHZ010000223.1 coordinate 18,314,028, forward strand.
AGTCACACTATTTGCACCATTGGTATTCCTTGCAGAGAATGAAATGGGCAAAGGACAAGACTTCAGCAGTATTCCTGCATCTTACTGGTGGGCTATCATTTCCATGACCACAGTTGGATATGGTGACATGGTACCTCGAACGATTCCTGGTCAAGTGATAGCTCTGAGTAGCATCCTTAGTGGGATCTTAATTATGGCATTTCCTGCAACATCCATTTTTCATGCATTTTCCCGTGCGTATTTGGAGCTCAAACAAGAACAAGAAAAAGCACAGGCCCGTTTGAAGTGCATCCAAAAGGCAGCGACGCAGGCAGAAAATGAAGAATTAAGTGACACAAAAAATGCTTCTGCAGACCCAGATTGTTAATGAATTTAATGACGCGGAGAAAATAGTATTTTAATAATTTGTAATTTTATCAATTTATTCACTCATGTTTCTTACTTGTGCTGTACTGCATAGAATAGATACCCCAGAAACAGGCAATTCAGCCCATTGAGTATGTGTTAGTGCTTATACCTACAAGCCTCCTTCCATTTCATCTACCTCAACGCAGCCTTTTTGTATATCTTTCTATTCATTTCTTTTCTCCAGTGTCCTATTAATTTTAATAACAGCTACGCTAATTGCCTCAACTACTTCCTGTAATAGTGAGTTAACATTCAACTTTCTATCTATGTAAAGACATTTCTCATGTCTGTATTGGATTGATTAGTAACTACCTTATATTTTGCCCCCATTGTTTTAGTTTCTCCCACAAATGGAAAACAATGGATTTTGGTGGTGCAGGAATTTAAATTGTAAAATATCTGAATGGGAAATTCAACCTACCTCAAAACTACCACTTCTGGTTTTAACAAAACATTTCTTATTCTGAATGGGGCAGTCTCTAAAACCATATTAAGGAGTACTTCTTCCATTTTAATAACTTTAACTTATGTCGACTAGATTTCCAAGGCCGTTAGGAAGCAGGCAAGTGAAAGGCCTAAATCCAACAGGTGAATGCCTTTACGGCACAGCTTGTGGATTAGGAGTAGCAGGAGTATTTCTTTCCAGTTCAACAAGCTTACACTGTGAAACTGCTGTGATCCGTCTCATCACTCGGACCCCACCGGCTTGTCATTTCTAATCCTCCATAATTGGTCTGCCTGACTATTATTTCCAACCCCAACAGTGATCACCCATTGATCATCCATTCCACACCCAGCCATAGTCCTGGCCATCAACTCCACCCATCCAAAAATTTCTCCCAATATTGGGTAGAACACGCAAATTGTTTTTTTGCCCCCCTTCCCCCAATCCCCCACCACCACTTCCTCTTCTGCTGTATGTTTCAGGAATCCCGGGGAAAATAAATTAAAAGACATTCTCCAGCAGGTGCTTCCAGGCTTTCCATCCAGATATCTTCCCTCCACACTGCAGACACGCTATTCCATAAATATCCCTCCACACTGCAGACTCACTACTCCATAAATATCAGGGCTCTTTATCATTATAAAAATTTCAATAATAAGTTCCTTATGATTTCTCCATTCTTAAGAAATAAGCCCCAAGTCTTTAAACTTTTCCATAATATCTCAGTTTATGTCTTGATATTAACCTAGTAAATCTTTTTCATACTTTATGTAATGCTTTTATGTACTCTTATAGTATCCAGAGCAGAACTGTGCAACTATTGAAAGTATCCAGATTAGGATCTTGTATTGTAACTAGTATGTTTGAATTCTATACCTTCCATCTCGCTCCAACCTATATCTGCAAAATTAAGTCCAAATGCTTCATTAGCATTTTTGCTAACCTGTGATGTTGCTTTCAATGTTTTGGTCACACGTGCCCCTGAATCCCTTTGCAATTTCTTTATTCCATTCAGTTCCTTACTTTCTAAAGCTTCCTATCTTTTTCTGCCAAAATGCATTACCTCACAATTATTTATGTTGAAGTTCATTTGCTACTTAATAGTGCAGTCTGCAATATTTATAGTGTCTTGTGTTATGCTGCATTTTTCTTCACTGCCAGACAGCCAGTTTCATAGTATCTGCAAATTTTGGTGTTGAGTTTTATGTTCTTAAGTCCAAATTGTCAATGTAATGCGTGAATAATTGCGGTTCCAGCATTGTTACTTGTGGAACACCACATCTTCCCTTTCCATAAGCAAAATAACTACACTTTACCTTTATTCTTTGCTTTCTAAATTTTAGCCACTTTTCTATCAAATCACTTATTTGTCTGCTGACTCCATATATCCTAAACTTTGCCACAAGCCCAACAAAGGAGCCCTCACCAAAGCATTATCAAAATCTAAGCCTCTTTCATCTATTGCACTGCCCCATCACCTGTTTCCGTTATTGCTTCAAAGAATTCTATTAGTTTAGTTACATAAGTTTTGCCTTTTAGAATCCTTATTGAATATTTTTATTACATTTTCTGTCTCTAGATGCTAATTTATCATACTTCTGTATAAATTCCAGTGACTTTCCTATCTGGCTTTAAACTGACTGATTTGTAGTTCCCTGGTTTTATCCTATCTGCATTTAGGTGTTGCCAGCCTTTGAGAACCATTCCTGCTTTTATGGAATAGTTATACATAAAATAGCTATTTTCTTTGCTATCTCCTTCATTGTTCCCTTGAATATTCCTGGATACATTTTGCCTTAAATTAGTGTCTTATCCTTTGTTTATAATCTGTCATTTATCAATTATTTGCTCCCATTGATCCTAAATTTTTAAACTCATCGTCCATTCATTGTTGTTCGCGGTTAAAAAACTGAAGCAAAGTAGTTTTTTATTTAACCTTCCCGCTTGACTTACAAATGTTTATTTTAGGTTCAATGTTCCTCTGCTTATTTATTCTCCTAAGTGCCCCATAATTAATTTGCTTGTGAAATAAAAACCTAAAGAAGTGTGGATGCTGTAAATCAGGAACAAAAACAGAAGTTGCTGGAAAAGCTCAGCAGGTCTGGCAGCATCTGTGGAGAAAAAGTCAGAGTTAACGTTTCAGGTTTTTTTAGTCACAGATGTTGTCAGACCTGCTGAGCTTTTCCAGCAACTTCTGTTTTTATTATTTTGCTTGTTCCGGCCTTCAGTGTATTGCATTTTTCTTGAACTGCTATGCTTACCCTTTGTAAAAAAAATTTCAAGATTTTCAAGGTTTTGTCCCAGTTGATTTCTTTAGTTTCAGTTTTATTTCCTCAGAACTTGCATTTTCTTGCTGTAGACTTTTATTTCTTCAATCTTTCTTCTTTTTGTTAGCCTCAAACCTAACCTTGAACCATCAAAGATTATTATCACCACTAATTGCCCTTTTACTCCTGCTTACCCATTTGTTTTGGTTCATTAATTATTACAAGATCTGAGTGATTATTATCTTGCTGAATTGTTTTTTATGGGTTCAGTGGGAAATGAGCCTTGTTTAAATTGTAAACTTTATTCAATTTTCTCCTTTCACATCTCCATTCTGCTATCTTATTTGAGATAATTGAAATTATTCCTGATTATTATTCTGTGCTTGCACCACACATCTTAATTATGTATTTCTTCATCCAAACTCCTTCTACAATTTGGAATGCACATACTATCACCAGGTTTGCAGATGGTACAAGAATGGGAGGGAAGGCAAGTAGTGAGGGTGACACAAAGGATCTGGAATGGGATATTTATCGAAAGAACTGCAGATGCTGTAAATCAGGAACAAAAACAGAAATTTACGGAAAAGCTCAACAGGTCTGGCAGCATCTTTGAAAAAAAAAATCAGAGTTAATGTTTCAGGTCCAATGACTCTTCCTCAGAACTGATGGTAGCTGGGAAACATCACTTTATATGCAGAAATTAGGTTGGGGAATGGGGTAGGGAGTAAATGATAGGATAGAGTCTGAAGAGAGAGGACAGCAGTTGGATAGACAAAGGAGTTGATAGGTAAGCCTGTTATCCCATAGTCTGCCATAACACACTACCTATTGTTAGTCACTAACAGTCCCCATTAACAACTGTTCGCCCTTCCAATCAGATCGTTATCAACTCTTTTGTCCATCCAACTGCTCTTATCTCTCTTTGGGCTCTATCCTATCGTTTACTCTCTACCTTATTCCCCTCCCTATATTCTGGAAATAAGCCGACGTTTTCCCAGCTACCATCAGTTCTGAGGAAGGGTCACTGGACCCGAAACGTTAACTGTGACTTTTTCTTCACAGATGCTGCCAGACATGCTGAGCTTTTCCAGCAACCTCTGTTTTTGCACATGGGATATAGACAGGTTAAGTGAATAGACAAAAACTTGGCAAATGAAATATAATGTACAAAAATGTCTGGTTATGCACTTTGACAGGAAAAATAGAAGAGATAGATGTTAAATGGGGAAAGATTGCAGAAAGCTGCAGCACAGAGAGATTTGGGAATCCTTGGCATGAGTAACATAAAGCTAGTTCAATGTTAATGGAGAAAACAAATGGGATATTGGTCATCATTTGAAAGGGAATGAACCATAACAATAGGCAGGCCTTGCTAAACCTATATAAGACACTAGCCAGACTACACCCAGAATACTGTGAACAGTTTTGTCGCTCTTATCTAAGGAAAGATATACCTGTACTAACACTAGAAGCAGTCCAGAGAACAGTGACTCTGAGTATGGAGAGATTTTCATATCAGGAGAGGTTGAGTAGGTTGGTCTTGTATTCATTGGAGTCCAAGACAAATCAGGGGAGACCTTGTTGAAACATAGAGGATTCTTAGGCAGAGTTGATGAGAAGTTGTTGTTTACCCGTATGGGAAGGACTAGGACCAGAGGGCATGATCTCAGAATAAGGGGTCACCCATTTAAGACAGAGATGAGGAGGAACTTTTTTTTTCTTTCAGAGAGTCGTAAGTCTATGGAATTCTTGACTACAGAGTGATGTTGAGCATCTTTGAGGCTGAGACAGACTTTTAACCTGCAAGGAAACTGAGAGTTGTGGGGATAAGGCACGAAAGTGGAGTTGAGAAATATCAGATCAACCATGATCTCAGTGAGTGACAGCAGAGTTGATGGGCCAAATGGCCTACATATGTTTCTACATCTTATGATTTTATGGTTCTATTAGGATAGCGGATCAATTATCTTTTAACTCACTTGCATTTTTCAAATCCGTTTTACTGCTTGTTACGCCCTTGTACGATGTTCATTGTATTTGCAGGTACAATTACAACATTTAAAAGACGTTTGGATAAGTACATGAATAGGAAAGGTTTGGAGGGATATGGGCCAGAAGCAGGCTGATGGGAATAGTTTAGTTTGGAATTAGGTTCGGCATGGACTGGTTGGACTGAAGGGTCTGTTTCTGTGCTGTATGACTATGACTCTGTTATTGCTAGCTAGTATAGCTACTCTGCCTTCCTAAAAACGTTATATCTGGCAATATTTAATTGACAATCATGTTCTCTATGTAGCCATGTTTCAATTGTTGCCCACCATAACTAATCATCTCTACAAATTATTGCCTGCAGATTAACAGTGTTTAAAAAAACCTTCGTTCTTTGTTTTATTCTAAATTCAGCTGTGATTACATCAAAATAGAAAACAATTCATCTTCATTTGGTTTTATTTATTCAAAATGGATCGAATGAAATCAGAAGGAAAGAGTTTATTTCATGAATCAATTAGTAAACCATCATATGGAAAAAGATGTGGTTATGCTCCAACTTCATTGATGCTGAAAATCACAGCATAAAACAGAGTTTGAATTGAGTGAGATGAAATTCCCTTAAACGTGCAGCACTCCGATGGCTCTCCTTCAATACCTCAGCCAGAAGAATGAAGGCCTGTAGTGCATCATAAAAATAACAGTGTGGTCTAAGGTGTTGGCTTAAAACTTCAGTCTTTTTGGAAATGAGATTTCAAATTGCCCCTTTAAAGGGCTTTTATAGTTGTGTCCCTACCTTTGGGGTAGAAGGTCTGGGTTTATGTCCTACCAGCTCTAGAGGTGTGTCATAACACATTTGAACAGATTGATTTAAAATATAGAACATGGAACATAGAACATTACAGCGCAGTACAGGCTCTTCAGCCCTCAATGTTGCGCCGACCTGTGAAACCAATCTGAAGCCCATCTAACCTACACTATTACATTATCATCCATATGTTTATCCAATGACCATTTAAATGCCCTTAAAGTTGGTGAGTCTACAACTGCTGCAGGCAAGGCATTCCATGCCCTTACTACTCTCTGAGTAAAGAATCTGACTTCTGTCCTATATCTATCACCCCTCAATTTAAAGCTATGTCCCCTCGTGCTAGCTGTCACCATCTGAGGAAAAAGGCTCTCACAGTCCACCCTATCCAATCCTCTGATCATCTTGTATGTCTCTATTAAGTCACCTCTTAACCTTCTTCTCTCTAACGAAAACAGCCTCAAGTCCCTCAGCCTTTCCTCATAAGACCTTCCCTCCATACCAGACAACATCCTGGTAAATCTCCTCTGCACCCTTTCCAATGCTTCCACATCCTTCCTATAATGCGGTGACCAGAACTGTACACAATACTCCAAGAGCGGCCGCGCCAGAGTTTTGTACAGCTGCAACATGACCTCACGGCTCCGAAACTCAATCCCTCTACCAATAAAATCTAACACACCGTACACCTTCTTAACAACCCTATCAACCTGGGTGGCAACTTTCAGGGATCTATGCACATGGACACCGAGATCTCTCTGCTCGTCCACACTACCAAGAATCTTACCATTAGCCCAGTACTCTGTATTCCTGTTACTCCTTCCAAAGTGAATCACCTCACACTTTTCTGCATTAAACTCCATTTGCCACCTCTCAGCCCAGCTCTGCAGCTTATCTATGTCCCTCTGTAACCTGCAACATCCTTCCGCACTATCCACAACTCCACCGACTTTAGTGTCATCCGCAAATTTACTAACCCATCCTTCTATGCCCTCATCCAGGTCATTTATAAAAATGACAAACAGCAGTGGCCCCAAAACAGATCCTTGCGGTACACCACTAGTAACTGAACTCCAGGATGAACATTTCCCATCAACCACCACCCTCTGTTTTCTTGCAGCTAGCCAATTTCTGTTCCAAACCGCTAAATCACCCTCAATCCCATGCCTCCGAACTTTCTGCAATAGCCTACCGTGGGGAACCTTATCAAACGCTTTACTGAAATCCATATATGCAGAACTCTTGCATTGAATATAGATGGAACTGAGAACCAGCTTCAGAAACAAAAAGTTAAAGTTCCCTTGGAGTTTCAGTATAAACCAATTTGTTAATCAATATAACTGCACCCTTAAGCACTCCATTAGTATATTACCGAAATTTGTAACTCCATTCAAAATAAAAGAATGGGCAAATAGTTCAAGGAAATATTTCTTGTTATATTCAAGTTCTTGATGGGGTTCATTTTTAATTTTCTTTTCTATCTGGTAGGTTCACTGGGTCACAAGGTAGTTCTTCCTTTAGATCCTTCGTTTTTTGTTAGCTTAATACCCTTCTTGGAAACAAATGAGAAAATACCAATCAAATATTCTAAACAAAATGAAACTGCTGCAACATAAAAGCAATTGTTCCAAATTTAAAACTTTGCTGTTTCCTCTTAATGATAATCAATTAGCTCCAGGTCAATTTGCAGGCAGCACAGTGATTGTCTCTGAAATTACATTTTACCCTTCTTCCAACGATGTGATAATTTGCAATTTACACAATCTGGCCTAGTTGAGGTATCTCTAAGGAACATTTTGTGGATATTCTTTATTAAATTAAGAGTTGATTTGTGTCACTAATTCCCATCTGTTGGTTAATATGTAGTAATTAGTGTTCTTGGCTCACCAGTGGTGTACCAAGGCTCAATATTTCATACACTGATCAACACAAACATCTGTACCTCTATACTTACAAGGAACAAGAAATAATTATATTTTTAATATTTGGGAAAAAATAAAACAACACCATGAGCTATACAACATCATCCTAGAAAACTTGTTTAACAATCTAAAGGAACTTCCTTAGAAAGAGAATAACAGCGGACAGAGTTGGACAAGTAAAAGCTTTCATTATTGTAGCCAGCCAAGCTTCTTTTTGTCATCAAGGCATAATCTCAACACTTCAGTGCTAGCTCAAATTTGAACGACATTAGAAAACGGCAACTTTGATGTAAAGTTGGAAGTGTTGTTTATGGTGTGGGGTGAAGTCGTAAAAACACCATAGTTATTACATTTGAATAGCAAATGCATGATTTGATTTATTGTTATCATATGTACCTAAGAACAGTGAAAAGATTTGTTTTGTGAGCAGTACAGGCAGATCATAACATACCAGGACATACAGATTGTAGGCTGTTTAGACAGAATAAGGCATACAAAGTTACGGCTGCACGGGAGATGCACAAAAGCAGATCAACACTCGATTTGAAATTAGAGAGGTCCATTCAACAGTCTAATAACAGCAAAGAAGAAGCTGTTCTTGAACCTGTTGGTATGTGTGTTCATGGTTCTGTGTCTTCTGCCTCCGGGAGAGGTTGGATGAGAGTATTACCAGGTGGGAGGGCTCTTTGACAATGTTGGCAGCCTTTCTACAGCAACAAGTGTAGATGGAGTCGAGGGTGGGAGGTTGGCTTTCGTGATGGTCTGGTCTGTACGCACAACTTTCTGTACTTTGTTATGGTCCTGGCCGTGCTTCTTATGTTTAGACCTTTTAGACCTTTGCTTCGTATTTGTTGATACTCCGGGGAAGATGATAAGTTTTAAGATTTGGAGGAAATCAGAAGCACTTACCCTCCCCAACGCTGCCTGGATTTGATCAGTATGTCTGGTCTCATTGTTGCAGATGTACTACTAACCTGTTAAAGCTCCTCCCGAACCCAATCTCTGAACCAACAGCCTTCGTCAGGAGATAACAAGGTGTAGAGCTGGATGAACACAGCAGGCCAAGCAGCATCAGAGGAGCAGGAAGGCTGACATTTCGGGCCTAGACCCTTCTTCAGAAATGGGGGAGGGGAAAAGGGTTCTGAAATAAATAGGGAGAGAGGGAGAGGCAGATAGAAGATGGATAGAGGAGAAGATAGGTGGAGAGGAGACAGACAGGTCAAAGAGGCAGAGATGGAGCCAATAAAGGTGAGTGTAGGTGGGGAGGTAGGGAGGAGAAAGGTTAGTCCAGGGAGGACGGACAGGTCAAAGGGGCGGGATGAGATTAGTAGGTAGGAGATGGGGGTGGTGCTTGAGGTGGGAGGAGGGGATAGGTGGGAGGAAGGACAGGTTAGGGAGGTGGGGACGAGCTGGGCTGGTTTTGGGATGCAGTAGGGGGAGGGGAGATTTTGAAGCTTGTGAAATCCACATTGATACCATTGGTCTGCAGGGCTCCCAAGCGGAATATGAGTTGCTGTTCCTGCAACCTTCGGGTAGCATCATCGTGGCACTGCAGGAGGCCCAGGATGGAGATGTCGTCTGCGGAATGGGAGGGGGAGTTGAAATGGTTCGCAACCGGGAGGTGCAGTTGTTTAGTGCGAACCAAGTGTAGGTGTTCTGCAAAGCGGTCCCCAAGCCTCTGCTTGGTTTCCCCGATGTAGAGGAGGCCACAACGGGAACAGCGGATGCAGTATACCACATTAGCAGATGTGCAGGTGAACATCTGCTTGATGTGGAAAGTCTTCTTGGGGCCTGGGATGGGGGTGAGGGGGGAGGTGTAGGGGCAGGTGTATCACTTCCTGCGGTTGCAGGGAAAAGTGCCGGGTGCGGTGGGGCTGGAGGGGAGTGTGGAGCAGACAAGGGAGTCACGGAGAGAGTGGTCACTCCGGAAAGTAGATAAGGGTGGGGAGGGAAAAATGTCTTTGGTGGTGGGGTCAGATTGCAGATGGCGGAAGTGTGGGAGGATGATGCGTCGGATCCAAAGGTTGGTCAGGATCTGAGTTTCTTCACCAAGGTGAGATACAACATAACTGCTGAGGTTGTGCCTTCCAAGTGTCAGGCAATGGTGTACAATTGCCTCTGTAGTTGCACATATCAAACACAACATTTTTGACCAAAGCAATCTTCTTCTGTATATTCTCCACAATAGATTCATCTTAAAGAAAGTATAGATGTGGAAAAGCAGGGGAGACAGGCTCCTGGGAATCTTTCATCTCTTGGTTGCTCTGAGTTATATTTCTGTCCAAGACTGGGCAGAATTTTTCCAACATCATGATAAACACAGGCAGAATTTCACCTGGGAAATAAGTGGAACTGATTCCTACATTTAAGCTCACAATTGTTGTCAGTCAGCTGTACAAAAGCATAGAATTTTTAGCCTTATCAGATCACCGGCTTGAACAATATAGTGGTGTTTTCAGCCACTTTGTAAAATTACAGCAGTCATTAGATATTCTTTATGTTCTTTATTCTTTGTTGTTGTTCTGTTAGATATTCTTTACTACAGGAGTCATAGGAGAGAATTGAAAGGGATCACAGAAGGAGACAAAGAACAACAATTCCCAAAATCATGTATGCCATAAGCAAATTTTAATTATTGTTGCAAACAACCTGACTACAGGTGCACTGCATCCGATTTTATGTTCAATGATAAATAGAGATTTGAAGGCAGTGAACCTACTTTGGTGAACATGCTATTTCTTTCATAAAGTACCGCTACATTTGAGACCCAGTGAGTGGTGGGAGTGAAATGTGTCAGACATAAAGAAAGTGCTTGAGAACAGCGGCAGTGAAAGTCAGGCTCAACAAAGGACCATAACTGTGATATGTTTCACAATCACCTGCAAAGCAGGACTCTCTCATTTAGTCATTTCATTACCTGACTTTCTTCTCACAACCCTGCAAATTAGTCCTCATCATTTATATGTACTTTCTGTCTTTTGAGAGCAAGGATGGAATTCGATTCCACAATCCTTTCAAATAATGTATTCCAGATCTTAATAACACTCTGACAAGATTTCTACTCACTTCCAGTCTAGATCATTTGCAATTATGTCAAAGCTATGACCTCCGGTTAGTGACCCATTTGCCAAAGAAAATTGCTGCTCCCTACTTTCTCCCTGAAACTTCTCATGACTCCATTGATCTCTGCTTCATTTCCTGCACTGAAGAACAACCCTAGCGACTCCAATCTCTCCTCACAACTGAAGACTGTCATCCTTGACATTATTCTGGTAGTCCTCCCCTGTAGCATCTTCAGTGCTTTGGCATCCTTTTGAATGTGTATGGCTCAGAATTGAATTGAATTGAATCATTTATTGTCACATGTATTCAATGTAAAAATATGATGAAATGTGTGAACCTTCGCCGTAAAAACATGGTGCCATTCACATTAACTTAGAATAAGATAAGAAAAAAAAAAACTTAAGACAGTCCAACTTTCCTTTCCATTGCCAGATTCCTACTCTGGACTTTCCAAATTATACAGAATATTTCAGCTGGCACCTAACTAGGGATTTGCAAATGTTTAGTATTACTTCCTTGTTTTTGTATTCAAGACCCTATTGAGAAATTCAAGTATCCAATATGCTTTCTTAAAACCTTTAGCTTACCTTGCTAACTTCAAAGATATAGGAATTTGCATCTCAGATCCCTCAATTCTTACCCCATCCATTCCAAAAGTAGTCCCTTTGGAAAATGCCGCCATTCCATATTGATTGCCTGAAGGTAGATTGCTTATCATTTAGATTAAATCTTATCTGTGCCACCTTGAAGTTTGTTCTACCTTGTTCACTATTTATTAGGTTGTCAAGCTTCTTGGAGAAAAGAAATGTCTAGAGAGGTATTTTTCAATCAACCTGCACACCTCTGAACTCGGTGGGATTTGAATCCAGGCCTTCTGGCCTGGAGGTAGGAATACTACCATTGTGCCAAACAAGGCAAGAAAGGACCAGTGACAGTTTAGAGATAAGTTCAATTCACACTTAAAGAAACATTAGTTAATAACCACTCCTTAAAGGAAAATCTTTTCTAACCAACCTTATAATGCTCTGATTAATTAATAGGGAAGGTTGATAAACATTGTGTAGTAGATGTGGTTAAGCTTTCAACATAGTACAACATAATTGACTTTTTTGAAACATCAAAGACTTACCTACAATTTTACGTACTCACCACAGTGGGTTTGCAGGTGTGGGGGGTCGCCCACAAGATTCTGCAAGTGAAGTTTGCACCAACCATCCCTCTCCCCACCCCCAACCTGGCACCAATGTTAAGGGTGCCAGTTAAAGTTAGCGATGGGCCACTCACCCTCACTCCAACTGAGACCCTGAATGGGTCTCATTCTTGTCTGAGAACATTTCTGCCATACCAGTCACCCTTGTGACATTTTGTGCCAGCTAGCATCTTAGATCAGTTTGAAATTGCTCCAATTCAATTTGGGCCATTACAAAAGTTTGAAATGCAGGACTTTCATTTGATCAGTTTGGTTGGATTCAGACCTTCACTCCTGAGATAAAAATAATAGCTCACAGCGGTGCAGTCTCTTTTCTACTTTGGTTGTGAAGATTTTTGCACATGAGATACTTCAGAACAGAATCTAAGGGAGCTATGTTTCTTTCATATTTTACTATTATGCTGCTATCCTTTGGGCACTTTTGAATGCTATTCTTATCACTGATTACGTGAGCTGGTTAAAAAAGGCTTGAATATAGCTAAATAAATTGCTTAGCAAAAATGAGCATTATCATTTATGGTAACACACAAACAGCTTTCTGGCTTGGAAACTCTTGAAAACAGTCAGTCCAAAATACAGCCATATTTGGAAGTATGTAATATTTGATAAGCTGAAAGGACATAAAATCAGCTGTTCTATACTCATCATGCTTTGAGCATGGCTTTTTAATAGACCAAATGTATTGATAATTTAAAACTCAAAATAAATATAGGAAATAATTTTTCTAGCTAATCAAGTCAGGAATCAACGCAATATGCCATACCAATGACACCTTCAGCTGATTAAATGGATTGTTAAGGTAGTGGCTAAACTACTGCACGTATATATTTTTTAAAAAATCAGGGTCCAAAGATTATGGTAACATCTTAATATTTGTTGCTAAGAACTTTGTTTAGAATTGCCGTATTTGTATCACATATTAATCCTCAAAGAATGGATTGGGAATTCATGATGAGGCAGGTTGTGAATAAATGGAGTTTTTGTTTTGAGGAAATGAAATTTTGGAATTTACTTTTGTTGCTGTTTGTCTGTTGAATTCACAGCCTGGCGCACAAAGAAATGATAGCTTCCAAGATTGCAGCAAATTGTGATTTTTTGTTTCTCTCTCTAATCTTCCTAATAATGCACAAATAGACATTTGTTGTTCACCCTTGTTCTTTTTCTTTAAAGATAATTTTAAAAATACCACTGCTATTTATTTAATAACTCTTGCATCATGTGCTGCAGTACTGCAATTAAACGATTACTGACTTCATTGTAACTGCCTCTGGCCCTACATTCCTTTCAGAACACTACATACCTCCAACTCTGGTCTCATGGCTATCCATTACTACCTTGGCCCTATCATTGTTGGTTGTGTCTTCAGCTATATAAGCTTGAAGTTCAGAGGTTTCTTTCCTACCCATCTCTACCTTGCTTAAAGCAATCTTCTGAAAACATACTATTTGAATAAGCTTTTGCTCACCAGAGGAGCTAAGTGTGATGACAGCTGAAAATGAAATAGAACACAACTGAAAAGTATTCCGGGAGCAGGGATAGGGAAGGCTTAAGGGGCCATGCATGAGATGGGACTATCAGAAGGTTGCATCAATTTTGCAAGAGAGACTATAAGGCTTTGATTTAGCTCCATCCAGAATAATGAACCGAGTCTTGGTGTCTTCATATGGTAGAGCATATAGAAACGCTGGAAAAGTTCAGAGGAGCATTACTGAAGTGATCAGTAATTTAAGGGCTCTTGGTCACCAGCATGGGCTGTCAGAGTTGAAGCTTTTTTTATTTTGTACTCAATTCTATTAAATAATGAAATGATGTAACTGGGGGATAGGCTATACAAGCTAGTTAGGTTAGATAGAAACAAGGATGAGTGTTAAATCAGCAATGAAAGCAAAGAACCAGTTAAGATGTTGAAGGCCACTTGTTACAGCGTCAGCTACCTCTGGAAAGGTAATGATACTTATATTTTTCACAAGCAAGATTAAATTTCTGAGAGGAACAACTAAAACTGAACATAGAATGCGACTGACTTTAAGGCAACAGGGCTAAAGAGCTATCATACTTATTTGACTTATTTGGTCATCTTTGGCATTAGGTAGAGACTGTCTGTTGATGCATGTGCATTGGTACTGTATTTCCACCCTTTCAGGATGGACCATATTATTTTGACTTTTTGTATGTTTACATGCTATCCGAGTAAAGAATTTGTTATATCGTTAACAGCAGTCAGAAGCCACATGACACCAGGTTATAGTCCAACAGGTTTATTTGAAGTCACAAGCTTTCAGAGCATTGCCCTTCATCTGGTGAACAATGAAGGAGCGGCGCTCTGAAAGTTTGTGATTTCAAATAAACCTGTTGGGCGATAACCTGGTGTCATGTGACTTCTGCCTTTGTCCACCCCAGGCCAATGCTGGCACATCCACACGGCTAACAGCAGACAGTGATTAAGAATCAATCAAGGATAATCCAATATGAATGAATAGAGATTCTAGGTAAAACAGGTGTAGCTTTAAAATTTGCTGCGTTAGAAGGTGCTGGAGACGGGGTGATTCAGTATTTTTAAGGCGGAGGTAGATAGGTTATTGCTGCGCAAGGGAATCAAAGGTTACACATAGTGGATGAGAATTTGAAACATTATCGGATCAGATGTGATCTTATTGAATAGTGGAGCAGGTTCAAGTGGCAGAATGGCCTACTTCTACTGAGAAAACAAAGTGTAGAGCTGGATGAACACAGCAGGTCAAGCCGCATCATAGGAGCAGGAAAGCTTGACGTTTCGGGTGAAGGGTCTAGGCCCGAAATGTCAAGCTTTCCTGCTCCTATGATGCTGTTTGGCCTGCTGTGTTCATCCAGCTCTACACCTTGTTATCTCGGATTCTCCAGCATCTGCAGTTCCTATTTTCTTGGCCTACTTCTACTGCTAATTTATAAGTTTGTCTGTAAATTGGGAATAAATGCCAATACAGAAAGGGTTGACTTTGGTGCACCATTGAAATTTCAGCTGAATCATGCAGAGAAATAATTAATTAATCTTTCACAGCATTTCATTATTTATTAATTTTTCAGGCTGAAACTTTTTTTATTGTTACTTCTGGGATTGGACTACGTATGCGTTAATTTCTTTGGAGGTTTTTCTTTTTGTCTGTATGTAGTTGCTTTCTTCAACAAATAAAAGGCAAATACTTAACATTACTTTTATTATGATCTTCGAGGAATTTTATTAACTCACCTGCAAGCCATTTTCATACTGTGGACGTATACATCAATGACCCGGATTTTGTGGTCAGAGTTAAGATGACATTGTACATTGCTGACCTCAAAGCAATCAGCCAAAAAAATACCCAGGAAGATATGTACCCTGAAATTTACCCCTTTCCCCACATTAGTTACATTGTGACACGAGTTGGGGGAAACTCTTATTGAGCGGGCTAAGGTGCAAATCACACAGGAATTATTACAGTTGGCAAACTAGGAAGTAAAGGGCATTGATTATTGTTTAGTTTTTAATCATTTTACACAGTGTAAGGTCAGACAATACCCATGAGAGAAGAGTATGAAATATTACCTAAAAAAACAATTTTATCATGGAAAATGTGAACATTTCACAGTTTTTCAGGGCCAGAGAGGTTATAATAAGTGACTGTGAGCTGGAGTCTATATTAATGGTAGCCGAACCTTCGCTCACCCAGCTTTAATGTTGAGGAAAATCTGCCTTTAATTATTATGAGGCAGAAACTACTTGCATCTCCAAGACGACTTCTCACTCAGAGCTGCCAATCAATTGGTATCTGGGAGCCTTGCACATTGGCAATGCCAAACAAGACTGGTGGCCATGGCTGGTGCTGCAGGTAGGTCAAGGAGATGGTGTTCCTGCAGTGATGAAGCTGATGTTAAAGTAACTCAAAGATCTTGGTGCCAGGTCATCAGATCCCAATCCGTTGTAAAGCAGACTTTGCGATTTGGGGTGGTGGCATGTTGGACGGCATGAATGGTGAGGCTGTGGACGGGGTGGTGGGGAGGCGGGGTGGGGGTTCACAACTGTGGCAAGTGTCCTCCAATTGATTCTGGGACGGCCACGAAAGAGGTCTTTCACTGAGCAGCAGTCCACAGGGTTAAACCTGTTGGGTACACATTTTTTTCTGAAGAAGGGTCTAGGCCCGAAGCATCAGCTTTTCTGCTCCTCTGATGCTGCTTGGCCTGCTGTGTTCATCCAGCTCTACATCTTGTTATCTTGGGTACACATTGGACACAGGCCTCACCCATGACCTATTATAGTTACTTTAATCAACCTGTTCAGACAGGTTATGACATATCTCTAGTGTAGGTGGGACTAGGGCACATACTTTCTGGCTCAGAGGAAAGGAAATTACCACTACATCACAATATTCTCTGTCCCCTATTATCTCGGAATGGTGGTGCAAGCTAGCCTGTAATTGTACATTAATTGTCCACTTAAAGGCCTCAATTAGGCCAAAGGTGGGCAACCAACTGGCACCTCTATGCCACCATAAAATGATGGTGGGGTGTGGGTGAACTGCCAGCAAGCATGTGCCAATGGCACGATGCCCTAATTTATGGGCCCACTGCCTTTTTCCTGTGAACGCATAACATTTATCCCCACAACTTAGTATGCCAGGTGCATATCACTCAACAGGGTCCAAATTGTTGAAGTAAAAACAAAATAATATGGAATTATTCAGCAGATCTGATAGCATCCCTAGAGAGAGAGACAGGGTTAACAAGCATGGGGCTGGATGAACGCAGCAGGTCAAGCAGCATCATAGGAGCAGGAAAACTTGACGTTTCGGGCCTAAACCCTTCATCAGAAATCTGAGAAACAGGGTTATTGTTTTGATGTTGTCAGGCCTGCTGAGTATCTCCAGTACTTTTTATTTCTTTTCCAGCATTTTACTTTACTCTTGTAACTTTTTCAACAAGTTTTATACTAAGCCCAATAGCTTAAAAAGGTGCAAATCAGGCCAATTCTATTGTATTTCTGAGATTTCCATCTGCAAGGTCTTCCGTAGTGAGCTCCATTCAGAAGCACAAAAATCGAGTCAATTATTGCCAATCCTCGTATCCCTATTTAATAGATAGTGCCAAATGTGCTGAGTTTCTCCTGTATTGTTTTTATTTCAAATCTCCAGTATCCGCAGTATTGTGATTTTGTAAAAGAAAAACTCCGGGGTTCACAGACTAATAATGGTTAATGCTTACAATCTCGCAATCGTTATAACTTCAAGTTGTGGGCAAATTATTGGTTTGAGATGAACAACCTATGGCTCCAGCTTCATCACTAACACACCTCAACACGCTGAGTTGATTTCAGAAGCCGTGCTGAGCCTGAAGTGGAGGAACTTCCTTCTTGTTCCAGTGCCTGCAAGTAATAAAAACATTGAGAGGAATCTCCTCAGCCCCTGAACACCTTGGCAAAAATATCACGAGATCAGAGAAATGAGATTCCCCATGTTGAGATTAAAAAAATCCAACACTGCAACCAGGCTTAAAATGCCAAGATGAAATCTCACTATTTTTATTTGCATATTATTCTGCCTCACATTAGTATCTGATAGTATTTCATTTATATACATTTTCTTATTCTCCCACACATCAGAGAGAAGCAAGATGGCAACCATTCCCTTCATGAACGAGTGGGTACCTGGCCGCCCCAGCTCATAGCCTCCTCCTCCATCTTGGTTAGCAGTCGCCAATATCTCAAGGCATACACCATAAACAGCAATTGTCCACACCCTCCATTCATGACTAGTACCAGCCTCTCCTCACACTCCTGGTATATCTCCAATCCATTTATGCTACAGTTCTCCACTTTGGCGCTGTATTTTTACTTGAAATGGCACCTACAGTCAGAGTATTCAGGCACAGTAAATCAAGCGCAATATCTGGTACCAGACCAGCGGCTTGGATACGGTCAATCGGCTGCTTGGAGTTGTCAGGGGGGTCCATGCCATTACAGACTGGGGCATGAGCCACAGTCAATCTTGTCAGTTTAGTACAACCAGTCTGGGTATTTATGGTAAGTCAGTCGGGAAGCTGCACGGAGATCAGAGGCACAGACACCAATCAGGGCTGTCTGCCCAATTTAGTCAAGACGTAGGCTATGATTCACCTTAGGGGACAGCTCAATGAAAGCGAAGTGGGATTATCAGGGGCCTCTGCTGTCATGGGAATATTGAGCAAAGCAATTCAGCAGATTGAAGACAGCATGCTGGGATGAATGGGACAACTCAACATACAGGGTGGAGTAGGAGAAGAGATGATAATGCATTCGAGGACATGGATTGTAGGGGTTTGCAATGATGGTCACAACCACCTTGGCTTTTACAGAGGGACAGCACAACACAATGATTGTCATGTCTAAGCTGCAGGGCCAACACACAGTGAACAACTGTGGGAGAAGAAGTCCTAAATCAACAAGGTTTATGGGACATGTGGAAGCTCATTGTTGATAGATCACCGGGGAGTGCAAGTAAGAAATGATTGTGGAAGTATGTGGGCTGGGGTGAGGTCCTTGATCATTAGGTTGAGCTTGAGACTGACTGTATGTGACCTGTGTTGTCTTCCAAACTCGTGAATTGTAAATTAGCAATGACAATGGAAACCAGCTGTGACCACAGCCAAGTAAGTGCTTTATTTTCTTTTCTTCTGAGCATGCTGATGGGCAATATGAGACCTTTCAAGGGGAAATTGCATTAGTCAAGCCCTTACATGGTACACGTTGAAGTCATCTATAATTGTAGTAACCTGCAAATGAAATGGATGCAGTGTCAAACAGTGTAAGCTACAAGTTTTGGTCATAAACAATCTTGACTACGTCTTTGGTCCTTACACGTAGACATCTCTGTGAAGCAGAAAGAATCACACATGATCTTTAAAATGGCATCAGTGGGCCACAATTCACAAAGACAACCCAAGACCTCATAGACTGTGCAAGGATATGGAGCTGATTCTTCTCAACTTGAATGATTCACCAACATCCTCTTACATGTAATGCTACTTTTCTTGGGTAATATGGAGAGGTGTGGGTGTGAGTGTAGGAGTTGGGGTTGGGGTGACAAGGTAACAATACTCATAGAGCACTTTCAATCTTCTACTGTACTTGCGTGACATGGCTCATGACGCATTCATCATTGGATGAGGGTCTCTATGTCAAACATCCATGTTGAAGCATTCCATAGTCCACCTTGACATGTCCTTCATGTCTCACTGTAGGGACGACTATGTTAAACCATCATTTAAGAGTGAATTGAATGCTGACTGCACAAATTGTCAAGACTTCTCCTGTTTCTTATATTCCCCAAAGAGATTCATTGAAGCTTGATCAATAAACCTGATTAGACTGCTCTTCCTACTCAGTTGTTGTTATATTTGCATGGGCCAAATTTTGCAAATATTTCCTGTGACAAACAAGGCTCAGTTATTTGATGACCCAACAGAAGACTGCCTGATCTGACAAATGACATTGCTGGTTGATTGGAAACTATTGCTTGTCAGGTTTAAATCCTGGTTTGCTTGGAGCACTCACATTTGTACTGTCACTAAATTGGCCATTGGTGTTTCTATTGACTGAAATTTCTCAGGAACTAATCAATTCCCTCCTGAGCCACTGAAAAAAAAACTCTACCTTCCCTACTCTTCTTTTCTCTGCAGTCACCCATGACAAGGGACAAATAAATGTTGAGTGGTACCAAAAAGTAATAATGACAATAACCCTTAAGCTACTGAAATTAAGAATAACATTGGTGGGGTGAAATTACATTGAACTAAACAAAAGCAATAAGTACCTTCTTCTTAAGAGGCTGTGAGAAACTTAGTGCAGACACTAAATTAGATTCTGCAATTTACAGAAAATGATTAAGATTGTGGACATAATGTTTTGATTCTGGGAATCATTGTACAATTTGATTTGGTATTGTTATTAAAGTTTGGATTCCTGTTTATTAAACTAGAATGTAAAATTGAATCGGGAAGGGGAAAACATACAATATGATAAGGATAAGAAAGATGAGAGCTGCAAAGTCAAGCCATGAGTTCTTTGATTTGTGTTGTCTAAAATGAAACTTCATCAAAAATATTAACCTTTGCATAATGACACACAAAGATAAATGAAAATATATTTTTATTTAAAATATGACTTTTTTTTGATGTCCAAGAAGCAAATTAAACTTTGCCATGAAGTCGTTACAGGAAATGGATTGAGTTGGTATAAAATTGTAAAGTTAACAGTTTCAATTGATGCCGGAATGTTTTCTTCACTTGGTGAGGTTGTTGTCACTTCAGAGACTGTGGATTTAAATGGTGGCCTCATCACATTCTGAAGAGGTTACGGTGGCCATCCTGCCTCAGTTTCCAAGAGCATTCCAGCCATAAGGTTAAAAAAAAATCACAGATGGTCATCAGCGTAACGCTCAGAATGGAATCCATCGCCAATTCATCTGGTCATAATTCAGACTAGTTACTCTTTGAAATGATTATTTTCTACATTATAAAATTTCAAAAGCTCAATGATTGGCTGTAAATGTTTAAAGACATCTTGAAATCTGGAATGTTGCAATTAAAATGCAAACTTTCCATTTTTTCCCCTTTTATGTGACCTTAACTGGCAAAAGGACCCGACTACAAAATTGGGTTCATGTTTGACGAGAAAGTAGAATGTTCTTTTAATCAAGATGAATGTGGGAAGCAAATAGCTATCAAAAACAATTAATGCAATAGCATTTAATGACCAAAGTATTGCAATTATTCACTCCATTAAAAAAAAATTCTGGATATATATCTGAATAAAAGTCTGGTTGAATTATAAGGCCATTGAATCAATTGAAAATGCAATTGAATGGGTTGTAAAATGAGTAGCCATGTCAATACCACTAGTTTGCAAGTGGTTAATTTTGAAAGATCCTGCAGTCCTTCTGATATTGTAATTTGTAGGCTGAGAGAAGAGTGGGCAAAATTTTGAAGACTGCAATTTTAAATTAATTGCTTGGAATTTTTAAGTACAGCAGTCCCCAATTTATATATGTCCAACTTACAAACAAAATCCCATAAATTGATATTAATTTTAACGATCTAACTTGCAAATGTTTGCTCATATGTACAAATGACTATTTTGAACTGTATTGTGTTCCAACTTGCATACAAATTAACCTGTGAATGTACTCAGGAACGGAACCTATGTGTAACCCCAGGACGCCTGTAATTACACTAGGAGGAGAAATGTCACGTTTTATTATGGGGGTTTTATTGGACTTTCAGCTTCCAGGAAAAATGGCATAATTGATGGACCTACGTTTGTGGTAACTTAAAAGAGATGTTCACCTGTTTAAAATAAATAGTATCAGCCTCAGGGTAACAAAGTAAAAGAGCCAAAACAACATCATTCTGAAGAAGGTCACTGTTACTGAAACATTAAGTCTGCTTTCTCTCCTCAGCCAGACAGCTGAATTTCTCCTGCAATTTCTGTTCTTGTTTCAGGCTTCAGCATTTGAAGTTCTTTGTTTTATCGACTAACATATATTGCAAAGTGTTAGAGTGCTCATGAAAGTTTGACTGGCTTGTGCTTTTGCTTGAAATATGGACTGGAAGAAGTTTTTGTCAAGATGTTAACAATGTGGTCACGTGGTAGAGACAGGGAACTAAATCAAAGCGAGAAAAATGGAAAAGCCCCTCCCCAATCTCTAGAAGGTACAATGTAGGCACATGCCCTGCCTGTGTTAATCCCTACAGTGTGAAACAGGCCATCCAGCCCAACAAGTCCACACTGGACCTCCAAAGAGCAACCCACCTAGACCCATTCCCCTACCCCTACATTGCCCATGTCTAACCCAAACATCCCTGGGCACTATGGGCAATTTAGCATAGTCAATCCACCTACCCTACACATCTTTGGACTGTGGGAGGAAACCAACACAGACATGGGGAGAATGTGCAAACTCCACACAGCTAATCACCCAAGGCTGGAATTGAACCCAGGTCCTTGGTACGGTAAGGCAGCAGTGCTAACCACTGAGCCACCATTAATGTTGATATATGCAGATCATTTAACAAAATATGTTGGCATGCAAAGAAAGTCACTAGCAGTATTTCCATGATAGCCTGCATCTGTTGTTACAAAAGTAGTCACCCTTTGCACAAATGTAAGGGAAGGCTCAAAAACTTCTCAGGATTTAATGAGTTAAAGTGAAATGGCTCAAAATGATTCTTATGAGCCAGGGAAGGAGATTAGCATGCTTCAAGATACTGGTTGTTTGCAGACACTGCTGATAGGTAGAATTGAAGATTTCTGCTCAGAAGCAGGGTGAACTTCAGTGTGATGATGAAAGGCCTGGGGAAGAATTTGAGATGCCACTGGGGAGAATTTGTTTTTAGAATGAACTTGTTACAGATTTTTTTGTGATGGTGGGTGTAATTTCAAACTTATGCATGTAAGAAGTTAACCTGCTGCTTGGAAATGGCCTCACGTATTCTGAATTACTACCTTTCCACCAAAGTACAGGAAAAGAGCAAAGCCTGAACAAACAGAGAGGGAGACAGAGATAGAGACAGAGAGAGACAGAGAGAGAGACAGAGAGCGAGAGAGACAAAGCGAGAGATGGAGGATGAAGTGAATTCCAGTGACAATGGAGGAATGATGGTATGTTTTCAAGTCATGATGACGAGTCTCTTGGAGGAGAACTTGCAGGTGCTGGCGTTCCCATGTATCTGCTGCCCTTGCCCTTCTAAATGGAACTGAGTTTGGAAGGTACTGTCTGAGGATCTATGGTGAATTTCTGCAATGCATCTTGCAGATAGACAGCCTGGTCTGCTATCGCCCAAAAGTAATTTACATCTGGGGGAAAAGCATAAAGAATCTTACGATATTTTGCCAGTGTCAATTTTGTCAGGTTCCAAGGAGTATTTTTCTTCATGAGGCCTAATGCGATTTGTCACCATATCATCTGAAACTCATCTCATTAAACATCTACAACATCCTCATGACCCTCCTCTCATCCAATGCTACATCCCATCTTAGCAGCAATAACTTGCCACTTACTAGGTACACTTGAATGTACCAGCTTCCCTAGTGGCTACATCATCTCTAAAATGGTGCTGCACACATGGACCATAGCTTCAATGACCTAATCCAAGGAGTGTGTCCGCCTACTGGAGCAAAGTGACCAGGTAACTTTCTCTGTCCCTGTTGCAGTATAATGCCTGTAGCTCAGAGTCCATTTTCTCAACTCAAAAGTTGCTCACAGCACAAGGACTTGCTACCCATGTGTGCTTTTTGCATCACCTTTGTGTCCAGGAGCTCTCATATGCTTTAGCTGCAACACACTACCTGATCTACTAGATCTATCATATTTTGTTCAAGTTATTAATCCTATAATGCCAGTATCCCTGCTCTTTACACTTGAAAAATCTTCAGTCTTAACACTTCTTTTTTTCTTTGCTTTTAGAAACAAGCAAGTATCCAGCTTATAACGAATGAGATATTTTTAAAGAAAAAGAGAAAATAAAAGACATACCTGAATTTATACTGAAGAGTTTATTTTTATTTTAAAGACTAGAAATACTCACAAATTAGCTGCTTTGCTTAGACAAAATCAACCAAATAACTCCGTCCTTCCTCCAGTGAACTCTTTGAGACACACATCAATGTCAATGCAGTATGGAGCTGGAGGAACACAGCAACTCAGACAGCATCAGAGGAGCAGGAAGTTGACGTTTTGGGCAAGGGTGTGAAACCAAAATGTCGACTTTCGTGCTCCTCTGATGCTGCCTGACCCATGGTGTTCCTCCAGCTTCACACTGTATTGACTCTGACTCCAGCATCTGCAGTCCTTGCTATCTACATTCCTCAATCAAATGGCCTATCTCACTCAGTCAATGAGGATCTAATTTCAGCCAATTCTTAACTAGGCTGTTTTTACCATACACCCCTTGGACATAAGCCTGCTCAAAGCTGGCAACTAGAAAATTTTAAACTGCAGATTACACTTTAAGGGCAACTACAAATTACAATCTAAATTAGGTCTGAATAAATTGAAGATTTAAGTATTTTCTTACTCATTAATACATGCACTCCATCCAAGACACCATCCACAAGACTAAAGTCAGGAGTGTGATGAAAGATTTAAAAAAACACTTAGCTCTAATTTCTAGGTTATGAAATATAACACATCATTTTAATTCTACAATGAAAAGTGTGATTTATACTTCTTTTAGAGTTTGGATTTCAGATTCTATGGTTGTTATGGATGACTAAAGTACTCCTGGAGTGTTAATGGGTGTTTGTATATATACTGTGGAGGATTATCTCTGGAGAGAGAGAAAGCATCAGCAAGTTTTATTTAAAAAATCAATTCACAGCTTTTTAATCAGTTCAAAGGAGGCCTGACTGAGGTCAAATGCAGGTCTTTCCTAGAAAAGCAGTTTTTTTTCAGAGCTGTGAGGAAATAAATTATCCCAATGGAAGAGTACATTCTACAAAACTTCTGACCAGGAGTGTTTGATTATTACTCTGCAGGTTATTGAAAGATATAGCAAGCCTATGCACTCAGCTGTGTGAGTGGTCAATTGTAAAGCTAAGTACTAAGAAGAAGCAAAGTAGAGATTTAATAGGGAAGGAAAATCTTTGAATTTTGATAAATT
Organism: Ginglymostoma cirratum; assembly: GCA_024137785.1. Classification (NCBI taxonomy): domain Eukaryota; kingdom Metazoa; phylum Chordata; class Chondrichthyes; order Orectolobiformes; family Ginglymostomatidae; genus Ginglymostoma; species Ginglymostoma cirratum. The sequence continues at coordinate 18,338,788 of JAHRHZ010000223.1, forward strand.
ATAAAGTGATGGTATTGAGGAATAAGTGGTATTTTTGCTTTGCTTTGTGTTTTGAAACTTTTCAAACTTTGTTATAGTTTGGTTTGGTTTATTTTATTTCTTCTGCGCATTCAACTTCTGTTTCACTGTTAAAACAAAATCTGTAGGTTTATGTGTCAATGAAAAGTCACCGCAGTAAAGAAAACAAAATTTGATCTAACAAGCCAAATGTAATTCTGGGATTTGACTTGTCAAAACATTTCCTAATTGTTTGTTGTGCCTTCATTCTCTTTTCTCTATTTATTTACAATAGCATCCAAACCCCTCTAAACTGCAACATTTTTCACACATTCATTATTTTTAAAAAGTCTGCATTTGTTTTCCCAACCAAACTGGATAACGGCACATTTCTTCACATTATATGCTTCCTTGAGATCTCACGTTTGGTATCCATTGCATGCATTGGGATGAAATATTAGGACTGCTTTGAGGCTCTGTTGATAGCACAGTCACCTCTAACTCACCAGGTTCTGGGTTCAGAGTGCACTCTAGAATGAGTACAAAGATCAAGGTTGCCAATCCAATACAGTACTGAGGGAGAGTTGCCTCGTCGGATTGCCATCTTTTAGATGAAATGTGAGACCAGGGTCCCATCTGCCTGCTTGAGTGGATGTAAACAATTCCATGGCACTATTTTGAAGAAGGTCAAATACAAGAGTGCACAGGTTCAGGTGAGAGGGGGCAAGTTTATGGGAAAAGTGCAGGGAAAATTTTCACACAGAGAATGGAAGGTGCCTGGAATGCACTCCAGTGGAGGTGATGGTTTGCAAAGTTTAAGGCCTATCTTGATAGACACGTGAATGGGAGACGAACAGAGCGATATAAACCACGCATGGGCAATAAGTAGTAGAATAAGCAATAAAAATTGGTGAAGACTTGTTGAGTCAAAGGGCCTGTTCCGTGGTCTATTGAATGGTATTGTAAATTGTATTGTGTTATATAATGGTATAAGAGCAGAAGTGTTATTGCCAGTATTTATTCCTTAATTAGCCACACAGAGAATGTATTCTAGCTGTTTGAGCACATTTACTGAGCACAAATTAGCTACTGTGCTTGCAAAACTTCAGAAAGTACTCCATTGGCTATAAAATGCTTAGAGATATCCAGTGGTGGTCAAAGATGCTATAGAAATGCAAGCATATTTTCCTTCCATAAAATACAGACCTAAATTAGGTTATTAAATTTAGATTTTACACCTTGCACAACTATTCATTTAGCATATGTTACCTCATCAAACATCTGCTGCAATATTATTTACTTCAATTATTTTGAAACAGAAAGGCATTATTCATAATATAATGTGGAATTAGGTTTGTAATTTCAAAGGGAGGACACAAATGATGATTTAGTGTGTTTTAATAACTTGGTCTCAAGTATTACAAACAAATCAATTAAGAGACCATTGCTTGTGAGCAAGTATCTGACATAACAAATTACAATGTGAAGGATTGAGCTATCAATAGGTTTGCAATTCGTTTTTTCTTTTTAATTGTTTCAACCACTTCCTTGTTATTTGAACAGTTCACTAAATGTGTACCATTCGCACTGAGTTTAAGTCTAGAGAAATCTGGTAACAGCTTGCATTTGTACGGCATCTTTAATACTGGAAAACATCCAAGCGATTTCATCAGAATGTAATCACGTTAATGTTGACACCCAGAACAAGAACAATATGTTAGGATGGCTGATTAAAAATTAGTGAAAAGGACAGGCTTTGAGGAGGAATGATGCAAACAGAGGAAATAAGGAATTGCAGAACTCAGGAACTAGACGTCTGAAGGCATGGCTGCCAAGGGCGGAGCAAAGATGACGTAAAACTCTAAAGTTCTTTAAAGGACCTCAGAGGCATTAATATGAATAGGAGAAGATGCAAACATAGAAATTATGATTAGGCCATTATTCCACTATTCAATAAGATCAGAGGTGATCAGTTAGGGCTTAAAATTTCACATTCCTATCTAGTTCTGATAATTTCTGATTTCCTTGCCCAATACAAATCTAACCACCTCCACACAAAAACTATTCAATGACTCCACTTCCATCGTCATCTGAGGCAGAGGGTTCCAAAATTTCACAGCCCCAAGAATGAAAAGGTGTCTCCTCGTCGCTGTGCTCTAATTTTAAGGTGCTTCTTTCTCCACTGAGGAGTTTCTCCAGCAGTTTCTGTTTTAATTTCAGATCTCTCATATGCACCTACTGTGCTTTGCTGGCAGCATTTGTGGAGAAACAGTCGACATTTCGAGATCTGCCGATGTTGGAGTCTGAGATAACACAGTGTGGAGCTAGAGGAACACAGCAGGCCAGCAGCAACAGAGAAGCAGGAAAGCGGACGTTTCGGGTCGGGACCCTTCTCCAGAAATATTTCGACACCAGTAATACTCTTTGAGAGTCATATTGGACTGGAAACGTCAACAAACTAAAGGTCTTAGGAGAGAGAAGGGGAGTTCGGAGATATGGTATTTTGGAAGGTCCGAGGCATCATGTGGATGAAGATTTGAATGAGAAGGAGACCATATGCAAAGTGAGGAACTATTACAATATCCATGAACAATATTTTTAAGGGTGACACAACTATGCTGGACAGTGATCATTCATTCGCTTTTTGATTGGCAATACTAGCTTGAAGGATTAAATGTTTTTTTTGTATTAATTCATGGAAATTAATAATCCAAGGGCCGGCATTTATTGCCTGTTCCTAGTTGCCCTTGAGAAAGTGGTGGTTGGCTGCATTTTTAAACAGCTGCAATCTACTCACTGTGGGTTGTCCACATTTATCTTTAATGCAGTATGGATCAAAATTAGTTGCAGATCTGTATAGAGCAAGATGAGTGGGATGAAATAATGCAGATAATTATTTTGTAGCTTTCTTTAATTTCCTTTGGTCACTATATCTCGGGTGAGTGAAGAATGTTCATTGACAAAGATAGGATAGAGTGAGGACGAAGTAATGTTATTTCACTAGATTAATGCAGAGTCTCCCAGTCTCGGCAAACCTTTAAATGTGACAACAAGGAACAGTTTCCAGGAACCCCCAGTTGTTACAGGTCAGTTTAGCGCAGGTTGTTCCAGAGTGCAAGTCGGCACCATGCTCTCCCAACCTGACCATTTCCATTGTGGGAATAGACAAGTCTTAACTCCCTCCCCTCAATTTTTGTCAAGTTGTGCCAGCTTTTCAAGAAGTCATGATTCATATCCTCTTTATCCCTGCTGTGAACCACAGTGTGGAGGAGGCAATCTTTTGAAATGTAAGTCGACAAGGTCTTTTATTAACAAACATTTTTGGCTGAGAAACCAGCCATCCCTTACTCTGTTGAACAGCTGCACCCTAGGGAAATCATGGCTTGGTTGAAAGTTTCTTGTCACTAAGTCAATTGTATTTTTTTTAACATAGAATAGAGGTTTCAAGTACGCAGTTTCTGCTACATTTTTTTGTTTATCTTTTTCAGACATGCGATGAGGATGACAGGATTCAATAATTCTGTTCAGTGTGTAAACTGTATTGGGCATTGGAGAATCCAAGGGCGATGAGGGGTGCATGGAGAATGAGGGGCCACTGGGACTGGGAATGGGTGGTATTGACGTGAGTTCGCATGGCTGGGTTGGGTGCTAGAGGGCTCTTCCTGTTTTGTAGATTTTATTTTATTTGGGGTGTGGGTCTTTTAAGCAGCCAGGTTCAGCATCTAGCAGCTCCTGCTATAGCCTCTAACACTTTATGGGACATTGGGCCCAAATGCAGTTAGATTCTGCACCTTGGAAACAAAAATATCACCTTTGCAGGCACATTCTCACAATAAAAGTGTGCCCAGCTGGGAAATTTTGACTCCCGCAAACTACCTTGCATTGAAAAGTAAGCCCAATATATCAATGACATTTTCACTGCTACATTGTATTCTTTACATGGTGATCATTTCCAGCTCTGGTCTAATTTTGGATCAAATATTGAAGAATGAAATAAACAGTACTGAATTCTGGTTTATTTTTATAAATGATTCAGCAGAAACCACACCCTGTTGCTCCATCAACTCTGTGATGCCACTGATTGCGGAAAGAGATGGATAGTCTGGTAGATTGTATGAACAGTGATAATTATAGAACAATGTAATTCAAAAAGCACAAATATCTGTTTTATTTCTTCTTCATTTCTAGTTTTGAGAGGAACAGCAAAGGCTACGTTATTTCCTCGAGATGAGTTAATTCAATGTTGTTAAATTTATTAATGTTGTTTGAAATGGTTTAAACAGGGGCCCTTTTTAGTGCTGTTATCACCAAGTTTTTATTTAAAAAGAAATTAAAATTATGACAGTAAAGGAAGCCATTTGGTATGTTGTTGATGTTGATCAAAGTAGTTTTATTCACTATGATATTTCAAATACATATCCAAGCATTTCTTTTCATAATTTCATAATTCAGTGGATGTGTGTATTGCTGGCAAGGCCGTAGTAACCTGCAAACTGCTGCAGTCCATGTATTGAAGGGTAGGGAATTAAAGGATTTTGATCCAGTGATGATGAAGGGATGGCAATACATTTCCAAACCAGGATGACACATGATTTTGAGGGATTGATTTGATTTGATTTATTGTCACGTGTACCTATGTACATTGAAAAGCTTTGTTTGCAAGCAGTACAGGCAGATCATAGTAAGCATGGACATACAGGGTGAAAAAACTTGGACAGAATAAGGCATACAGGTTACACCTCACAGAACCTGACTGAGGCTACATCAACATTATTTGACGTTAGAGAGTCCATTCATCAGTCTGATAATGAAAGTGAAGAAGCTGTTCTTGAACCTGCTGGTACGTGCGTTCAAGCTTCTGTATTTTCTGCCTGATGAAAGGGGTTGTAGGAGATCATTACCAGGGTGTGATGGGTCCTTGATGATATTGGCAGCCTTTCTGTGGCAATGACAGGTGTAAATGGAGTACTTGGATGGAAGATTGACTTCCATGTTGGTCTGGGCTTGCACACGACCTTGTGTGGTTTCGTATGGCCCTGGACAGGGCAGTTGCCCTACCAGGCTGTTATGCACCTGGACAGTATGGTCCGACGTTGGTGATCTCATTTGACTTTTGTCCTTTTCTTTCTTAACAGTAGATTTAATAGGTTTCTGGTATTTGTTATGCACTGCATTGAGAGTGTACCTTTGATACAAGGAATGGATGGCAGCACTTCCATTGTCTTCAACGATCAAAAGGGCTGCTAGTCCTGTATTTGCATTGAAGATGCATTCAGCCATTCAAGTTGGGAGTACACCAATATACTCTCGACTTGTGCCTTGTTTACAATACAAAAACCTTTATGGATTTAGGAGATTCATCTGTTCCTTTGTGGGATTTGGATGCAAGGCATCACATTATATTTTTCATATCTTCTAGGCTGAACCATTCCGGTGGATTCTCTTGGGTGCCAGTATTGAGGTTATGCTTTTACATTTCTAGATGTAACAATTCTTTTTATAAAATTGATTTTTTTTTTCCATTTAAGTGAGATGCTATAAAGTTTTCCAGTGAACATGTGAAGGGGTATCCTTTGACATTCCTGATATTGGCGCAAGGAGTGGCAGAAAGAGATCAATTTTAGATAAAGGAAAGGTGTTGCATTTTGGTAAGACAGGTTAATTATAGGGCCCCGGGGAGCCTTGTCAAACAGAGAGACCTAGGGGTGCAGGCACATAGTTCCTTGTAAGTGCCTTCACAGGTAGACGGCGTGGTGAAGAAGGCATTTGGTATGCCCACCTTCATCGGTCAGAGCATTGAGTATAAGAATGGGGGCATTATGTTGCAGCTTTAGAAAACATTGGTGAGGCCACTTTTAGAATACTGGCTGCAAGGAATTCCGGTCGTTCTGCTATAGGAAGGATGTTATTAAACTGAAAAGGGTGCAGAAGGATGTTGTGGGCTCTGGAGGGGCATAGATAAGGTGAAGAGCCGAGGTCTGGTCCCCAGGGTTAGGGGAGTTCAAAACTAGAGGGCACAGGTATAAGGTGAGATAGGCAAGATTTAAAAGGGACCTGAGGGACAAATATTTGACACAGAAGGTGATAACTTTATGGAACAAGTCACCAGAGAAAGTGGCAGAGGTGGGTACAATTACTTTTAAAAGATATTTAGACAAGTACATGGAAAGGATTAGAAGGATATGGGCCAAACATAGGCAAATGGGACTAGCTGAGTTTGGGATACCTGATCTGCATGGACATATTGGACAGAAGGGTCTGTTTCCATGCTTTATGACTCTATGACTCTGTGACACAATGCCATTAGGGTTGGAATTCCAAGATTTTGACACAGCAACAGTGAAGGAATGGTGATATATTTCCAAGTCAGTGTGTGACTGGCTTGGAGGGGAACTTGCAGTTGGTGGTGTCCCCCTGCATCTGCTACCCTTGTCCTTCCAGATGGAAGTGGTCCTTGGTTTGGAAGGTGCTGTCTAAGGATCTTTGATGAATTTCTGCGGAGTACCTTGTAGATAGTACACTGCTGCTACTGAGTGCCAGTGATGAGAGTAGTGAATGTTTTTTGACATGATGCCAATCGAGTGGGCTGCATTGCCCTGGGTCGTGTCAACCTTCTTGAGTATTGTTGAGCTGCAGACAGCTAGGGAGTATTCCATCATACTCCTGACTTGTGCCTTGTAGATGGTGGACAGGCTTTGGGAAGTCAGAAGATGAGTTACCCCCTGCAATATTCCTAGCCTTTGACCTGCTCTTGTAGCTGTTGTGTTTATATAGAAACATAGAAGATGGGAGCAAGAGGAGGCCATTCAGCAAAAATGTATAATTGGGTTTGGATGCAGTCCTGCCACATAGAGCTATGCATAGTAGTGGTCAACTAAACAACTCACTGGAGGAGGAGGCTCCATGAATATCCATCCTCAATGATAGAAGAACTTAACACATCAGTGCAAAAAATAAGGTTGAAGCATTTGCAGCAATTTTCAGCAGTGGGAGTCTGGGAGAAAGCGCGAGGGCAGCCGGGAAGGTAAGCTTCTACACAATAAATTTGGGAGTTAACTAATACCCAAGACACTACACACATAGTGTCTCCCACCCTTCCACCTCCTCTAACCTAATAATAATGACTAAGTGTGCTGAGCAGGTAAGCTATTTGCATTTTTTTTTTCCTCATCTCTTTTTTATCTTTTGGGGAGGTCACCTAGATGCCAAATCCTCTGGGAGCGGGTCGGAAGGCAAAGCCGAAGTCTGTTTGAGTATATAACAGAGTAAACTTACTGGTGCAGAGAACACTGCGAAACTAAAAAAAACTAATTAATTTTAAATAATTAACTAAGTAGAGATGGCAGGCCAGGTGATGTGTTGTAGCTGCATGATGTGGGAGCTAGCTGATTCCATTGAGAATGGCAGTGACCACATCTGCAGCAAGTGTTGGCTGCTTGAGGAGCTCCAGCTCAAAATTGATGAGCTGGAATCCAAACTCCAAACACTGTGGCACATCCGGGAGGGGGAGAAATACCTGGATGCTGTGTTCCAGGAGGCAGTCACACCTAGTAAATTAACTAATGTTAACTCGATCGGCGGGCAGGGACAGCAGTGTGTGACTGTGAGTGAGGCAGGTAGAGGGTCCCTGCACACAGGAACAGAGGAGCTGCAGCCCTTGACATTGTCCCACAGGTATGAGGCACTTGCTCCCTGCGTGGATGAGGAATAGGGCTGCGGGAAGGATGAGTCAACTGACCATGGCACCATGGTCCAGGAGGCAATTCAAGAGGGGGGTGCAAAAAGACAGATTGTAGTTGTAGGGGATTCCATCATCAGGGGGATAGACAGTATCCTCTGCGAGCAGGTTAGAGAATCCCGCATGGTGTGTTGCTTGCCCGGTGCCAGGGTGCGAGACATCTCTGACCGGCTTGAGAGGGTACGAGAGAGGGTGGGGGAGGATCCAGTTATTGTGGTCCATGTAGGTACCAACAACATAGGCAGGACTAGGAAAAAAGACCTGCTTTGAGATTATGAAAAGCTAGGAACAAAATTAAAAAACAGGTCTTCAAGGATCATAATCTCTGGATTGCTGCCCAAGCCACGTGCAAATTGGCATAGGGAGGCAAGGATCAGGGAAGTAAACACGTGGCTAAAAGAGTGGTGTGGGAAAGAGGGTTTCCTTTTCATGGGGCACTGGCATCAGTTCTGAGACAGGAGGGATCTATACCGCTGGGATGGACTCCACCTGAACAGGGCCGGGTCTAGTGTTCTGGTGAAAAGGGTAAATTGGGTAGTTAATAGGACTTTAAACTAGTAAGTAGGAGGGAAGGGAGAAGTGAGCGTAGAGGGAGAATAACAATTAATGTAAGGCAAAGCAGCAGGTTAGCAGGTGACGAGGAAGCTTCAACTCCATTGAAAATTAGGAAAAAAGTTAAAGGGAAGGAGAACTCAAGAGCTGTTAGTAATGGAGGTAATAGGACCCAAAAAGAAGGTGCAAAGAGTGTCATAAGGGCACTTTATCTGAATGCTTGGAGCATTTGAATCAAGGCAGATGAGTTGACGGTGCAAATCATGGCAAATGAGTATGATTTAGTGGCCATTACAGAGACATGGTTACAGGATGGTCATGACTGGGAGTTAAATATCCAGGGGTATTCGGAAGGACAGACAGGAACGTAAGGGAGGTGGTGTTGCTCTGATTTTTAAGGATGATATCAGGGCGGTAGTGAGAGATGATATAGGTTCTGCTGAACAAAACGTTGAATCCATTTGGGTGGAAATTAGGAATTAGGAATAGCAGGGAGAAGAAGTCACCGATAGGTGTGCTGTATAGGCCACCAAATAATGACATCGTGGTGGGGCAGGCAAAAAACATAGAAATAGCTAATACATGTAAAAAATGGTACAGCAATTATCATGGGGGATTTTAATCTACATATCGATTGGTCAAACCAGGTCGGTCATGGCAGCCTTGAGGAGGGGTTCATAGGATGCATCTGCGATAATTTCCTTGAACAATATGTTATGGAACCTACAAGGGAGCAAGCTATCCTAGATCTAATCCTGTGTAATAAGACAGGAATAATTAATGATCTCACAGTTGGGGATCCTCTCGGAAGGATCGATCACAGTATGGTCGAATTTAACAGATGGAGCGTGAGAAGGTTAATTCCAGTACCTATGTCCTATGCTTAAACAAAGGAGACTATGAAGGATTAAGGGAGGAGTTAGCTAGGGTAGAATGGGAGCAAAAACTTTATGGTGGGTCAATTGAGGAACAGTGGAGGACTTTCAAAACGATTTGTCACAGTGCTCAGCAGAAGTATATTCCAGTGATAAGGAAGAACTGTAGGAAAAGAGAAAGCCAGCCATGGATGTCTAAGGAAATAGAGGAACGTATCAGACTGAAAAAAAAACTCATACAAAAAAGCAAAGAGTAATGGGAAACTAGTAGACTGGGAAATCTTTAAAGGCCAACAGAAAGTCACAAAAAAAGTTATAAAGAAAAGTAAGATAGATTATGAGAGTAAACTAGCTCAGAATATAAAAGCAGGCAGCAAAAGTTTCTATAAATATGTAAATCGTAAAAGAGTGGCGAAGGTAAACGTTGGTCCTTTAGAGGACGAGCAGGCCAATTTAATAACTGAGAATGAGGAAATAGCCGAGGCGTTAAACAGTTATTTCGTGTCGGTCTTCACAGTGGAAGACACAAATAGCATGTCGAAAACTAATGCCAAGAAGGTTATAGCAGGTGAGGACGTAGAAACTATCATTATCACTAAGGAGGCAGCGCTGGGCAAGCTAAAGGGGCTAAAGGTAGACAAATCGCCTGGCCCTGATGAAATGCATTCCAGGGTACTAAAAGAGGTGATGGGGGAAATAGCAAATGCACTAGTAATTATTTACCAAAATTCACTGGACTCTGGGGTGGTTCCCGCAGATTGGAAAACAGCCAATGTGATACCACTGTTTAAAAAAGGAAGTAGACAAAAAGCAGCTAACTATAGGCCAGTTAGCTTAACTTTGGTAGTGGGGAAAATGCTTGAATCTATCATTAAGGAAGAAATAGCAAGACATCTGGATATAAATTGTCCCATTGGGAACACCCAGCATGGATTCATGAAGGGTAGGTCATGTTTAACTAATTTGGTGAAATTCTTTGAGGACATTACTTGCATGGTGGACAATGGGGAACCTGTGGATGTGGTGTATCTGGATTTCCAGGAGGCATTTGACAAGATGCCACACCAAAGGCTGCTACATAAGATAAAGTTGCACGGTATTACAGGTAATGTATTGGCATGGATAGAGGATTGGTTGACCAGTAGAAGGCAAAGAGTAGGCGTAAATGGATGTTTTTCTGGTTGGCGGTCAATGGCTAGTGGTGTGCCTCAGGGATCAGTGTTGGGACTGCAATTGTTTACAATTTACATAGATGATTTGGAATTGGGGACTAAGTGTGGTGTGTCAAAATTTGCAGATGACACTAAGGTGAGTGGTAAAGCAAAGTGTGCAGAAGACACTGAAAGTCTGCAGAGGGATATAGATAGTCTAAGTGAGTAGGCAAAGGTCTGGCAGATGGAGTACGATGTTGGTAAGTGTGAGGTCATCCATTTTGGTAGGAATAACAGCAAAATGGACTATGTTTTAAATGGTAAAAAATTGCAGCACGCTGCTGTGCAGAGGGACTTGGGTGTCCTTGTTCATGAATCGCTAAAAGTAGGATTGCAGGTGTAGCAGGTAATTAAAAAGGCAAATGGAATTTTGTCTGCCATTGCTAGAGGGATGGAGTTTAAAAACAGGGAGGCTATGCTGCAGCTGTATAGGTCCTGGTGAGGCCACACCTGGAGTACTGCAGTTTTAGTCTCCTTACTTGAGAAGGGATATACTAGCCACTGGAAGGGGTGCAGAGGAGATTCACTTGGTTGATTCCAGAGTTGAGAGGGTTGGATTATGAGGAGAGACTGAGTAGACTGGGATTATACTCATTGGAATTCAGAAGAATGAGGGGATATCTTATAGAAACATATAAGATTATGAAGGCAATAGATAAGGTGGAGGCAGGGAGGTTGTTTCCGCTAGCAGGTGAAACTAGGACTAGAGGGCATCGCCTCAAAATAAAGGGAAGCAGATGTAGGACTGAGGTCAGGAGGAACTTCTTCACCCAAAGGATTGTGAATCTGTGGAATTCCCTGCCCAGTGAAGCGGTTGAAGCTACCTCGCTGAATGTTTTTAAGGCAAGGCTAGATAAATTTTTGAACAGTAAAGGAATTAAGGGTTATGGTGAGTGGGCGGGTAAGTGGAGCTGAGTCTCAAAAAGATCAGCCATGATCTTATTAAATGGCGGGGCAGGCTCAAGGGGCCAGATGGCCTACTCCTGCTCCTAGTTCTTATGTTCTTATGTTCTAATCTGTATTGAATTGCCAATCCTCAGCCCACCTTCCATTCTGATCAAGATCCCTCTGTAATTTTTGATAACCTTCCTCGCTATCAATGATACCTCAAATTTTGTATCATCCGCAACCTTAGTAATCATGCCTTGTACATTCACATCCAGATCATTTATGTAAATCACAACTAACAAAGCTCCAGCACTGACCCCCTGTGGCATACCCCTCATCACAGGCCTCCAGTCTGAGAAACAACCTTCAACCATCATCCTCTGCTTCCTACCATTGAGCCAATTTTAAATCCAATTAGCTCGATCTCCCTGGATCCCATGCAACCCAACCTGCATGACTAGCCTGCCATGCAGGACCTTGTCAAAGATCTATGGCAGTTCAAACCATCGAGAGTGTATCTACTTCTGGCCAGGACACACTCACCATATCAGTGCCCTATAGACACAAATGTCGTCAGGGTCGCCCAACCAAAACTGCAAATCCAATTGGCTTCACTTAAGTACAGGCTCCCTCCAACCCAACTGTGGAAGCCAGCACAGCGATGAGACATAGTGGAAGTGAAAGACAAAGACCTTTCCAGAAATACCTAGGTAACTATGTTTTAAATTTAGTAAATTTATGTTCACTTTTCACCATCATCTCTGCATGAACCTCTGTCTAACTACAACGACAACATTAAGGGTATACAGCCTACCCACCCTTAGCATCTACATAATGCTCAATGTGAGAGAACACCTCCTGCACCACATTCTAATAGTGGGTGGGTTTTAAAAACAAAATCACTTATGACACATAGGTGTCGCTGGCCAGCCCATCCCTAGTTACTGTTGAGAATGTGGTGGTGAGCTGCTTTCTTGAACCCAACGTTGACCACAATGGCATTAGTGAGGGAATTTCAGGATTGTGACCGAGCAATGATGAGGGAATGACGATATATTTCCAAACCAGGATGGTGGTAGCTCAAAGTGAAACTTGCAGCTTGTGGTGTTCCCAGGTATCTGCTGCACTTTTCCTTCTAGATCGAAGTGATTGTGGGTTTGGAAGGTGCTGTCTAAGGATCTTTGGTGAATTTCTGGAGTGCATCTTGTAGACAGTACACACTGCTGCTATTGAGCGTTGGTGTTTGAGGCAATCAGTGTTTGTGGATGTGGTGCTGATCAAGCTGGCTATTTTGTCCTGGATGCACTCAAACTTCTTGAATGCAGGTGGAGCTGCACTCCTGCAGTGAATTGGAGAGTATTCATCCCACTCCTGACTTTTGTCTTGTAGATGGTGGACAGGCTTTGGGAAGTGAGGAGATGAGTTACTCACTGCAGTATCCCTAGCCCCTGAACTGTTCTTGTAGCCATGGTATTTATATACGTGGTGAGTTCAGTTTCTGGTCAATGGTAACACTCAGGATATTGATAGTGGGGATTCGGTGAGGGTAACACCATTGAATGTCGAGGGATAATGATGAGATTTTTTTTTCCTGTTGGAGATGGAAGTTGCCTGGCATCTGTGTGGTCAAATGTTACTTGCCACTTTTCAGCTAGGTCTTGTTACATTTAGACATTTATAGTTTCAGTTTCTGAGGAGTCGGGAATTGTGCAATTATCAGTGAACATCTCCAGTTCTGACCTTATGATCTGTCCACTGTACCACGTCCTGCTTCCCACTTCCATCCCAAGGCATATCAAGGAAACATGCCAAATATAGTAGCGCCATGTCATCCTGTGGAAGCCAGGGTGCTGCCTATGGTTGATGACTCCACATCCTCCTGCATTACTTGTTTCCCTCGCATGCTCTTTCATCTCCCCACCATATATTTAGCATTGTAATCCCCTCTGTATCCCAGCATCCTGACCCCAAATCCCCTGGTTAAATTCCCCAGCAGATCTCCTCCAGCAGTGACTCCAATACCACACATAACTTGCAGGGGATGGAGCCCCAGGACTGACTGTGACCCTTGAACACAGCTGGACTGCCCCAAATGGTGAGTGACCACACCTCTGGCTAATATCTGTACAGCTTCCTGCAAATCCCTGGCGAGGCTAAAATGAACCCAGAGAGCTGACTATGATGCATTCCCTGCACTGGGAGAGGAATGGATTCCCAGACCTGACCACCTTGAATGACCATATTTAATTTCCTGGACTGATATCAGAGGCTGCTCTTGATTTACTTTGCTGACAACTGCTGATTTGAAGGGTGTCCCTCTGGACTTAACTGAGGACTACTCCCCTTCGGCTTGGAGATATGGCTGTTTGCTTATAGCACATCTAGAGCCTTTACCACATTAGTTGCTGAATGGTGTGGAGTATGAGATTGATTTCGCGTTACACAGTACAGCAACATGTCTACCCCCTTTGACTGATGACTGCTAACAAGCGTGACAAGCTGCCTGGCTTTGATTGTGTGGTAAACTGCCAGGCGGGACAGAAGTAGTTTTCTGATTCTTCATTTTCTTCATTTTCTGATGAAGGGTTTAGGCCCGAAACGTCAAGTTTTCCTGCTCCTATGATGCTGCTTGATATGCTGTGTTCATCCAGCCCCATGCTTGTTATCTCGGATTCTCCAGCATCTGCAGTACCTTTTATCTCTGGGACAGAAGTAGTGATCCTTTGAAGTCTAGCTCAGAAGCCAAAGCACGAAGAGGTAAGCTACATCCAGCATCCAGCTAGGTGCAAAGTGAGTGAACCCTAAGACAACAAGCCAGCAGCTCTGAGGTGCAGACTGTCGAGTTTGTGAGCCGGATGCCTGACAGTGTGCTCCAAAATGCAGCATGGACGCATAAAGCATACTGTAAATTGTTTGGAAATGTGCAATGAGGGTGCAGCGAGACTGGCATGTGTCAGGTGCCAACATATGTGCATGTGGGGTACATGCAGTTGCTGCCTATGGGGAAGAGATAGCCTCGTGGTATTATCGCTGGGCTGCTAATCCAGAGACCCGGGTTTGAATCCTACCCATGGCAAATGGTGGAATGTGAATTCAATGAAATATCTCAAATTAAGAGTGTACTGATGACCATGAATCTTTTGTTGATTGTCAGGAAAAACACATCTGGTCCTTTAATATCTTTTTAGGGAAGGAAATTGCCATTCTTACCTGGTCTGAGATGGCAGGGCTGACATTTGAAGAAAGATTGGATTGACTGGGCTTGTACTCACTGGAATTTAGAAGAATGAGGGCAATCTCACTGAAACATATAAAATCCTGATGGGACTGGACAGGCTAAATGCGGGAAGAATGTTCGCAATGTTGGGGAAGTGCAGAACTAGGGGGTCACAGTCTAAGAATAAGGGGTAAGCCATTCAGGACTGAGATGAGGAAGAATTTCTTCACTTGGAGAGTTGTGAACCTGCAGAATTCTCTACCACAGAAAGTTGATGGGACCAGTTTGTTAGATTTATTCAAGAGAGAGCTGGATGTGGTCCTTGCAGCTAAAGGGATCAAGGGTTACAGAGAGAAAATGAAAGTGGGATACTGAAGTTGCATGATCAGCCATGATCATTTTACATGGTGGTGCAGCCTCGAAGGGCCAAACTCCTGCACCTATTTTCTATGTTTCTGTGTCTGGCCTACATTCGACTCCAGATCCACAGCAGTGTGGTTGGCTCCTAACTGCCCTCTGGGATATTAGAGATGGGGAAGAAATGCTAGCCTAGCCAGCAAAGGCCTCATTTCTTAACATATAAAATTATTTATTTGTTAAAAAAATCTATGATCTGGTTTTTCAGTTAGTAACCGGTGGCTTTTTCCGTTGATCTGGTGTTTATTGTTGACTTGTAAATATTTCTGTATATGTGGAAAATTTTAAAAAAATTATGAAGCCTGGCTATGGACTGAATGTCTTTATGTACTGGTGGACTTTTGTTGATTTTAGATAATGTATTACTCAGCACGCTAAATAATAGGACCTCAAAAGTTTGTTGGAGAGATTTAGAATTTTTCTAAGCTTAAGGGAAAGACTTATAAATGGGAGAATTTTAGTTTCACTTTGGGTAACAGTCTTGAGATGAACTTGGAACAGGATGGTTGCATACAGCAGTTCTGCGAAGGATGTAGTGAGTTAGGTCCTTAGAATGAAGAGTTAGTCTTGATTCCAGATCAGAGAGACTCATAAATTTTTTTTCAGATAAATGCAGATAACCTTGTGTATGATAGCTTCAGGAAGAAGCTGTTGCAGCTTCAGTTTAGCAATTGAAATCCCAAGTGATTTAAACCTACCAAAGTGTTAGTTACAGGGATTCCAACGTGAGTATTGCATGAATGGTGTCTTGAGAACTTTACTAATGGTGTACTGTGCAAAAGCTATATTGTTTCTTTTCCATTTACAAAGGATTACTTTGGGATTAATGGAATTATACTTTTATTGTATGTTTAAAACATTTTAATTCATATTACAAGTAGTTTGGATAGTTCTATGATTGTTTCTTTTGGAATAAACTTCCTTTTCAATGTTGAAACAAAATCTGCAGCAATGTGTGCTTCTATTTCAGCAAGAGACCATTTTGTTGAAACCAAAACAAATAAAATTATGATCCATTAGACGGGATCCTGCCTGGGATCCAACTTGTCCAATAATGGCATCAGCTAGGATCATAACCCACATACCCAGAAAAAAGAGCTTATTGACACAACAATATTCCAACATGAAGGTAATTGAGACATTTTGAAGACAATACCAATAATTTCAAGGAGCTGTGCATTTTGGAAAAGAGCTGTCGAGATTAATACTGAGATCAGTCAACTAGCAAGAGCTGTGAGATTTATTTATTCATATTCTTTATTTCGTTAATACTGTTCTTTCATCTCACCACCAGACGTTTTACATATTTATTTGGTACTCGGTATTTCACTGCAAGCAAATCCTGGCTTGCTCCTGCCAGTTGGTAACAGAATGTTCTGCATGAAAATCAGAAACACTGTGGGGTATGTTTGTACAACTGGTTGAGGATAATTTAATTACAGGGTCTCATGCTGGAGCTGTCCTTAGATCTGAATTTTGAGTAGTTTCAATTATACACATGCCTGCCTGGATGTGAATGATATAATTCTTATTGAAAAAA
Organism: Ginglymostoma cirratum; assembly: GCA_024137785.1. Classification (NCBI taxonomy): domain Eukaryota; kingdom Metazoa; phylum Chordata; class Chondrichthyes; order Orectolobiformes; family Ginglymostomatidae; genus Ginglymostoma; species Ginglymostoma cirratum. Next base: position 18,355,223 of record JAHRHZ010000223.1, read on the forward strand.
GGTTCTGTCAGGTTAATAGAATTACCGTTTGGAAAAATTATAATGTACTAAATTTATCAGACTCCAGTGCAATGTTTAATTTGTGGCACCACTCAAGGTTGTTTTTTTTCAGTTCTGTGGAGATGTGTTTGTAGGCAAGCTACCTGTAAAACTGGGAGGACTGGCATCCTGACACAATCCTGCAGTTGGGAAATTTCCCATGGTTAGGTGGCTAAAAGGATTGGCTATCCATTTTATGGAGAAGACGGTAATTCTGTAGAAGCATGCTGTAAAATATATGTATGCATCATAGGGTTAACAGTCATATTAAGACTTGCATGAAGGTTACCCTGTATATCACTGGGTGCATTCATTGCCTACTGAGTAATCTTATGTTACTTTACAGTTTTGTTACAGTAAAGGTCTTAAAACCTGAACTCTTGTCATGCATTGACCAGCTTGAGAAGTTGTTCGAGGTAAGAAATGCCATATAAGTATGCATTCACCAAACTTGACCACCTATGCAAGCTCATTAGACTTACTGTGATAGAGTTGCCAGAACCTCAACTCTATTTCCTGCCTCCAACCTCTCTTAAATTCCTTGAAATTTCCTAGGCTGCAGAGGCATTATAGCATTTCTCCTCCTGTCTACCTCAACCATTAAAACCTCCTTTTCCTTGTTTTGAATCACAGCAATAATAGTCAGCAAACATTAGTTTAATAGTTTAAGTTATAGCTCAATACACCTGGGGCAGACTGTGCTTAAGAACAGACAGCTGGATACATATTTTATTAAAAAGTTAGGCTGTTATTCATTAGTGTTTAGAAGAATGAGCGATGATCTTATCGAAACATACAAGATTCTGAACGAGCTTGACAGGACAGAAGTTGAGAAAATTTTTCCATTAGTAGGGGAATCTTGAACTTTGACACATTAGGTGCAGAATGTAAAGATCTCCTTTAAAACTGAAATGAAAAGCCTGGAATTCTATACCCTCGAAAGTTGTAGACTAAAAGGATTTAGAGAGGAAATGACACATTTTTGAAATAACAGGGAGTTGATGGCGAAGCGGAAGTGGTACAAAAGAGAAATGGAGACCTGGGGCAGATCAGCCATGATCTTGTTAAATGGCAGGTAGGCTTCAGGGGCTAAATGGCCCAGTCCTGCTCCTATTTCTTATGTTATTATTAGCTTCCCACTGCTCAACGAGGCAACCTGCATTGCAGTGGATGCTTGGCCCTTGGATTTTTTAAATATCTAAAATCAGATAAATGGGGCAGGAGCACCAAATTTATGAGCTGCCATTCTCCACAAAAATCAGCAGGTTGCAATTTTCAAAAATATTTCTTTGAACTCCCTATGTTTCATGCATCGAGTCCAAAATGAATGCATTCAGAGTTCTATTTCAATTCAAAGTATTATTAACTTTAACTTAACTCATATATTAGGGTTAAATTGCTTTTATAAAAACTAAAATTAATGAATCATTAGTATGAACAAAGATCTATATTTTTACAAAGTGTTTGAATGCAGCAATCCAATATTGTTCTCCATATTAACAATGGAATATCAAGCATGACATCAAATGCAACATTCTCCTGCTATTTTGCTCCATAACATTTACTTGTCGGAACACAATTTCTTTCTTCTTTACAAAACAGTATTTGAAAGTAAACAGGTTGGTTTATATAAACATTATTAAAAGTTACATTTGACACATAAGATTCAAAAGAAACAAAGGTAGATGCTTGCATAGATCAATATCAAATCATTTACAATATTTATGCACACATCTGCAGAAATTCTAAGAATCTTAGCATGAGCTTCAACAGATCGGATTTATAACATTGTAGCTCAATTACATGATCAGCTGATCTGGCCAGGCAGGCAAAGCTGGCATCTTCACAAAACCATCTCCTGCGTTCTACTGAGCAACATTCATTGAACTGTGAGACATAACCCAGGGAAAAGCTCATTGGCTCTGTTGCATACAACATTTGGTATAATAGAATCCAACTGGAGTCAACTAGAAGCTTAACAGATATCTCACAGATGAGACATCAGTGACGCTGGCAGCACACAAAGCAAAATTGGACATCTTTGAGGAAGTCTCAGATTTTCCGTTGCCAACTGTGTGTTCCGGCAATCCTGATTCAGCAAGTGATGATTAACTAAGCATCTGAAATTCTCCATACAAGTTCCAAGTAATGAATTGACAGAGAATTTCATCGACAGAAACTAGAAGTGAAGCTCTGCCACCCAGATTCAAATAGCTGACGATAAGTTTCAGTTGTGCAAGATATTTCTCTTGGCATAAATGCAAATGTTCAGCTTAACCTCTTCTTGTGCTATTTCTGTCAGAATAACCAAAAACCTGAGAGTAGTTACTGCCTTAAATTCACTGAAGTATCCAGTAGAAATATATACAAGCTTGTTCAATCACTATGAATTGTATATTGTATCAGAAATGCCTGCAAAGGATACTTGTTCTGCATTAAAGCATCTTAAATATTATCAAGCAGCTGAACATAAAACTCTGTCATGCATATATGAATGAATAGCTGAAATAAGATGTTATGCTGTTATATTAAATCTAGGCATTCTAATTGATTTTTTTTTAAGCACCTGCCTACACTTTAAGAATGTGTAGTGAAATCAGTCCTGCAGTGATGGTAGATATTTATTTATGCTAACATTTAAAAGGATAAAACCAACGGGTTTCAGATTATACTGACAGGAATTACACAGAAAACTGTTTCTGCAGATTGTGAGAATCTGCACAATAAAACATCCAAAGAGGATCAACATCCTTAAATTATTAAAAGGCTTTGGCAAAGGAAATGACGGATTAATGTCAATCAATGACACAGCACATCAATATACAACATTTCTTCTATTGTTATTGCAATATCATCTTCACCTATACTTGCATGTATTAGGTAACAGTCCAAAGTCAACGTATAAGACAATAATTGGCATAGACATCTCAGGTAAATTCACTGTCTGCACATGACTCGTACACAAAACATAATTAATTATGTAATATAAAGTCGCCCAGCCCTGCTGGAGCTCAGTGAAGCCGAACCTGAGAATCACAGTAGCAGTACATTCTGTAACAGCATAAACTAAGAAATCAAATCTTTCTGAATGGTGAGGAAAAACCTCACCACTCATAATTGTCTATGCACAAACCATCTGACGTTAATTTTTGCATTGCACTAGTAGAGATTGCTATATTTATGCAACTTAAATATATTTTGGAAGCATACAATTTTTAAACATTTGTGCAAAATGTTATAGACAAAAATAAATAAAAATCCTATGTAAAAGCCCCCAAATTACAAAGGTTGCAATCGCAGTAATTGCTTTGGTATTTCACCATTGGCACGGTGTGGCACTAACACTGTCACAGTGCAATGGTAAGTTGGAGGTTGGTAAAGTCAGTGAGCACCAACTCCATTATGGCCATGAGTCTGGCACCAGCCTGTCCCATGTTGCAGGATGTTCAATTGTTTAACTTCCATCTGGAAAGTAGGAAGAAGGGATGGTTATGAAGCCAAGGCCCAAACTTCATTCAGAAATGATGGTCTTGGACTTCAGAGGGACCATGTAATCACACCACTTTCACGAGTTCAGGTTGTCTCTTGGGGCTAGTTCCTCTGGTGATCCTCATCTCTCCCAATCTGCAGGTTGGTATGCCTCATATAACTGGGCTACTCACATCCAGGTGGAATTTGGAATGAGGAACTTACAATACATTGACTCCCCATTCACAAATGTGCCTGCTGGAAAATAGTTGGTTGGGAAGGGACCAGCCTTTAAAAGTGGGATTTCCCAGATGTCAGTCATTTTCCAAACTGAGCCATCAGACTCTTCCCAAAGGTACAATGATAATTTGGTGAAACAGCTAAGAAAATCCAGTATTTCATCACCTGGAGTAAAGGAATTGATCAGTTATGGAAAGAAGTTTAAAAAAAAATTATATTTTCAGATTGATGCAACATGACATTATAGATCACCTGGCCAATGAGTAAGATTGAAGTAGATTCTCAAACAGTAAAATGTTGTAGGACATCATACTTAGAATGAACTTCTTATTAATACTTCGATCAGATGATAGAAGACTATATAATGTACTGTGCCCTGTTAAAAGTAAAGACAAAGGGAAATGTGCTTATACTGATAAAATAAATTAGCAACAGTATTTTATTTGATAGAAAAGCAAAATACCGTCGAGTCTGAGTTCTAATGAAAGGTAATTGGCTTAAAAAGTTAACTCTATTTCTCTCACTGCCGTTACTGGCTGACCAAGTGAGTATTTCTATTTAATTCGTTCACTGGATGTGGGTATTGATGGCTAGGTCAGCATTTATTGCCTATCCCTAACTGCCATTGAGCAGGTAGGAGTGAGTTGCCTTTTTGAACTGCTGCAGTCCATGTGATGTAGGTATACCCACAGTGCTGTTAGACAGGAAGTTCCAGGATTTTGACCCAGTGACAGCGAAGGAACAGTGACAAAGTTCCAAGCTAGCATGGTGTCTGGTTTGGCAGGGAACTTGCAGATGGTGGCGTTCCCATGTATCTGCTTCCCTTATCCTTCTAGGTGGTAGAGATCGTGGGTTTGGAACCTGCTATCTATGGACCTGAGTGAGTTGCTACTATGCATCTTGTAGATGGTATGCACTGCTGCCACTGTGCTTTGGTGGTAGAGGGAGAAAATGTTGGATGGTGGTTGGGGGTGCCAACCAAGTGGACTGCTTTGTCCTGAATATGTAGACCTATTGAATGCTGTTGGAGTTGCACTCATCCAGGCAAGTAGGGGATGCCTCATCACATGCTGAACTTATACCTTGGATAGGCTTTGGGAATTAAGGTACTGAGTTACTTGCTGCAAAATTCCCAGCATCTAACCTGTTCCCATTGCCACAGTATTAATGTGTTAATGTAGTTCTGGTGTTTAGTTAGACTTTTATTGTATTATTCTAATTTTTGCTGACAACTTAAAATGAGTATTAGAAGCAAAATAAAGAAACAATGCTCATTTATAACTTTGAAAGCCCTTTGTAATGAAATATTGAGGCTGAATCTCAATTGTTGTCTATCCTTTATTTACTGGACAAAGAAATGTTCAGCAATTGAAAATCAGTTTGTAGGTTGGGGGTGGGAATTGGCTGTGAGTGACTCATGATATCTTCTCAAAGGAATTTTCAGGTGCGCCACCTATTGTGTGAGTAAGCTGCCCATCTGAAACAGGCAGGAGAATGCATGAGTATGAGAAATGGCTGGCTCTGGGACTGAATGGCAACTTTTAGCTTTGCACTACATCCACTTGTAGAGGGTGCTGTGAAGCCTAATCAATGCAGTTCTTGGGAGACCCCTGGTAGCAGTTCGCAAAACAAATCCAGGAACCAGAGTTACTTCCATGCAGCAGGAGTCTTCCTCCTGCCTCCTGCACCAGCTCCCTTCCTGCCCCATTTGAGACCCACCTCTGAATCATGAATCTACCTCGCCTCACCAAACCGACCTGACCTGACACCAGCTCAGCTCTTAGGTCAATCTATAGCTCTACTGAGCCTAGCAAGTATAGCATTTTAATGAGACTAAGGCTTCCATTGACCTCATTCTCACATTGGCAAATGTGGCTAGGCAGCACAGTTTCACTGACAGCCTTTCTGCGCACTGCAGGCCCCCAGTCACCTTTGATCATAAAAGAAAAATACTTCCTGAAATCCCGTCTCCAGAAGGACAAAGAATTTTTCATAAGAAAACAAACTTTGGATCTAATGACTGAAGCATTACTGGAGGCACAATGTGCAGAATATTTTTAAGCCATGAGTCGAACATGAATGTATTTATGTTGGACTGTTAAATAGTATATAAATAAAAGTTAGCTTTTTATGACTGAAAAATCTTTATGTTATGTTAACAGTTTGGCAAGAGAAAGCTTTATTTTCCATTAAGGTGCTTAAAAAATATCTGACTAAGCTGGAAATATCTTTTAAAATACTTTTCCAGGAAAAATATGTTTTAGAATCGGAACTGTTTTCAGCAATAATGCCCATCTTTATGACACTCATTATTCAAAGTTACTACCCCAATTATTCACTCATAGACCTCACTGTGCATTTATGTTATAGCAAATTTTATGTTTAGTTGCTGTACCAATTGGTTGAACAGCCCAAGAATAAAGCTGCATAATTGATTTTTAAAGAGGACAACGTAACAGTGTGAAATACAAAAGAAAGTAGAAATAGAATAAAACATTGGAGGGTACATCAAACAGGACTATTTTCAATGTTTCAAATGGACGATAGCATGCAATAAAATACTGGAACTGATTCCTGAAAAGATCACATTGAAGAATATTTTCTCATTGATTTAGGCTCCAAATATGCACAGTATTTTTAAAATTTCCAATTAGTTTAGATGAAACTTGCTTTAAAATATTGTCTTTAAACAGGAGACATGAAACGCTACAAATGCTATAAATAAAGCAAGTATCAACTCTGTTTAGATTTTAGTAATTCGTGCGAGGACTATTAAAGGATTAAAAAGGAAATAACTTTCTGATTATGCTCTGACAATGCACGAACTGAACCCACCACCAGTGCATAGTGGAAAATGACAAGTGATGTATTCGCGGTGAGTTTAGTTCCCACCAGCAGCCTGTACATAAAAAACTTAGTCAATAATACAAATTTAGTTTATATTAAGGCATGAGGAGATTTTTCTTGTTTTCCAGCAGCATTCATCTTGTCAGAACATACTGCACAATTAACAAGGCTGAATGCCTCTCTGTTCTTGTTGGCCTCATTGTACTGATAGCTAAATGGTGAGATTTTAAAGACACCTCTTCCCCATACATGTTGGAAGTACAATTTGCTTCATGTTTTGGAGATCTTGGACAGCAACAGAATGCATCCTGCAGGAAATAAGTTAAGGCAGAATTTTTTTTTCTATTAAGGCACTTTAGATACTTTCCATACTGTTAAAGCACAGGATATTCTTCCATAGAAATGGGAAGAAAAATATATTAAAGCGGCATTGTGCATAGTATTATACCACCCTGGCAGTCATTCTCTGTCACTATGCAATCTTATTAGATATATTTCTCATGCTCTCCTTGTCCATAAGTGAAAACCTGAAAGAAAATTGCAATGTCAATGCAAATCTGAACGGTTCCACAAATCCAGAATTGTACTGGAGTTGCATTAATAATGAAGTAGGCTGTTTTAAAGATATCACCCAGTGTCCACAACAGCACCATCTTCACACTGAAAAAAAATTTAAAAGAAGTGAAAATTAATATGCTGCGTTCAAGTAATGTGATTTGTCAAATACAAATTTAACATTATGATATTAAACAGCAATTACAGCAAGCACTGTTAATGTCAGAAAATGATCAAGACACTTCGAAAATGCATCAGGAATTAAAAATGAATTTGAGTTACTTTTAAAAAAGAATCCCACCTTAATCAAACCTGCCCCATTTTTAGGATTAAAAAAAAATTCCCACAGAATCTACAGAACAAAGGAGGTCATTTAACCTACTGTGCTTGTGCTTGTTCTTTGAAAGGGCTGTTCAATTAGACATACTCCTTTTCCCATAGCCTGGAAAATGGCTTTCCAGGTATACATTCAATTACTTTCTTTCAAAGATACTATTGAATCTGTTCCCAACATTCTTTCAGGCTGTGCATCATAGATCGTAGCAACTCATTGTGTAAAACAAATCCTGCTTATCATATTTCCCTCCTCTGGTTCTTTTGCCAAATATCTTAAGATCCCATTGATAATACATTACATGTGTCATAGTAGAATTTCTGCGCTGTACCTGAGTAATAAAACTGACCTTTGCATCTCTAGTTTTCTAACCTTTACAGATTTCATAACTTTTCACACATCTTCCTCTCTTTGTTCTAATATTTTTACATCATCCTCAATGGTTGCCGGCCTGTTGCCCTACCAATTTTTTAATTTAGAGGTGATATCTAACTTTAGCATGTACAGATATTAGTTGAGGGAAATAGAACTTCAAACAGGATGCAAAAACAGTGCTTATTCGCTGCCATGCATTTACACTCCCACTCTCCTATTGGTAATTAAATTCACCCCCAAAACCTTTATTCCAAAGTATTAAATGCAAAATATGTGATGCAGGAGATAAGATGCTGTTTTTCAAGGATTTCCTTTCAGGCATTTTGAGGGTTACTTTTTGATTTTCCAGGGCAACGTTTTCATTCTCACCGAATAAATGAGGTGAGTCAGCCAGTTAGTAACAATACCTCTGTATTTGTCTTGACGTATGCTGCATTTAGACACACAGAAAAGTAGAAAACAATTCATCAATATCCTCAATAATAATCAATTCCCCATTAAATTTAAAGCCACAGCACAGGAAAGCATTAACTTCCCAGACACCACAATCTTTACAAGACAACAAGGTTAGCACAAAAATTTTATTTCCAAAATAATGCTCAAGCCCTTCCACATACAAAAAGCGATCACACAAAATATACTTTCTTGATGTCACAGCTAATGCGATTCCATCATACGTGCACAAAACTGGAACATTTTCCTAGGCACTTACAACCCTTTACACTGTATCTCAGATCTCAATCCCAGACTTAAATTTAATAATTAACAATGTTCATTACAATAGTATACAATATAACTTTTCCCAAGCACAGTAACCCCTGAACATATGCTGTCTTAAATTACAGACTCCACATTTATTTGCAAAGAATTCATTACCTCATTGTTTTAAAGTACAATGGGATTAGAGTTAACTGAATGTCCCATTGGTGACAAGTTAACAATTGTTCACTCTCCATGGTAGACCACCTACTGTTCCTCTTGCAACCTCCATCACTCCCTTAACACTCTTGCAGCTTGCCATTCTTGCCCAGCCCCCTTCTCCCTCCACATACCCTTTAGCAACTGCCTTCTACTTTCTACCTTCACTCGCCCTGCAGCAGACTTACCATTATTGCTTACCTAACTGCTTGCTGCTCCGACATTCACAGGTTGCTTCTGTCCCACGCTCACGAATGAGCTTGTCAACAGCATGCATGGAAGAGAGCCACCCTGTGATTGGGGAAGCAGCATTTCACCACTTCCAGAGATAGCAAGAACTGCAGATGCTGGAGTCAGAGATAACACAGTGTAGAGCTGGAGGAACACAGCAGGCCAGGCAGCATCAGAGGAGCAGGAAAGTTGACGTTTCGGATCGGGACCTTTTCAGTGGGGATTTAATGTGTGAGCTGAATGGTGGGTTTTTGTGTAATCTGATGCTGTGGTTGGTGCGCTCGCTGAGCTGGTTTGTTAGTTCGCAGATGATTCATTACTCTGCTGGGTAACATCATCAGTGCAGCCTCCGGTGAAGAGCTGTTGTGTTTTCCTGCCTCGAACCAAAGACTCCTTACCAACTATGGACAGAACCAATGTGATATACAACATTCCATGCAAATACTGTGTCAAACATTACATTGAACAGATAGGAAGCAAACTGGCCACAGGAATACATGAACACTAACTAGCAACAAAAAGACATGACCAACACTCACTCGTTTCCATTCACATGGATAAGGAGAACCACCAGTTCGACTGGGACAACACCAGGATCCTAGGACAGGCCAAACAGAGACAAGCACAGGAATTTCTAGAGGCCTAGTTCTCCACCAAGAAGGCCATTAACAAACACATACAACTAGATCCTATATATACACCACTGCAAAGAAAAACCAGAAATGACATAATCAATTCCAATGGACCCCAGAGTTTAAATACCAGGTGGGAAAACACAACAGCGCTTCATCAGAGGCTGCATTGATGATGTTACCCAGCAGGGCAATGAAATGTCAGCGAACTAATGAACCAGTTCAGCGAGTGAAGCAACCACAGCATCAGATTACACAAAACCCACCAACCAGCTCATACATTAAATCCCCTAACAATGCTACTTTAGCCCATCATCTATAGCTTACATCAGAGTTTTAAAATATTAAAATTAAAAAATAAATCCTGTATAGTTCATTATGACTATAAGTAAGTGCAACTGCATTATCAAAGTAAAGCCTTCCATCTTCATTTCTCCAATCCTAGAGATTCATTTCATAACAAAAGCACACAGGCAAGTTGGGCATAACCCTGGTTATTTCTCAGTCAATCACTCTTGCTACATAAGAAACATTACTCTCTTTGGATCAAATCAATTGACTTTTCAAATTCAGCTAAGAGTAAAATTGCAATTGTTTGTTACACAGGCAAACATCCCAAATCGCATCACTGGACCACAATCAAACAAAATTTGACACTTAGCCATGTAAGAAATATTAGGATAGGTACCAAAAGCTGATCGAAGGGGAAAGTAAGGTAAATAGATAGGTTTAGAGAGAATTCCAGAGCTCCCGGCCAGTTAAGGGCATGGCCACCAATGGTGCCACAATTAAAACTGAGGGAACATAACAGACCAAAATTGGAGGAAGACAAATTGGAGGAAGAAGCTGGAAGGTTGTGAGCTCAAGGAGTTTGCACAGATAGGATCAGCTAAGGCCATGTAGGGATTTGAAAACAAGGATGAGAATTTTAAAATCAAGATTTGTTTAACTGGGTATTGAGAACAATGACAGTAAGGAAACATCTGGAGTTTTAAATTGAAAATTTCAGAGATCCTCTTTGCTACGTAAAAATGTCAATAATAGTATAAGATCCAATATGGATTCAATCACTGTCAAAAGAATGACTAGTTTATGATCATCTTGGCTGTAGACCAGATAAACTTGAAAATTTTACTGAATCAGAATCTACAATTTTAATGACCCTGAGAATGAATTTCATATGAGCTCTGCTTTGCGTACCTGTATAGAAGAATTATAGAAATCCCAGGAAAATAAAGTTTCCCCAAATGGGTGTGAGAACGCCTCAGAGACTGATGCCTTTTACAGCAGTGGCATTTTCTACCACATTAATTCCTTCTGAACCTGCTCAGAGGTGTGCATTACTCTGCTTCATACCTTCCTCATAATCTACTTTCTTGTAAAGAGCTTTTGACCTTCATAAACATGTAACCGAGTCATACTTTGGTAACTTTGATTGATAGCGTACTTAAAATCATTAGGATGGATGCATTTTTATCTGGAATAAACAAAGGTGGACTTTACAAGGATCTTGATTTATTCCCTCCTTGATATTAAATGTCACTAGTATTACTACACTAGACAAAGCATTTCAAATGATAGGTAATTACTTTTACAAATACAGCAGCAATCTATTAGATGAAGTGGATAATTACAAAGGGTTATACAAAATGTACAGAAGCATACCTCATTATATGCTATCTAAAGTAAAATGCGCCCTGAACAATTTTTCTTTATAACATTTGTTTCCTATTCTCCACTCCTAAAGGTACTGAGATCCTGCTAGGGAAAAATGTCTTGCCAAAGTAACACTGAATTTTAGAAAAGTATTTTAGTATGACAGATAGTACCAGTAAATCCAATGTTCCTTCTCACACATGCACACTTCCTACAGAGGACGCTGAAAGACTGACATATTTTCCTTCTGTAAGTATTGCATGCAGAGACCAACTGAAGTGGCCTAACATCATCTGGGTTGTGATCAATTAATTCAGCAGACAGCTGGGATCAATACAGGACCCTGCATGTGTTTTGACTCAACCACTCATTGGATGATCCATTAACGAAGCCAGCAAAGACTTTCAACGAATGTTTCAAATGAATTATGGAAGGTGACGATGATAAGGCTGCAAGCCCATGTAAATCTAACACTGGAGTCATTTCCTACTTGTTCGTCAAAGGATTGTGCAATTTGTGGCATCTCTAAGGTGCCTGTAGGTGTTGAAAACATTGTCATGAAGGCAAAATGCTGTCAGTGTTAGGAATCTGAATGAAGGTCTTATTTTGGTTGGTATGTGCAATAAAGTTTAAGCCATCATTTCCTGCTAACCCTCTTCCCCTCCCCCATTTCTGATGAAGGGTTTAGGCTCAAAACGTCAAGTTTTCCTGCTCCTATGATGCTGCTTGACCTGCTGTGTTCATCCAGCCCCATGCTTGTTATCTCGGATTCTCCAGCATCTGCAGTACCTTTTATCTCTCATCATTTCAGTAATTGATTTTCTCTGAAATTTCTTAATAAGTTGTCGAATCAAAGCTAACTTGTGGTGATTTACCCACAACAAAACAAAAACACAAAACAGCACAGCAACAGTAGGTTGGCTTCAAGATTTATAGTATCTACAATGTAGTTAAAGACACATTTACAGCAGTGATGGATAATAGAGTCAATGGTATAATTTTATCTCCTGGCCAGATCTAATGAGCAAGGTAGAAACTCAACTAATATACAAGAAATGCAGCATGAATCGTTTCAGCCCACGTTCCACTTAAAGTCCACCAGTGACTTCCATGCCAGTCTGGCTGCTTACTGAGACCGGGGAGGTGACAGAAATGGCAACTGAGCCTGCCCCATGATGTTCCAGGGAAGTATGTGAGGAGGTAGCATGCAAAGGATAAGCAAATGCACAGCAGGAAAAAGACTAAGCTTTGCTTATCAGGGATGGTGGAATATCTCTCTGGTACCCACAAGGAAAATCAAGAAAAAATGCTTTGATTATATTTTGGGCCTCTCTTTGGTTCTAATCTTCCCTGCCATTTTCAATTGGCAGGAAATTTACTTTGATGCCTCACTCAAGTCTCCAAATTAAAATTACCATTTTGTCCTGACAATATCAACTGAGTGACTCCTTGATGGATTTAATATTTCTTTATTCACTTACAAGATGTGGGTAACACTGGCAAGACCCATTCATGTTTTTCTTGACGAGGTAGTGTTTAAGCCACCTTATCAATTGTCAACACGTTTCTACTTTTTAAAGAAATCTTAGTTTGTTTTTGAGAGATAGTTAAGAACTGCCGAAGCTGGAGTCAGAGATAACACAGTGTGGAGCTGGAGGAGCACAGCAGGCCAGGTGGCATCAGAGGAGCAGAGAAGTTGACATTTCAGGTTGGGACCTTTCTGCCATTTCTGAAGAAGGCTCCCAACCTGATACATCAACTTTCCTGCTCCTCTGGTGCCGCCTGGCCTGCTGTGTTCCTCCAGCTCCACACTGTGTTATCTCTATTTTTGCAATTTTTATGAAAGTGAAAGGCCATAAAAGTTTGAAAATAGAACATAGAACATAGAACAGTACAGCACAGTACAGGCCCTTCGGCCCACGATGTTGTGCTGAACTTTTACCCTAAACCTAAGGTCCATCTAACCTCCACCCCTACGTTATACTATCATCCATATGCCTATCTAATTGCCGCTTAAATGCCCCTAATGAGGCCAACTCCACTACCCTCTCCGGCAATGCATTCCATGCCCCTACCACTCTCTGAATAAAGAACCCACCTCTGACGTCTCCCCTACATCTACCTCAACTCACTTTAAAACTATGCCCCTCATAATAGCTACCTCCAATGGTTATCATTAAGTGCAACAGGGTTTTCAGAGTCTTGAAAATGGTGCGTATTCTTGAAAATGAAACTTACTGTCTCATAGGATGGTTGGAAAAACCTGGCTTGCAGATACAAGTCTTTCTGTGTAAGGGCACAGAAAACGAAAGCAAAATCTGCTTAAAGGATTCTGGATAAAGTGTTACTGATAATGTATGATCTTTTCCTGTGATACTCTAGAAAAGTTGTAAATGAAGAATCGGATATGTTACATAATCTACTTGTTTTACTTCGGGTTCCAGAAATGTGGAAATACAAGGAAATTATTGACGTTTCATCTGTAGTACTTTAGAATCAACTTCATATTCCCTTAGGCTCCTTGCACTTCCAAGTAGGTCATTAGTCATGGTTAGATAAGTAGAAATTTAGCACCTTCCGTTTACATCTAATGAAAAAATGTCAGGCTAATTTAGAGTTTGTATTTCTACTGCCTTTAAAATTCTGAATTAAAGAGCTGAAAGGAATTTGAACTTTGGAGAGCGTGTGATTTGAGTGTAGATGGGTGAGGGGGAATAAAAATGGGAAAAATGTAAGTCCGTCAGAAGCTGGAAGCTCTAAACCCTTGAAATAACAAGGTGTAGAGCTGGATGAACACAGCAGGCCAAGCAGCATCAGAGGAGCAGGAAGGCTGCCGTTTTGGGCCTAGACCCTTCTTCAGAAAAATGGAGAGGTCAGCCTTCCTGCTCCTTTGATGCTGCTTGGCCTGCTGTGTTCATCCAGCTCTACACCTTGTTATCACAGATTCTCCAGCATCTGCAGTTCCTACTATCTCAGCTCTAAACCCTTGCATTCTACATGTATTAGGCTATTTTGTGTACAACTCTCTTCAGGGAGCAGCATGGTGGCTCAGTCATTAGCAGTGCTGCCTCACAGCACCAGCAACCCACGTTCAATACCACCCTCAGGTGACTGTCTGTGAGGAGCTTGCGCATTCTGTGTGGGCTTCTGCTGGGTGCTCCAGTTTCCTCCCATGGTCCAAAGATGTGCAAATTAGGTGGATTGGCCTTGCTAACTGTCCATAATGTTCAGGGATGCTTAGGATAGGTGCATTAGCCATGGGAAATGCGAGGTTACAGGGTAAGGGGATGGGTCTGGGTGGGATGCTCTTCAGAAGGTTGGTGTGGGCTTGTTGGGCTGAATGGCCTGTTTCTACACTGTAGAGATTCAAAGAAGATAAGTTTTTCTTTAAATGTACATGAAATACAGATTTGGAAAAATATTTCAACAAACTTGCAAATTTAAGGATGCGTTCCTGGCTTTCCCAGTTTTCCTGAAACCCTCCTGTAAAAATAAAGTGAAAACACAATAGCAGCCAATTAAAACACTTTGAAATACTGCAATGAGTGCTCAACACTCCTGAGATTTTACTTTCTACACTTTGGACACTTTCTGAGTCACATCAGAATGGGTGACCTCCTAAGTGCCCTTGATTGGAGTTCAGACAATGAGCAGAATGATCAGCACAAGCAGCATAGCAGCTTGTCATTCAGAGAACTGTAACTGTTTAGCAGCAGGACTGCAGTTTACAGGAGGTACTACCCACAACTCAGTGTGTACTGGTAGGGGCTGAATTTTGTTGACACGTTGGAACAGGAGCACTTCAGGGGCTCAGGGTGTTGCCTTGATTGGCAATTTGCAATATTTCAGAAAAAGATGTGTTCACTACTTGTCTTAAGGACCATGCTGTCTAGTGCCTGTCAATGTCACCATACATTGAACCAATTTACCTCTGGATCCTTCCAGGTCTATACAGTTGACATAACCAATATATGTTTTCTGCCTATTGCTAGCCTTCTTAATATATAAGGCTTATAATCCATATAGTCCATATTGCCATTCACACTAAAACCTACACCTCCATCTTTCTTGTCCCTACCAAGCTCAGTTGGTTTCCTATGATCAACAGAAATCATTTTAAGATTATAGTGTTCACTTTAAAATTCTTCCATGGCCTTGTCTTCTCTGCTTCTATTGATTTCCTCTAGTTCTGTGTGAAAGAGGACATCCTTGTGCCCTCCAATACAAACCTATTTCTCATCTCACTAGTACATCACTGGGCTCCCTTCTTCAGGTACACTTTCCTCATTATCTGAAACTTCTTCTTTCACCATCTCTACCATTCCAGCCTTCTTAATTTTCCCAAAACTGTCTTTAACACTGTCATCTTCAACTCTTGCAACTCCTCCTGACCTTTTTCTCTTTCATCCTGCACCATTCCAAATGATGATCTCTTGCTTCTACTATTCTATAATACTTTTTGACATGTCTCTTTGTACATACTGACCATTGTTTAAGTAGCTGCCGTTTTCAAACCTCTCTCAGTGTGTAAAGTTCAGAAATGTTAGCACAAATAAGTTTGAGCTTCAATTCTGAAACAGGACCCAGAAAAGCTTCTCATTGGACATCATTACACTACATGAAGATTAGGCAGATCCTCACTACTTTCCATTGGATTGAAGAGTCATATATAAAATTGCCAGTTTTGACAAGTAACATGCTGTCTCATTCATAGAGTTGCTGGTGTTGCTGGACATTAATTGCTGGTGTTGGAAATGTATAGTCACTCTGCTGAGATTAATGGTGTTCAATTGAGATTAAGGGTAAGTACCTTGGCTGTGACAGTGTACATTTATTTCACATCAAACCTTTTACCAGCATGTTAGATCCTGACCCGTAAATGATTAATCTGAGCACTGTTTATACAAATGTTCCATTTTCCAACACTGATGAATATCACAATCTTTACCTCCATAATAAAATTACACTGAGTTGGGAATTTTAAGTCAATAGTGAATTAAGGGCACTCGCAATTGATATCAAAGAAAGCTACCTACAAAGGTCAAGTGATCTCTGTATCCAAGTAACATCTTTCCTAATTCCTTTCTGGGAGGGAAAACAGCCAGCCTTACCATGTCTGGAGTACATGTGACTCCAAATCCACTCTTAACTGCTCTCTCAAATGGTCTAGCAAGTCTTGCTGCTGAATCAAACTACTACAAAGTCTCTAAAAAGGGAATGAAAACAGATGAACCATCCAGCATTGGCTTAAGCACCGGAAACAAGAATGGCAAATTCAGTCCTGTTAACTGTGCAGAGTCCCCCTTACTAATATCTGGGGGTTTGTGTCAAAATTTAGACTCCTATATCATGGATGATTCAAGTAACAGCCTTACATGGTTATTCTCATGGAATTATACCTTACAGACAATGTTCCAGACACCCTCATTCAAAATCCTGGATGTCCTGCCCATCCTCCAGTAGAACAGACCCATTAGAGGTGGAGGCACAGTGGTATACAGTTAGGAAGGAGTTGCCTTAGCGGTCATCAACATTAACTCCAGATCCCATGAAGTATTATGGTATCAGATTAAACATGAGAAGGAAACGTCCTACTGATTACCACTGACAGCTAACCTCCAATCCCCTCAGCTGATGACTCAGTGCTCCTCCTCAATGTTTAACATCATTTTGAGGAATTAATGAGCGTGGCAAAGTCATAGCATGTGCTTTTGGATGGGGGACTTCAACATCCATTACCAAGATTGTGCTCTGTGTGCAGCACCTCTACTGATTGAGCTGGCTGGGTCCAAAGGGGTCTGGAGGAAGTGAGGGAATGAACATCAGAGAAAAACTTACCTGACTGCATCCTCATCAAACTACCTGTTGCAGACACCTCAGTCCATGAAAGTGTCAATAGAAATAACTATTTTACGGTTGGTCACAGTCATTGTGGAGACAAAGTCCATCTTCACAACGAAGATTATCTCCATCACATTGTGTGACTTTGACCAGATCTAGCAACTCAAAAAAGAACAAAAGCAGAAATTGCTGGAGAAACTCAGCAGATCTAGTAGCCTGTGAAGAGAAACCCAGTTCTGAAGAATGGTCAATGGACTCGAAACATTAACTCTGCTTTCTCTTCACGAATGCTGCGAGACTTGCAGAGGTTCTGCAGCAATTTCGGCTTTTGTTTGTTTCAGATCTCCAGTGTTCGCAGTTCTTAGTTTTAATCTAGCAACCCATAACTGGGTATCGTTGAGACACTGCAGGCTATCAGCTGCAGCAGAATTATATTCAAGCACAATCTGTAACCTCGTGGGCTGACATATGCCCTGTTCTACCATCAATATCAATCCAGAAATAACTTTGGTTTGATGAAAAATGTAGAGTAATATGCCAGGAGCTTCACCAGGCATAGGTAAAATACGGTGTCAACCTGATGAAGCTACAGTACAGGCTACCTGGACAATGAACTGTGGAAACAGCAGTAAGTAGACAGTGTGAAGAAATTCCACTGCCTATGGAACAAATCTAAGTTCTACAGTCCTGCCACACCTTGTCGTGAAGATGGTGGACAATTAAACAACTAACAATAAGAGAAGACTCCACAAATATTCCCATTATCAATGATGGGGTACCCAGAACATCAGTGTAAAAGACAAGGCATTTGCATCTATTTTGAGCTTGAAGTGCCAACTGGTTGATCAGTCTTGGCTTCTTTCTCAGGCCTCTAGCATGACAAGTGCCAGTCTATAAAAGCATAAGAAATAGGAACAGGAGTAGATTGTTCCACCCCTCAAGCCTAATTCACCATTCAATAGATTATGGCAGATCTGACTTTCCTCACATTCATTTTCCTTTCCTTTCCCTGAAACCCTTGATTCTTGCACTGATCAAGAATCTGTCTATCTCAGCCTTAAATATATACAAGGACTCTACCTCCAGAGCTCTCTGTGGCAAGGAGTTCCAAAGACTTACAACTCTCTGAGAGAAGAAATTACTCCTCATCTCAGTCTTAAATTTATTCTGAGACTATGCTCTTTGGCCCTCAACTCTCCCATGAAGGGAAACACCCTCTCAGCATTTACCCGGTCAAGCCCCTGAGGAATCCTACATGTTTCAATGAGATCACCCCTCAATCTTCTAAACTCCACTGAGTACTGTCCCAAACTGTTTAATCTTTATTCATAAGACAGCCTGTCCACACCAGGAATCATCCTAGTGAACTTTCTCTGAAATGCCTCCAATAAATGATAGAATTCCTCAAATAAGGAGACCAAAACTGCCCACAAGTCTTCAGATGTGGTCTCACCAGCACCTTGTACAGATGCAGTAAGGCTTCACTAGTCTTATACACCAGTTGCTTAAGGTAAGGGCTAACATTCCATGAGCCTTCCTGATTACCTGCCGCAGCTGTGTGCTAGCTTTCTATGTATTGTGTACAAGTTGCCCCAATTCCATTTGTGTTGCAGCTTTCTGCGGTCTCTCTCCATTTCAATAATACTGTTCTTTTGTTCTCCCTTCCAAAATGAACAATTGTGCATTTTCCCATACAATACTCTATTGGCCTACATTTTGCCTTCTGAATTAACCTATGAATATTGCTCTGTAAACTGTCTTTATCTCTTTTGCAACCTGCCTTTCCATGCCGTTTTCGTGTTATCTGTAAGTTTGGCTACAGTACATTGACTTTCTTCCCTCAAGTCATTAATATAGTCTTCAGGTTTGATCCATTCCATGAGATCAAAGCCCTGGACATTGCAGAGGTTATGAGCCTCACAAGTTTTCAGCAATAATTATTGAAAGTTTGCTCCAGTACGACTAAGATATTGGCATCTGCCAGGCCATATGGAAACTCCAATAAAGGCAAATACTGCGGATGCTGGAATAAACACAGGGAGCATTGGGAAACTCAGCAGTTCTGGCAGCATCTGTGGAGAGAGAAATGGAATTAACATTTTGAGTCTGGTATGACTCTTTGCCAGAACTCTGTTCAATATGGGAACTTGCCCAGCTATCTCATGTCCACAAAAATGTGTGACAAATGCAACCTGGGCAATTACTACCCTACCTACCTGCTCACAATCAACAATAGTGCTATCAAACAAAACTTGCAAAGGAATAACCTGCTCATTGAGTTCGGGTTCTGCCAGGGCCATTCAGCTCCTGATTTTGTTACAGCCAGGGTCCAAACATATACAACACAGCTATATTCTGTAGGTGGATTGAGAGTGAATGCCCTTGACATCAAGGCAGCATTTGATCAATTGTGGCATCATGCAGCCCTGGAAAAACCAGAGTCAATAGGAATCAGCAGGAAAACCCTCCTGGCTGAAGTCATATCTAGCACAGACAGGATTTATTCACATTTGGAAGCGAATGGACTTGTTAATGATAGGTAGCATGGGTTTGTGTGGGGAAGGTCATGTCTCACCGACTTGATTGAGTTTCTTGAGGAGGTGACAAGAACGACTAATGAGGGGAGGGCAGTGGATGGGCTTTAGTAAGGCATTTGATAAGGTACCTCATGGCAGGCTGGTACAGAGGGTAGAGTTTCATGGGATCTGGGGTGAGCTAGCTAGATGGATACAAGACTGGCTTGGTCATAGAAGAAAGACAGTAGCTGTGGAAGTGTACTTTTTGGAATGGAGGTCAGTAACTAGTGATGTTCCACTGGAATCAGTGCTGGTACCTTTGCTGTTTGTAATATATATAAATGATCTGGAGGAAAATGCAAGTGATCTGAATAGAAAGTTTGCGGATGATACCAAAATTGGAGGAGTTGCAAAGAGTGAGGAGGATTGTCAAAGATTACAGCTGGATATAGATGGATTGCAGATTTGAGCGGAGAAATGGCAGATGGAGTTTTATCTGCACAAATGCGAGGTGATGCATTTTAAGATCAAATTCAGGCATGAATTATACAATAAATGGCAGACTCCTCAGGAGCATTAACATACAGAGAGATCTAGGTTTACAGGTCCACAGGTCCCTAAAAGTGGCAACACGGGTGGATAAGGTGGTCAAGAAGGCATATAGCGCGCTTGCCTTCATTGGTAGGGGAATCGAATATAAAAGTTAGCAAGTTATGTTACAGCTGTATAAAACTTTAGTTAGGCCACATTTGGAATATTGCATGCAGTTCTGGTTGCCACACCACAGAACGATGTGGATGTTTTGGAGAGAGTGCGGAGAAGGTTTACCAGGATGTTGCCTGGTCTGGAGGATTTTAGTTATGAAGAGAGGTTGAATAAACTCAGATAACAAGGT
Source organism: Ginglymostoma cirratum (assembly GCA_024137785.1). NCBI lineage: Eukaryota > Metazoa > Chordata > Chondrichthyes > Orectolobiformes > Ginglymostomatidae > Ginglymostoma > Ginglymostoma cirratum. The sequence continues at coordinate 18,375,770 of JAHRHZ010000223.1, forward strand.
GTAGAGCTGGATGAACACAGCAGGCCAAGCAGCATCAGGGGAGCAGGAAAGATGACGTTTCAGGCCTAGACCCTTCTTCAGAAACGTCAGCTTTCCTGCTCCTCTGATGCTACTTGGCCTGCTGTGTTCATCCAGCTCTACAACTTGTTATCGCAGATTCTCTAGCATCTGCAGTTCCTACTATCTCTTGAATAAACTCACATTGTTTTCACTGGAAAGATGGAGGCTGAGTGGTGACCTGATAGAGTGAGATATGACCTCCTATGGGAGGCACAGAGATGTTGGATAGTCAGAGGCTTTTTCCAAGGGTGGAAAAGTTAACTACAAATAGCACAGGTTCAAGTTGAGGGGAGGAGGGTTTAGGTGACAAGTGCAGGAGAAACTTCAACAGACAATGGTGGGTGCCTGGAACACACTCTCAATGGAGTTGGTGGAAGCAGGCACCTTAGCAACGTTTAAGGCGTATCTTGATAGACACTTGAACGGGAGGTAAACAGAGGGATGGAAACCGCATATGGGCAATAAGTAGCAGGTCTAAATAAGGACGAGGAATCAGTGCAGGCTTGGTGGGCCTAAGGGTCTGTTCCTGTGCTGTGTTGTATTGTATTAAGTAAGATGGTTGTGAAGTTGGAAACCAATCATCTTTAAGAATAATTGAGTCAAAAGACATCTCTGTAGGAGGAACTCAGGGCATTCTCCTTGACCCAACTACCTTCCATTGCTTGATCAATGACTTTCCCTCTATCATAATGTCAGAAGTGGGAATATTCACTGAAGACTGCTCAACATTCAAAATCATTTGTGACTTCTCAGGTACCGATGCAGTCTGTGTTCATATACAGTAAGTCCTGGACAAAGTTCGGGCTTGGGCTGATAAGTAGCAGTAACATTTGTTGCCTTGCCACGACATGCTAGGAGATATCAGCTTGATTAAGAGACAATCTAACCATTGCCCCCTTGTTTTTCAATGGCATAATTATAGCTGAATCTCTCACTATTAACACGCTGGAGGTTACCATTGATTGGAAACTGTTCTGGACCAACCATTTAAATATGGGAGCTACAACAGCAGGTCGGATGCTCTGAACCCTGCAACAAGTCATTCACCTCCTGTCTCCCCTGTCCTATCCACCATCTACAAAGTACAAGTCAGTGGACAGATTGAATGTCCTTCATCTGCCTGGATAGCTGGAGATCAAACAATACTCAAGAAGCTCGATACTGTTCAGGACAAAGGACACCACTTGTGTGGCATTCAATCCACCACAACAATCACTTCCTTAACCACTAATGTACTGTGGCACTGAGGTCTCCTCTTGAGATTTTCTTAAGCACTACATTTTGATTTTCAGAAGACAATTTTTTATTCTCAGTCACTCCTTTATCTGGGAATGCAGTTACTTATCAACATTACCTTCTGCATCTGTGTTGACAAATCGGGTATTTGGATTTTCACAGAATCAGGCTTATAGAATTCAACATTGTCCTCAATAATCATCACTGCTCCATTAAACATGAGGCCACAAAACACAATGAAAACATTAATTTCAAGGCACCATAATATTTAAATTGGCACATGATCAGAGACATAGGTCAGCAACAATTTTTTTCAAAGAGAAGAATAACTGACAAACATACCAGTACAGAAGAAAAAAATCACTATAACCACACTTAAAAAGAATGGGCAGGTCAGAACGAAGCAGTTGTATGTTTGTTTCTAACACAGTCATTGTACTTCAAGTAATTTTATGAGAGACTCCTTCAGGTAATCATAACACGTAAATATAAATCTTGAGGATATAAAACTATTCAGCATTAAATTACCCAATTGACAGAGTTCATTGCAATAGTAATGATTGCAGAAGACATCATTCCTTTGCTGAAAACGTTCAAAACTGTTCTCCCCCACTTTCAGCCACACTAGCCTCTTTTGCTGCCACCACTTACATTGTCTCTGCAGTTCTATTCGCATCTGCCTGTACTGCTCAGCAACAAAGTTTTTCACTGTACTTTGGTACAAGTGACAATCAATCAATCAATTTGCCCTTCTCCTGTATTTGCTGTTGATTGGTGTCAGCAGCAAGCAGCAGAGAGACCAGGCTCTAATAGAATGATCAGTCCCTTGTTAATTCTGAGTATTTGATTTATGGGGCGACTTTTCATTGAATGGATTGCCCTGTTTTTGGCAGATGGATGGATCCTCATGCCACCCCCATGTATTTTGAGCATTGGTAAGTACCACTAACCGGATGCACTACAGTAACTCACCAAGATTCCTGGGCACCACCCTTCGAACCAGTGACTTACACCATCTGGAAGAACAAAAGGCACCAGACAGCACCACCTGCAAGTTCCCTAACCAGAAACACACCGTCTTTACTTGGAACCATATCATTGTTCCTTCCTTGCTGCTGAGTCAAAATCTTGGAACTCCCTAACAGCACTATGGGTGTTCCTACAGTGTGGACTGCAGCAGTTCAAGAAGGCAGCTCTTCGCCGCCTTCTCAATTGGGCACAGGGGAAATTGGGGATTGGCAATAAATCAAGGTATTGTCAGCAACATCCAAATCCCAGGAATTCATACTTTAAAAAGGGAATCTCTTAGCATGCAGCAACAGTGATATCAGCAAACAGATTTCCATCCAATCGCATAAATGTATTCACACAAAGCAAGCCTGGAAGATAAAAGCACTTTCACTTCCAATTTAAAATTTCACGTAGAAAAGTAAATATTTATGATTAAATTATGTTAGAAATTAAAATAGAGATAAAAAACGTTTCAAAATGAAAAAGGAACTTCTAAAAAAAAAATCAAAAATTACAGATTCTTTAAAACTTGGGAGAAATTTGACATTCCACATAAATAAAATAAGCTTTTCAGCGCCAGTGAGGGTATTTTATAACAGTTATGAAGTTAGTATGCTGTTGAAAAGTCGGTTTCAACTTATCTAGCAAGGTGCAACTTTTTCAAGGGTTTCTGCAGCATGTCTAACAGAAAAAAAAAAGAAATTTCATCAAATCACGCTTGCTGTGGACACTGAAGATTCCCAAAGCAGCTGTCACTCTCAGTAGCCAAATGACAGGAACCACTGACAGTTTCACTATCATTATCACTTCAATTATCTGGCCCGCTACACCTGTCATCAAAATGTAACTAAAACATGGACAGAAGTAAACTACATAATTGGAGATAATCTGTAAACATTTCAACATCTTAGAAAATCCAGAACAGTACAATTACTTAGCAAAAATATTATTGGGAGGGCGGAGGAGAAAGTTCTGCAGAAATATTGGCCTGGATACAAGAAACACTTCCTAGTCTCTTTGGTCTGTGTTGTATTTTTATTATCCAAAGGAACAAACAGAATCTGAATTCAATATTTCACTCAGAAGACTATGTCTCCATATTGATATGTCACAGCCCCACAATAAAGCATTAAGTAGGAGTCCACTGACAGGAACAAACTTTCTAAAACAGTGGCACAAACATTTGTTACTATATTTACAAGAAATAAGCTTGTGTTTAGATTTAACTTTTTTATTTGATCACAAATTTTTTTTCAATAAAGATAATTATGCAAAAATATTAACCTTTTAGTATTTTATCACTGATTCCAGCGGTCAGCTCTGTGTCTCATGAACAATGCACAATATGCAAAATAAAATTAGAATATGCCTTATTTAATTAATTGAGGTACAAAATTTTATTATTCAACTGGTAAAGGAATAAAGCAGATTATTTGTAATTAAAAGTTTAAAAAAACTACCAGATATCCATATTTAGTTATTAATCAACGCAATTTTAAGTGTGTCGATTGTAGATTTGGCAAAAATATATTTCCTGAAGTTTTCAGATACATTTTTACATATAGAAGAGATATACATTGATGTTCATTCATTTTGGAAGTAAGGCATTTTAAGAAATATTAATTTAGTTGCACCTCATTTCAATTATGACTTGTATCTTTGGAGGGCAATCTACTCTTGAAGTAAATGCTTTGAACTTCACAATTTGAGAAAGTTGCGAGAAAGAATATATTTAGTTTGTATACCTTCAATTGAACCTTCTATGCTTTTTTATTCTGAGGAAGCATTGCACCATCATTGGCTTTACTCCTTAAAAACATGATGGGATTTGGCCTACTGACAGCTATCACTGAGCTACATTTAGAAGGAGATTTTAAAAATTACTGAATGGCATAGGAACAAGGTGCAGACAGACACAAGTGTAAGATAGATATCTCACATTGACTGAACTCATGGCTCAGAAGGTACGTGTCAAAAAGGCCTGACAAGACATCAAGAGATATCTCATAACGCACACTTCAATAATTTTGTCTTATTAGAAGGACGTTAACTTTGCATTTGAAATTCATATATGAAGTTGTGTAGCTGTTATTCAATATAGAATGCTACAGTGCAGTAAGAATAGCATTCCTATCATTAGCAGAGTTGCCTGATTAAGGCACTGATAGAGATTCCAATGTGATGGATTGTTCATCCATAAATCTGCAATTTGTACAGTGAAATTTGGTACAAGGTGGATAAAATCCTAAATGCTTAAGCTGTAACAACCTCAGGGTTCAAAATATTTGTCCATTTTTTGAATGCAGTCTAGCCAAGAGAAATAGAAATGTTTCATCAATAAGCAGATGCGGTCTTGTTGAAACTCTGATGTTGGTACCTCTCGCATTTCATATCCTCGAATAAAGGCAAAATACTGCTGATGCTAGAAATATGAAACAAACCCTGACAGCAACACTGACAAAACGCAACAGTCCTGACAGCAACTGTGGAGAGAGAAATTGAGGTAGTGTTTCAAGTCTGGTATGACTCTTTCTCAGAACTGTTCTCAAACAATTAACTAAGTTTCTCTCTCCATAGATGCTGTCAGACATGCCAAGTTTTTCCAGTGTTCTCTGTGTTTGTTTCATTACAAATCCTGCCCATTTTAACTTTATATTGGTTTCAATGGAAAGCAAAATTGAGAGAAGAACATAGCAGGCGGCTGAACCAGAATGCTGGGTTTACCACCAATAGCAAAAATACAATTTTGCCCAATTTGTTGTTATTTAGTTTTATGCCACCTCATTACACCTCACTGGAAATAGCAGTACAGATACACAGTCCAATATTCCCTTTGGAAACGCCAATTTGCCAATTATCTTCCAAAATTTTCATAATTAAAAACTATGTGCAAGATTGTAAAGACCACTAATCTATTTATTTGTTTGTTCCCCTAATGTGATACACAGGTCCTTTGCCAAGTGCAAGACTACAAGGGTGGTAGAGGCAATAATCATCAAGACTTTTAAGAATTATTTACATGAACGCTTGAAACACCATAGCATACAAGGTTACAGGCTACTGGAAACTGGATTAGCGCCCCTTTCCATGCTATAAAAACTGTGGCTTCGTGGCTCTACATTGTATTTATCGCAAATTTATTACCGTTGTATTGGTATAAGGTCAAGATTTGGGGAAGCTCAATTATTCACCAGTTTTGTAAGGCACTGGGAGCTTTCCTTCATCATAATGAATAAGAAGAGTTCTTCTACATATCACAGTTAACCACATACAATATATAGCCTGGAATGAGGTCATTCAACCCAAATTATGCTTCACAGTTTATATTCTACTCAAGTCTTCCATTCTTCCTTATCTAACTATCATTATTACTGTTTATTTCCTTCTTCCTATTGTTATCATCTTAAGCGTTATTGGACACGTTAGATCTCAGACTGAAATGTGGTTTGATAAATCATATTTTGTTTTATTGGTTTTAACAAGGTGGCCACTCACTGAAATATAAATATGCAATGTTGCAGATTTGTTTTTAACTATAAAACAAGCGTTTATTGAGGCAAAAAAAGACTATTTCCTTATAACATAAAAGATTTTGAAACACACAATGACATATTATTTAATTGTAACTTTTCATATGCAACCTTCTGTAGAACTACCCCAAAATTCAAATTAAAACTGGAAACATCCCCCTTTTTAAGCTATGGGTGTTACCTCTATGCTTAAGAAAAAGGCAAGACCAGAAATTTCTAACACAAGCATTGAAACACAATCATTTACCTTGCTAGTCCATTAACACTCCTAAGGTAAATAAAAAGTCATTAGTTCTGAGAACTAGCTCTCACAAACTATTTTTAAAATTCACCATGGCTACAGAAACACTCAAATTAATTATTACTTCCTTCAGACACACAGAAAAATCCATATGCATGTATTATAAATCTAAAAATTCAAACTTAACTTAATTGATAATCAAATATACATATAAATCATAGTTTATATCATGCTATGCTTATCCAGTTGTCCTTTAAATGCATCTGTCCCATTTGTCTCACTACAACCTGTGGTAGCAAGATCCACATGTGTACAATTTACTGAAATTTCTCTTGACGTCCTTAACTGATGTCTTGGTTGCTAAGTCATAATGATGGCGTTTAGTTTCAATTTCCCACAGTTGTAAACATTCTCAATATCTCTACTCCGTCAAAGTTTTGTACAATTTCAAAGACGTCTATTCAATGGTCCATAAGATGATCCCTCAGGCCTTTCTTTTCAAGATAAAGTTGCCCAATCTTGTTTATTGTTCCTTACTGGGTATACATTTGGTATTATCCTTGGAAATCTTTATTTCACCTTCTTCCTTTATATACTCTATATAATGAGCAGAATTACATCAAATTTAACACAATTTCTATGTTTCATTCCTCTAGAAGACAATCTGACACTAGAATTTTAAGTGGAAATGGTGGTCCCAACCCTTTGCTGAAAAGTTGAGGGACAGCCTGCCTTCGCATGTTTGGGATGTCCCAACCTACTTTCCAGCTGATAGTTTATTAATTGGCTCAGACTGAGACTTCTGCCCACATTCAAGATGAAATCCTGCCTCTCAGAGTTACCTGACAGTCAGTTAGCCACCAAGGCAATAGGTCCTGTTGAAACTACAGCCAGTTCCATTTAAGTATCATCACTGAAGATTAGACAAGAAGATAAGTGGGGTGATGTCTGGCCCCAGGAAGGAGTGTTTGGGGGCTGTGATTAGAAGGGTGTGGTGAAGAGAGCAGAAGTGGGGACTGTCATGGTAGGGGAGTCTCCAATGAGGATATGGTGCCCAAATAGAAGGGATCCAACCCCACCCCTGTCTGCTTCGGTGGACAAGAGGAAGACCCCAATGGTACATTTTATCCCATTGAGATCCCAAACTGTTCTCCTTGGCAAGACTGTATGGCATTGTCATAATGGTGATGTTTAAGTTATACCTCGGTATTAACCCTTTCAGATCCTTGCACTGTTACACAACATGTACTATTTGTTTGCTGACTTGAAGTCAGCTCACTATCCATTTTGCTCTGAGCTTATTCATCAGTCTATTATACCTAACAAAAAGAACCATTTGGTACTTCAGATATTTTATATTTACAACAGGCAGCACGGTGGCTCAGTGGTTAGCACTGCTGCCTCACAGCACCAGGGGCCCAGGTTTGATTCCTCCTTTGAGCAACTGTCTGTGTGGAGTTTGAATGTTCTCCCGTGTCTCCAGGTGCTCCGGTTTCCTCCCACAGTCCAAAGATGTGCAGGCTAGATGGACTGGTCATGCTAAATTACCCATAGTGTCCAGGGACGTGTAGATTAGGTGGGTTTGGGGAATGGGTCTGGGTAGGATGCTCTGAGGATCAGTGTGGACTTGTTGGGCCGAAGGGCCTGTTTCCACACTGTAGGGGTTCTATGGATATATCCCTAGCCCATGCTTAATGTTATCTTTACCTAAGAGTTAATGATAAAAATGAATATTGGTGCTTTCTTTTACATAAGCAAGCATATTATTTGTAAAAATACTTAAGATCTTACAAGATATTTAAACTTTATTAGTGAGAACACTTTCTCACCTCATTCCTGCTGTTGACTTGTTCTTGAAGTTTTGGAAAAGCTGAGGCATTCCTAACATGGCTTCAATGAGCACAGCTGAGAAGCCAAGAGTTTCCACATAAAGTTGAGAGTCAATCAGTAGGTATGTAATAAGGAGGCACAACACAGCGAAGGTTAAACAAAACTGGATGTAATCAAGAAAGCGGCTCCAGGCCCAAAAATATCTTGGATCAAAATCTATGGAGAGAAAAAAAAATTCTGATTATACATGTAACAACTGAACATCATTAGAAGTAATGAACAAGCACAATTATAACAGTAATACTCCCTACATTATTATTAAAAGGATTGGAACCAATGTTTTTAGAGAGCTTCCAATTATTTTTATAAGTAATATATCTATATATGTGTCTTATGCTGCTAATTGATGTTTGACGTGAGGTAAATATATGTTTTAAGTCACATTAAAAATGTTACAGTATCTAAAAATGCTCTATACCCCTTCTTAAGAGCAATACATGGACTGCAGCAATATTTACACGGTATGAGAAGACATACCTAACAGTAGGTCGTATGCTGCAAAGACTGGTGGATCATTTCAACATCACATCCCTTCAGCTGCTTGCAACAAGTAAGGAAATGAAATACCCAACTGGCCTATGGCTGCAAAATTCTCAACAATATCTTACATTAGATATGATTCACAATCGAATAACATTCGCTCCATAATCCTGACTCTGCTAAGAATTATGCTGACAACTAGTTTAGTATTGTTAGTTGGGCTCACAATATGATGCACTTGTGTGCACATAAGTTGCATAAACTAATACCCATGGTCCTGCACTTACAGACTGAAGGAACATGTGGGGCATTGCACCCATCACAATGTAACCAAATAGGTGAAAGTGTTTCTCTGGCTGACTTCTTAGGGCAATGCCTTGACCAATCAGCTTCAGCCTACCTTGATAAAATGTGAACATAACATCACAGTTAGCTGTCAGTCATTATTAACTAGTGTAATCTCCATGGCAATGCCTCTACAATTCAGAGCCTACCTGCAATCAATTAGCATTCTCCGCTCATGCAGTATGAACCTCTTTTCTCCTTTACTTTGGTATTTCTTACAAATTTTCCTGATGAGCATAATATGAAAGGCTTCAACAAAATTTGTCTTTGTTTTCAGCAGTACTGATGTTCTGTATCACCAACTGAATTAGATTATTTTTCTGATGAACTAAGTATTGAAGTAATTTAATTCTCTAGAATGAGTTCTGGGCACCTAATGCTCTCGAAAGAAATGGTTCCCAGCCTTTTTAGAATAATGTAGAGAGCATTTCTGTTCTAATTGTGCATGATCATTACTTCCAACCAGACTGAGAAACTGACAAGGCAATTTTTCAGCATTGTAAAACACAGCGAAAAATAGAGAGGTGACACATGACAGGAGACACTAAAGCTTGGAAAAAAGAGAATAATCGTCAAGCTAATGAACTCCTGTAAAATGTGACCACAAGCTTTAATAATCAGTCATAGACAGAAACCAATTTAGTGCTGTTTGATCTTCATTGGACTGGCCTGTACAGAGTTGTGAAACAGTCTTTTGAAAATTCAATAATGTAGTGACAATGGTTTCAAGCACAGAAGGTATGATTCAACTCTGGAGAAGGTCCATCAATCACCTTTACAGTATTAGGAAAACAAGAAATGCGTATATTTGTATCCCTAAGGATTCCTTAAAGAAAGGAAACAAAGCGATTAGTCAAATCTTGTCAGCACCATGTATTTTTAATACAACTAGGGAGAGCTGCCAAATTATACAAAGGTACATTTTGTTTAGCTGCTCACTCAATGCATGACAGGAGTACATAATGGTCTAGATTTTGCTGTTGTAATGACAGTAAATCTGTCAGTGCCCATCATCATTAAAACAATGAAGCTGACAGCAACTAATGATGTCTGCACTTCCACAGTTAAAGGTGAACGCCATAACCTACAAGCAGAGATAGCCGGGTTCTCCACAAGATATGCTGTTGAAATTCATGCAAAAGGAAATCTTGGGAAATTACTGAATGGATAAGAACTTCCCTTTGTTCCCTGTAAATGATGGTTCAAACATGTGGAAAAAATGCTGCCTTTTTCAAGAAGTATTCATGAGATTTTGGTCTTCTTCCCTAACATCTCTGTGTGTGGCTTCATATCAATTTTGTTTCATAACTTTCCTATGAAACATCTTGGGGCGTTAAAGATGCTACATAAGAGTACCAACCCATTCTGTTAACTATGTGCAGCACACCAATCCAGCTTGCAAGTCTCAGAATACAATGTCCAACAATAGATGAGATTGGGCAATTGAATAGTATTTATTAAATAATCCAGACTATGCTAAAGATTCCAAAGAAAACCAATTTAAGTTTATCAGTCAGGCTCACAGTGTGATGTACCTGCCTGTGTTTCATGTAGGCAAAAGCAATTCTTACAAACATTGCGTATTTTTCACTGGGGACGAGAAAAGGTTATGGAATTTGGCAACCTCTCCTGCAATGTCATGGCAAAACCCTGACTAATCGAATTCGATCTGCCTGAGCAATAAATCGCCCACATTCTGTGAATGAATAAAAAAAATGCACAAGCATCATGTAATGCAAATTTTGTTTTTTTTTTGTAAAGTCAATGCAAGTTTTGCCCTTTCACCTTAACTAATTTGAACTGAGCGTTGAACTCAGGCAGAAATCCTGTGAGTAAGGGTTGATGACAGCAGAAAGAAACAGCCAGTATCAACTATGTGAGACTCGAAGATTGTTTTAATGCATGCCTCCACTTACTTGCCCATGTGAAAGTAGAGGGAAGTGGAAGCTGGCTGATGGGCTGAACATTGTGTGGAGCTGCAGCAGACTGCTGCTAAAGATGGACTGAAGAAATGGTTTTTGGACTTGAATAAGTCGAGGAGAAGATCTTATGGGGGTGCAGAGAGGGAGGGGAAGGAGGATCCTCTGTTTGCCACAGGCTAAATCTTCCTATTCTGGTCCGTGGAACACTCCCGAAAGTTTAGGTCCCACAAGCATAGTTATAGAAAAGTTGATCAAGTGCTTTGCTGTAGGGGCCCTCTTTTGGTCTAGAGATGCAAAATCATTTCCTTGCTGAGGCCATTTGTTTAAATAGTAGTTAGCCTCAAAAGCATTATTAGAGGTCTGGTTTAAAATCAAATTTGGCTGTAAAACAAAAGAATGTCTCATGCTGCCTGATTTGGATTAAACAGCTTGAGTTACGTTGATAACATCCTTCCTGGCCATTTACCGACATGAAAAATTTCAACAGATGACCTTGACGCATACAAATAGTACCAGCACAGGGCAAGAGAATGGAACATATGGCACAGCTTAATCAACTGTACAAATACAAGTTGGCTTGCAATCTGAGGCCAAGGAGACTATGTTACACTGGGGAAAAAGAATTGTGAGTTAAGCCCAAGATCTTTAGCAGAGGTCATTCTTTGCTTTGTTTTCCTGCTCAAGAGTAAAGATATTAAAAGGATAGCTTTGAAAACAATGCAAGGGCAAATCTCAGCAATACATTTATTAAGCTGAAACTTCCCACACTAAAGCTAAGTTTTAATTTTGGTAAGTTTTATGGAGGTTTTTTTTCTCTGAGTCTCAACAACTTTCTCATGAAATCGTCCACTGCTCACCTCATTAGTTGTGCAAACGAATAGCTCCACAGTGCCCTCCTTGCATAATTACGTAGACAGCAGAGGTGAAAGTGCTCACAGATGCCAGGACTTTCTGGCATTCAAGCTGCTGGCACTATATTCAATCCCAGCTGTGCATCAGTTCAAAAGTTGCAAGCCAGGAACAACCAATCCACTTGTTTTGCTTGACCACAATTCAAAATGACATGGCTGAGAAAGGGAAGTTGGCACACTGGTTCACGGACAGGGACCTGGAGGTCTTGGTGGATATGGAGTGGTAGGGAGGAGGGCTGTTCCCTATCCTTGAGAGACCACAGGTTGGCACCAGACAGACACTGCCAACCTGTGTGGAGATTGCCAGCTGTGTCAGTGCAGTTTTCATGGTACAGCCATGCTGTAAGAATGCCAATGGCTCTCTCCACTCTGTGATGGTGAGCGCCACAAACTTCTCTCCCATACCTCACATTTACTCTATTTCTACCACCACGCTCACCTTCCCACCAAGTTTCATGGTCCACCACTCTTACTATTGCATCTACATCTTCCTTCAATGGCTCTCATCCACCCCATCATCCAAAACTATATAACCTTCAAGCTTGTACTTCTTAGTCACTCAACAGGGACGCATCACCATCACCACTAACAGCTCTTCCATTCCTCTGTCCCACTGCAGGAGAGAACAGGCTCACCCACTGGACTGTTATCTCCACAGACCCTGACTGACCTACGTGTAAACATCTGACTGGTTGGACTTGATCCGCTGGACTGATCATGGCCAAACCCCCAGACTGAGATCAAATAATATCCTTGATTGAGTGTGGCGACACCTCCAAGTGGCCATAGTGCCCCTTGACTAGAATAAAGACCTTAAGACATGGCTGTCTGATTAAATCACATGCACTGTGTTGTAGCACACTCTGCTGACACCTGCTGGAGGTGTGACGTTGATGTAACACGGTGCATACAGTGATATGTTTGCCTGTTTAGCTGTTCAGTGCAGGCAACAGTGACAAGTTGCCTGGCTTTCAGTCGCACTGAAGGCAAAGCAAGGCAAGAAAGAGATGCTGTGAGCGTCTAAGAGAGAACAAAGTGAGTCAGTGCTGAGAAGTCAAGTCAAAGAAACCTGAGATGCACGCTGTGCAGATCCAAAGGACAGGTGTGTGCCCCTGTGTGCAGACTGACCTGGCAAGAGCTTCGTAATATAAAATGAATGTGAGCTCCAAAGTGGAATGGTGAAATGCTGAAGTGCTGATTGACCAGGATGTTGTGGGGCGGTGGGTGTTTTGGAGAAGAAAGGGTAGAGGTGGTTGCTGCCCATGAACTGTGCCATGAGATGCTGGAGAATGATGGTCAACTAAGAGTACTTGTGAAGTCACTGGTGAGCTGCAGCAACCAGAAAGAATTGGAAACTGCATATAAATGAGGAGACTTAAGCTAATAATGAAATGCAAATGCATTACTGTTTCCTAGCAAGACTCTTGCACAACTCTTGAAACTTTAAGGATAAAATCAGACTTCTCCCCTCTACTTCTAGAATCACATTTTTTCATTCTCACTGTGTTTTCCCAAATTTCTTGCTTTTTCCATGTCATTCAGAAGAATTCACTGATTGGCTTCTTCTCTTCATCCTTTAAAGCATTCTCAGAAAATAGGAGGGAAGAGATGCATACAGCTAGATGATTTAATGTCACTGTTGCAAAAATTCTGAACCTCTGTATTTCCTATTTCAGTTCATTGGTTCTTCAATATTAATGTTTGTCTAAAACAATGCTCTGCAAATTCTTTGACTGGGTGTGTATTGATTATTTTTAATAAAATTTTTAATAACCCTGCTCGTTAATGTGAAATTCTGATCAATAAACATGTCAACCAGCAAAAGTATTGTTCTTTCAGTAACTTTTAGCTAAACTGAGCAACACTTCATATCGTCTTGATTTAAACGAAACCATAAATACATTCAAGAGCCACTTTCATTAAATTGCGTTGGTTAAAACCATTTAATTTTTTAGATTGACTCTCACAATGTGATATATTTCGATGGTTCAAATTACAGAAACAACAGAGCAGCGAAATTGCTCAAAAAATACTGACCTGCCATCTATAATCCTCTTGCTTACCTACCCCTTTCAGATCTCACTCTTTTTCTGGGCTCCATCTCCACCGATCTGCTCACATCTCCTTTCCCACCACCATCTCCCAACCTTTAACATAAACATATTTTCTTAGCTGCTACCAGTTCTGATGAAGAGTGATCAGATTTGAAATGTCAACTTTGCTTTCTTCCCACAGTTGTTGCCAGGCCTGCTGAGTTTCACCAGCAATTTCTGTTTCAGCTCTGATGGTACCTTGCTTACAGAAACATCCTATTCTGTAATTAGGTAACATTGAGGTTCACCACTGTCTTGATGAAGGTTCCAGGCCCAAAATGCCAACTGTCCTGCCCCCCTGATGCTGCCTGACCTGCTGTTTTCCTCCAGCTTCACACTATTGACTCTGACTCCAGCAACTGCAGCTCTTGCTGTCTCCAAGTTTCTGTCTGAGTTGCTCTGTGCTATCCTTAAAGGAAGGTACCCAATGTGAAAATAAATACAAAAGCCTATTCTATCAATAAACTGGTAGTCCACATGGCTTTATGCAAACAGTATGTTTTGATGGTATCATTGTAGGGATGGTCAGAAAAAATGCTCATTGTAAATGCAAAATACTGTAGATGCTGGACATTTGAAACACAAAGATAAAATGCTGGTAACATAAAACAAGTCAGACAGAGTTAATTATCTCTTTTGATGAAGAGGATGCATGCAAAATGTTAACTTTTCTGTTCTCACCACTGATGTTCACAGTCCTGTTACTGTTTTTATCTTTAATATAATTTACTGTGATTAATGATTCATATACTCATAATGGATCTTCAAATATTGTCCTAACACTCATTAGTCAGTGCACTAATTATGTTTCATGAGGTTTTCAGTGTTAGAGTGCTCTCGGTTTATTTCCAAAGCAGAGAATCATTTATCTGAAAGAAATGGATGTGTCAACAGAGTTTTCTTGTGTTGGGTCAGACAGTTTGAAGATATAATTCTATAGCAATGACTTTGGTTCATCAACATGCAGCCCACTACACATATTGCTTCTTAAATTTTTAGTAAGTATATACGCTAGTACAGATACAAATGTCTATTGGCACATATCAAGAATACTTTAATAAGCAAATAAATGATATGGCCATCAGGACAGTATTATGTGTTTTATCTTGATCACAAAGCTGTTTAGTTTTAGAATGCAAGCTAATTCTCTGCTGACAGTTGAATTTTCAGATTTTTTTAAAGAACAATTATAATTGATGGTGACAACTAACTGTTTTATCTCACTCAGAAAAGGAACTGAAAAGTTCTGCATACAAAATTAATTGAAATAAATTGTTCCAGCCGAAGCTTTGCTCAAAGAAAGGGTATTTCCCTCCCAATATTTATTTAATTTGTTGAATAGTCAGGATGGGCACGAGAAGTAATTATTTTAATATAGTCAACAAAGTCTTTATAAAATTTGTCAGCTAACAGAACAGGAAAAATAAATCTGTAACTCTGCACATGTAAACTATATGAATTTGGGAGTGCATAGACCTGACATTACTTATTTATTTATTGAATCCAGATAATTCTTTTAGATCTTAGTCACAACAGTACGCTATAAATTCTTAACGTAATACACTACTGGAGTTTATAATGAACTGTATAACAAAATGGTTCAGTATTAAAGCTTCTTTTGGGGAGCATCAGTTCTGGACTCTACTTCCAATTACTACAACAATTCCCATTTGAGATGCAACAGACTACCAGGGAGCTCTGACCTCTTTCTGGCTCACTTCCCAGTAGGTAGAGGAGTAACACGAATTGAATGCTAGAAGCAAGCTATAGTGAAAGCAATTTGAACATTCCTTCCAACAAAGGTAGAAGGAGCAACTTGATTTTTGACCTGCACAGACTTTTAAATATTGTTATAACCATGGATGGCAAGTAATCACCTGTTACACATACTCAGTACGACAGACTGTCACTCAGGACAAATGACGTACATGCCTGTCAGGCACAAATCACAGTACTCATGAAATTAAAAAGCAGGTTATCCTTCAGAAGATGACTCAGAGAACCATAGAAATGATACAGCATATAAGGGGGCCATTCGGTCCATCTTGTCCATGCCACCCCAAAGATAGAGAGATGCCCTTTCCACTCCCATCTTCCTGCATACGGCCCACAGTCATGCAGCCCACAGCACTTTAGGTATAGATCCAGGTACTTTTTGTAAGAGTTTAGGGTCCACCACGAACTCAGTCAGCGAGTTCCAGGCATGCATTTCCCTCTGCACGAAAAGGCTTGTCCTCAACGTCCCCTCTAATCCTTCTGCACTTGAGTATGATCCCTTGTTTTTTGTACTCTCTGCTGAAGGAAACAGGTTCCTCCTGTTTACTTTATCTCTACCCCTCACAATTTTGTATGCCTCAATCATGTCACCCCTCGGTCTTCTCTGTTCCAAAGAAAACAACCCCAACCTCTCCAATCTCTCCTTGTAGCTACAATTTTCCAATTCTGGCAACATTCCAATAAATCTCCTCTGCACTCTCTCCAGAGAAATTACATCCTTCCTGTAATAAGTGATCAGAACTGCACACAATACTCCAGTTGTGGCCTTTCTAATGTCTTATACAGTTTCATCATTATATCCCTACTGTTGTATTCTAAATCTTTCCCAATGAAGGACAGCATTCCATATGCATTCTTTACACTCTTATCTACTGGTACTGCTGCCTTTAAGAGCCTGTGCACGTGCTTACTAAGACCTCTCATTTCATCTGTCCATCTCAGTATATTCCCATTTATTGTATATTCCCTTTTACTGTTTGACTTCTCTAAATGCATTATTTCATACTAATCAGAGTTAAACTCCATTTCCCACTTTCCTGCCCACTCCGCCAACCCATGTATATCATTTTGGAGCTTACAGCTGTCCTCTACCCAATCCACTACACAGCCCAGTTTTGTACCATCAGCAAATTTCTCAATTGTGCTCTCCACATTAAAGTCCAAATCGTTAATGTATAAAACAAACAGCAGGGTTCCCAACAAGCCCTGCGGAGCACCATCTGAAACAGCTTTCCATTCACAAAGGCTGCCAGGAACCATTACCCTTTTTTTCCGTTACTAGGCCAACTTTGGAACTTATTTGTCTCATTTGGATCTAATTTGTCACATTACCTTGGACCCCATCAGCTTTTGCCTTTTTGACCAATCTGACATGTGGCACCTTGTGAAATGCCTTACTAAAATCCATGTAGACAACATCCACTGCATTACACTCATTGATCCTCCTTGTCACTTCCTCAAATAATTCAATCAAATTTTAAGACATTACCTTCTCTTTACAAAGTCATGCTGACTATACCCTATCTAGTGCATGCCTTTCTAAATGACAGTTTATCCAATCTCTCAGGACTGATTGTAACAATTTGTCCACCACTGAAGTAAGATGAACTACCTATAATTGTTTGGCATTTTCTTTGTAGCCTTTTCAAACAACAGAACCAAATTTGCATTCCTTCAGTCCTCTGGTACCTCCCCCGTGTCTAGTGAAGATTGAAAAATAATCCTCAGAGTATCTGCTATTTCCTGCCTGACCTCCTTCAACATCCTGGGGACAATCCATCTGGCCCTGGTGACATAGCCACTTTAAAGGATTCAAACTCCTCTCAAACTTCCTCTCCCATTATGATTATTTTGCCCAATATTTCACATTGCTTCTGGCTATTTTAATGAAGAAAGCCACCAGCTTAATGTGGAGCAATGTTCTTCTGCTCTTCATGCCTTTTGTGAAGAAGTGATGGCCAAGCATGACAAATAATGGTTAACCAAGACCACCTCTTGAACATCTGAGATGTGGCATACCTGTAAATAGTTGCTTAGGAATGAAAAATAGGTCATTACACTGGTAATAGCACATCACTTGAAATTTTTGAGGACAAAGCAGGCTTTGTGTCATGGAAATTCTATCCAATTCCACTTGGCAGTGGGCAGTCTAAAGTCAGCCTGAAAACATTGCAGAAGTCAAACACAGGAACAAAACTAAAAGCTACTCAAAGCTCAGCAGGTCTGGCAGCATCTGTGACAAAAAGATCAGAGTTAACATTTCGGGTCCGATGACCCTTCCTCAGAACAGAAGTCAAACACTCTGATTCAAATATAAGTACCTTGCAGATTTTCAACATTATATTTATGTTTAATGCTAACTTTTTATTGTTCGAAGGAAATCAGTCCAATTATACTGATGCAAAGCCATCATGATTGATTCCCATCAAACAGAGCAGAGTTTTGAGCTCATTCTCAAAGATGTAATTGTTCATGAATCAAACTGTGACCAGTGTAAAACAACTTGAGTAGTCAATTAGAGAACAGATTATTCTATTCTGGTTCTTGCATTGTAGACTCAACAGTGTTCCTGAATACACTTCATAGGCAACGTGAACATAGTCAAGATTTTAGACTTGGGGGATGAAAATCACAAACGAAAAAATCCTTCTTGTAAACATTACAAAATGTTCCTGATTTTATGGCAACTTCTCTAATGTATTAGATTAAATGACAAACTGCTCAAATAAGAAACACACCGACTGAGGACATTGGGCCCAGTTTTAAATCTGTGTCAATGAGTAGATTGTGAAAGAGTTAAAAAGTTGCCTGACATTTTTGATGGGCTTTGACTACTCAAGGCTGATGGCGAGCTGTAGGATACGGATCCTTAATTCTCAGACTTCAAATAAGGCTTGAGATGAAAGGGACTTTTTGCCTCAAAGAATAGCAAATGAGTGGAAAGCCTTCCAAATATGAGCGCAAAAGAAATGTGAATGCCTGGTTCAGGGCCAAATGTTTTAAGCTTATGAAAATTAAGAGAGCTGTGCTTTTGGAGCTGCAGCAATATGAACTGTAAAGACAACCAGGTGAGGATGAATGATGTACGATACAAGGTTAAATACATAACTTGTTGTTTCACTCAATACAGCCATGTCTTGCCAAGAGGGAATTTAAAAACATGGCAGAAACTTCCCAAGTGTTTGGATAGCTTTCATAAAATACATGACTGAACAGATTTTGCATGACCTATACAAGGGGAAGAATGGTCAAACTGACTTTCATATTTCATATTTTTAACCTGCAGTATTAATAACCATCTTAAGCAGTGAACTGTGTTGAACAGTCTCATATCTCCCTTATACATTAGCAAGCTTCATTAGTCCACAATGATTACAACAAAAAACACAACATAATTCTAATTATCATGGATTTTCATGCTTCCCATGATAATGTGACATCTCCAAACTGGTAGATCTCTAATTCATCGAATCACTTTTAAATAGAAGTCGCTGCTAATCCACAGAAGTCAAAATATCTCATTTTGTCCTTCATTTTGAAGAATCCAAAGAGTAGATTGATTTCTAATAAACAGTTTTTTATTGATTATAATCTAATGTAGTTTTTACAACACATGACAAAGTCTTCTTTTCGTACATTAAATCAGACAGCACTTGAAATCGGTAAAGAAAACTCGGAAGTCTCAGAACTTCTCTGGTTCTCAGAGAAGTTTTACAAGGAAGGATTTGGGTATAAAATAACTTGTATTAATTTAATGTTTTACTGTGCTCTCAACATAACATTAAATGCTTCACATCCATTTATTTGATTTCTGAAGTGAAGTTTTGTGAGTGAATGTGCTAATCAATTGGCACAGAACAATGTCAGCAGCAAACAAGATAAATAATCAATGTTGGTAGCGTCCGTCGCCACTTCAGACACCTGAAGAGTTCTCCACTCTTTTTCAATAGTATACTTAGTCATGTAGTGCTAGTAATTTTCCATGAAATGACATTCAGATTCTGCAGTGAAAAATTTTTGATGAAGAGCAGAAGATTTGCATTGATAATTTAAAATGTTAAAGGCTGTGCCAACAGATTATTGGGTTGGCTGTTTGCAGCCTAATAAACGGTCTCCCAAGATGGAAATTGTTCCTGAGCTCTACAATCCCCTCTCTAAACTTGCTGCCTTCCTCCCCTCCTTCTAGACAATCTTTTAAACCGCTTTTGTTGACCAAGCCTTTGCTCGCGTGTCCTAATATCTCCTTAATAAAGACAAAACATGAAGGAGAAACTGAGCATGTCTGCCAGCATCTGGTGAAAGAGAAATAGGGTTAACGTTTTGAGCCCAATATAACTGTTCCTTAGAAGTAAGAGACATGGAAAAGTGATGAGTCTTTTTGCTGCAGAAAGAGAGTGAGGAGGATCAAATGGAAAAAATGGTAAAGATGCTCCAGAGCAAAAGGCAAATAGATGCTAATAGTAATAAAGAAGAAATATAAATGAAGTGGAGGTTTAATAGTTGGTGTTAATAGCAGACGATAGAAGATACTCAGTGCAAACAAGACACTGAAAATGATGGGGGGAAGGGGAGCTTTAGGCAGGAGGGAGAGGGAAGTAATCAAAATAGAGGACAGTGTTCATGTTGTGAAGTAGTTGAACACAATGTTGAGTCCTGAAGACTGTAAAGTGCCTTCGGAAAATGAGATGTTCATCCAGTTTGGGATGATGATCCCTTGAAGGGAGGTGCTGGAGGGATGGAAAATGATGAAAACCCTATCGTTGATCTGGGTGTGAGGGGGAAGAGATGACAACAGAAGCATGGGAAACGGGTCAGACCTAGCTGATGGCCCTGACAGTGGTAGGAGGAGCTGGGACAAATCCACATTTGGTGAAAATGGGAAGCTATATTGGAAGCACACCTCTGGATAGTGACATAATTGCAGCAGATATGACAGAGGTGGCAAAAGTGTAATAATAGGATAAAGTCCTTACAGAAAGAAGGATGTGAGGAAATGCAGTCAAAATAACTGTGGGACTCAGTGGTTTTGTAATGGATACTGGTGGACAGCTTATCCCCAGAAATGGAAACAGAGAAGTCGAGGAAGAAGAAGAATCTAGTCTGAGGAAGGGCCACTGAACCCAAAACATTAGCTCTGATTTCTCTCCATAGATGCTGCCAGATCTCCTGAGCTTTTCCAGCAATTTCTGTTTTTGTTTGTGCAAGAGAAAGGAACAGTGGACTAAGTGATGGGATGGTTTAAGTGAAAATGAGAGAAGAATCTGAATTTGCAAGCAAAATGGATTAATTATTCCTTTTTTGAGGGCAACAGGAAGAAGCATTAAAGCAGCCATCGCTGTATTGAAGACAGTGTTGCAGGAGGAGGGCCCAAGTTGGACAGGAGCAAGGAATGTTCCACATACCCTACAAAGAGACAGGAATAACTGGCACCCATGTGGGTACCCATAGCCACACCTGTTAATTGGAGAAAGTGAATCAAGTCAAAGGAGAAATTGTCTTAAGTGAAAATGAGCTTAGCCTCATGAGAATGAGATGCCTCCTCTTCAGAAGGGAGCAGAGAGTCATCAGACCATTCTGAAGGGTCTTGAAATGTAAAGGGATTGAATGGCCACGGCAAAGAGGAATTGGCAGGGGCCAGAAAACTGGAAATTATGTAACCACCTGGACACCTCCCTTTGGCTTTCTACTTGCTCTTGACCTTTTCAGTAGAACTATCAACTTGCACTCAGAGTCAATGAAGCGCCTGAGGATGTATTATGGTGTTAATGGTGCTCTACAAATACATGCTGTTGTTGTTCTTGACTATTAGTCGGTGACCCCTACTCAAAAATATGAAGATGAGGATTTTCAGTTGGTACAGCCAAACCTGGCTCTGATGTTCATAGCCTGGCAATACTCATATAAGTGATAGATGAAGAATGTCCTTCAGGAAACAAGAATGATTAAATTTATGTGAAAAAAGATACCAATTGTCTAAATAATTCCAAATTCTGAAAGTCAACCTTCCTTATAAATCATCACGTCTGAACTGGTCATTAATCAAAATATTAATGATCATGTATTTTGCAAAATTTAATTTTAAATGCTCAATATGACAGTGTGCCCTCACCACCCCACCCCTCAGCCAGCCTCGTTGGCGTAATTACCTCCCTTAAAATAAGCCAATTTTAAAAATCTACTTGACAGCGACACATAAAACTGGAAAAAAATGTGCAAGAATCCATGAAACTAAAAGGTTTGTCCTTCCAAAAAACTTTAAGTAGACATGAAACTTAACATAGTCCTTGAGACTTTTGTCATAATAAAAAAACATTATTTCAGACTTTGCGCTGACTCATTGTCTATTCTAATTATCAGTGAAGCAACAACTCAGTTAGTTTCAATACTGTGTGGAGCTGGAGGAACATAGCAGGTCGGGCAGCATCAGAGGAACAGGAAAGTCGACATTTCGGGTCAGAACCCTTCATCAATCAACTTCCTTGTTCCACTGATGCTGTGTTTCTCCAGCTTCACACTGTGTTGACTCTGACTCCAGCATTTGCAGTTCTTGCTGTCTCTCAACTCAGTTAGTTTATTTTCTTCACTAAAGTGTTAAACATTCCAATGATTCTTGAGCTAGAAAGTCAAACAAGCCTGAAAGCAGGCATGCAAGGAAGTATAGAGCACATTAGATGCACCAGTTTGCATTCACTCAGGTAGTTTGCATCTTTTATTCATGCTGCCTGCTGATGATAATCATTTAAGCTTGCAGCCAATACTACTCAATGACTGCACACCTGTTTAGCAGGCTGCATACAGGACTTCTCTTAAAGGTCATTTAAAGGCTGCTACCATCCCTTAAAGTGAAGTGAAATTCAGGTGCACATAATAGACAGAGCCCCCCCTGGACAAGCCCTGATTGATTGCCTTCTGTTTAAGGCCTTCTTGTGGCACAGTGGTAGTGTTCCTGACCTGCTGTGTTCCTCCAACTTCACACTGTGTTGACTCTGAACCCAGCATCTGCAGTTCTTGCTATCTCTCAACTCAGTTAGTTTATTTTCTTCACTAAAGTTCTGAAGAAGGGTCCAGACCCGAAAAGTCAGCTTTCCTGCTCCTCTGATGCTGCTTGGCCTGCTGTGTTCATCCAGATCTATACCTTGTTATCTCAGGTTCTCCAGCATCAGCAGTTCCTACTATCTCTAGGTTAAATTAAACTTTTTTTTCCAAAAAATGGAGGTACCCTATTGTGGTGCAGTGGCAGTGTCCCTATCCCTTGACTGGGAGGCCCTGGTTCTAATCAGCCTGCTCCAGAGGTGTGAAATAACATCTCTGAAAAGGTTTGATTACAAAAGTAGTTTAAACTAAAAAAAAGGAGTGAAAAATGGCGATAGCTGGTTTGGTACAGTTACCCCTACCTCTGAACCAGGAGGCCTGGGGTAAAGTCCCATGTGCTCCAGAGGTATGTAGAAACATCTCTGAGCAGGTTTATTAGAAAATACAGAGAAATATGGCATATAGGCAGACAGTGAGGTCATCGTGTTTTCACCAGACTAATAATCCAGAGGCCAATTGAGAAACAGATAGGGGAAAAACGGTTACAGAGTCCTACAGTGGAGCTAGCTCGAGGGGCTGAATTGTCTACTCCTGCTTCTAGCTCTAATGTTATCACCTCTGATGGCTTTTTGAAGAGGTGGCAGAATCAATATCAGCAGCACATGCAAATACCTAGTAGGTGCAGATTTCTATTGTGAAGTGACAGTTCACCAGGTGCAGGCAGGCTATGAAAAATGCCTGGGCAAGTAGCCACGTTTTGCATCCTAGCCATAAGTTTCACATCTACCTTTCATTGTTCAGCAGTTTGGTCTGTTGGATTTTGCAACTTGTCACAATCTTCAGTCCCCCTCAATCTTTTATCCCATCACTCCTCCTCCCATTACAATTCAAATCTTCTGGGATCAACCCTCACTGCATTCTGCCATCCTGCTCAATTCCTTTAAAAGTATAATTCAAGGTGCCAGAGCAATGATGTTACTATTGCAATGCTTCAGCCGTGCCCTATTGCAGTCTGCTCCAGGCTATAAAGGAATTTTGGGAAGTGCTCTACATGATTAATCGAAATCTCTAGACGAAGCAATTTGGAGAAATGAATTTGTCCGACATGTACTTACTGGCTTGCCATAGCCATGTGACATCTTTCTCCGCTGTAAATACTTGTACTTTAGTTTGTGGCACCCATTAAATAACACATTACTTGAAACGTGGCGTCAGAAATGTGAGGCGATGTGTTTTAATGAATTTTCAGGACTGTAAGTGAGTCATCCACTGGAAAAGCCAAAATCTGCAAGTTTGAAATGCTGGCTGAGTTAGATGGCTGTGAATTTTCCATTTCCCGATATAATGGAAATGAAAGGGGATATGAGACGAAATTGGAATTTATTTCAGTCTCAGTGTAATAAATATGAAACAGCTACAAAATTGAATACAAATCCCAAATAAAGGATATTCTATTCTATTCTTAATTATTACTAGGAGCAACCTGTCACCAACACTGGGGAAAGAGGGCTAAATGCTGTATTGCACTGTAAACTTCAGTGGGGAGCAGAGAGCCTAAACAGGAAAGAGTTTGAAGATTTGGAGGACATATTTTGAATCTGTATTATTAGGACCATGGGGCTGCTCTCTCATTAGAGAAAAAGACAACTGGTGGTCATTTAACCTGAAGGTCACCACTCTTTGGGTGAGGGGAACGGTTGAGAAGGAGGAGCCTTCATGGCAACTTCAGTCAGTACTGGAATTAAACCCACATTGTTAGTGTCACTCTGCATCACAAGCCGACTGTCTGGCCAACTGAGCTAACTGACCTTCAAATCCTCTAAAATGCTATTTGTGAATGGTATGTGTCCAACAGGGGCATGCTCAGGGTGAGAGGCAGAGTAATGATCAGTAGTGATGGCACTGACATATCCTGCTGAACCCTGAGAGTCTGGACTAGTGAAAAAAATCTCAAAGATAGGACTGTTGCAGGTATAAGAAATTGTTAACGCAAACTGAATGATTCTACACTCAGACTGAAATAGAGTGCCTGCATATTGTCGTTGTCTGCATTTTAACCAATACCTGTTTTGAAGAAATAAAGAGACAGTGGACCACAAGCCACTTTTAGAACATAGAACATAGAACATAGAGCGCAGTACAGGCCCTTCGGCCCACGATGTTGTCCCAAACTTTTACCTAATCCTAAGGTCTATCTAACCTCCACCCCTACCTTGTACTATCATCCATATGCCTATCTAATAGCCGCTTAAATGCCCCTAATGAGGCCGACTCCACTACCTGCTCCAGCAATGCATTCCATGCTCTGACTACTCTCTGAGTAAAGTACCTACCTCTGACGTCTCCCCTATATCTACCTCCACTCACTTTAAAACTAAGCCCCCTTGTAATAGCTACCTCCACCCTAGGAAAAAGTCTCTGGCTGTCTACTCTCTCTATACCTCTGATCATTTTGTACACCTCTATCAAGTCACCTCTCATCCTTCGTTGTTCTAAAGAGAAAAGCCCTAGCTCTCCCAACCTTTCCTCGTAAGACCTTCCCTCCAATCCAGGCAACATCCTGGTAAATCTCCTCTGCATCTTTTCCAACACTTCCACACCTTTCCTGTAATGATGCGACCAGAACTGGACACAATACTCCAGATGTGGCTGAACCAGGCTTTTGTATAGCTGGAGCATAACTTCACGGCTCTTGAACTCAATCCCTCTATTAGTGAAAGCTAACACACCACACGCCTTCTTAACAAATCTATCCACCTGGGTGGCAGCTTTCAGGGAACTGTGGACATGAACCCCAAGATCCCTCTGCTCCTCCACACTGCCAAGAATCTTTCTGTTAACCCTGTATTCTGCTTTCAAGTTTTTCCTTTCAAAATGAAACACCTCACACTTTTCAGGGTTAAACTCCATCTGCCACTTCTCAGCCCAGCTCTGCATCCTATCAATGTCCCTTTGTAACCTACAACAGCCCTCTGCACTGTCCACAATGTGACCCACCTTCGAACCGTCTGCGAACTTACTAATCCACCCTTCCACTCCTTCATCCAAATCATTTACAAAAATCACAAACAAAAGAGGACCCAGTACAGATCCTTCTGGTACACCACTCGTAACTGAGCACCATGTTGAATATTTTCAGTCCACTACCACCATTTGTCTTCTAAGGGTCAGCCAATTCTGAATCCAATCTGCCACATTTCCCCCTATCCCATGCCTCCTTACCTTCTGCATGAGCCTACCATGGGGAACCTCATCAAATACCTTACTTAAATCCATGTATACCATCAGTGCATCTTCCTTAAACCATTTCAAACTGCTTCAAACATCTGCAAACAAAGTTACTTCATTTGCAGAGATATCACCTGGACATGAAATACAAGCAAGGGAAACAGATGTACATGTTTTCAAAAGCAGAACTCCTTATGAAGAAAGTTGATGATGTGAAGACAGAGTGTGAAATCTTCCAGGTTCAATGAAAAGAAATAGCTAGACATCCTTTAGACATTATCAACCCAGCAGAGACATTGAATCCAAGAGGCAAATGTTTTGCTCAAATCAAGAAGTCTTTGCCACAAAATGCAACTCTCCAAGTGCTGAAGAAGGAATTGATAAAAGAATGGCTTGAAAGTACCAAGGAGAGTGTTGGACATATAGAGATGAACTCATAGACCAGGGTGGGATCCTATACATAGGAAATAAAGTCATTGTCCTGAGATCCTGAAGGATATCAATGCAAGCCAAGGCAAGTACTGACTCCATCCCTGCCCACCTCCTACCTACCAGCCTCATGCCCGCCTCCTTGACCTGTCCATTATCCCTTGATTGACCAACCCCCATCCTAACACTGAACCTACACTCACCTTTACTGACTCCATCTCTGCCTCCTTGACCTGTCCGTCTCCTATTCACCTATCTTCTCCTTTATCCATCTTCCATCCGCCTCCCTCTCTCTCTCTATTTATTTCAGAATCGCCTTCCCCTCCCCCATTTCTGAAGAAGGGTCCAGACCCGAAACATCAGCTTTCCTGTTCCACTGATGCTGCTTGGCCTGCTGTGTTCTTCCAGCTCCACACCTTGCTATCTCAAGCACTCTACTGATCAAACGTAAGCATTGACATTACGGACCACATTAGCCACTGCACTGAGTGTAATTAATACAAACTAAGCAAGCTAAAGAGCCACTCAGGATGCACAACACCCAGACAGACCATGGATGAAGCTTAGCGAGGATCTTTTAACACTCGCATGAACTGATTATCTTGTCACTATTAAATATTATTCTGACTGATGGGAATTAGACCTGCTACTAGTGAGACTGTAGAATGCCTGAAAGCATACTTCAGTTGTTACAGCATTCCAAACATGGTGCTGAATCATAATGGCCCTCAATTCACAAATGCAGAATTCAGGCACTTGTAAAGGAATATGAAATTGAACACCACACATACACTCAGTACTCTCCCCAGTTAAATAGAAAGATTGAGCCAGTACTAAAAATCAGAAAAGGGGGGATCATAAAGAAATAAAGGAAACAGATAATAGATTTCTGCAAGGCAATCCTAAAGTGGAGATATACACTTACTGAAGGCATGAAAAGTAGTCCAGTCTAAAGAAGAATGACATATCAAGCAAACTACTCTTCCAATAGTTAGAAATATTACTGAAGTCAGAAGTAATAATAGGAGAGAGTGACAAAATCAAGGTGACAATGACAAAAAAACCAAAGTTGACTGCTGAAACTGCCAAATTATTGCTGAGCTTGAATGCTACAAACATTCAATACTCTGTACAAAAGTAAGCTTATGAGAAAACTTGTTTAGAGCAGCTGTGTGTAAGTGAATGAGACAATATATTCTCATAACTGTAGACGTGTATGTACAACTAGAGAAGCTGTTTCTTCACTGCTGGCAGCTGATCAGGGAGTTATGATCTTTCTCCATTTGCACTGAGTCCAGTTTCAGAGTTCCATCAACACCAGCAAGAAAACTGGATTAGGTACAACAGCCTACCGTGGCTACAACAGGGCCATAAGAACAAGACTCCTCTAAGGTGGATCTTTATCTGAGGAACAGGCTGATATCAGATGAACAGACCAAGACAATGCAACCTGCTCAATTTAAAGATTATGCATGCAACGCATGTGCAGAGACTTATGAAAGTGAGGCTGATTGGAATTAAATCACAGTTTTGAGAACAAATGATTATTTTCTTTGACCATGGATACTTAGATATTAGATAAATTGGTTAACTTGTAGCTGCAAATGGTAATGCATGCATTTTTTTATGAAAAGAGGAATACCTGGAGAAATGCATTTGAACACAGTGAACTGGGTGGCTTGCTGTAGTCATGTGATATCTGCAGTCAGTGCTTACACTTTAGTTTGTGGCAACCATTAAACAAATTGCTTGAAATAGACACAGATGAATCATCACAAGCAACAGGATATCACACTCAGCAGCCTGGTCTCATCTCAGCTGCTGATGTCAAGTTCCTGTCAAGCTAACGTGGTAAGAAAAGAATTAAGAAATTATGAGAACATGGATCTGACATGGGTGTTTTACAAAATTCACTTTGCAAATGTAATTATTGCACAATATACCGTTTCCACTTTGTTTATAAATGCATCACAATTCTTTACAGGCACCCTAAATGGCCATAGACCAATCTATACTGGCATGCCTCATACTTGGCACTCATTGATAAATGCATGTGAATGTTAGACTGTAGAAGACTACGTTGTTGTATGATTTTGATTAGTCTTTATTTAATGCTATTGTGTGCGTATCCATTTAGACAGTTGTCAGTCTATGGAACATTGAAGAACATGTTAGTTTTGCAGACACTTTACTCTATGTAGTGTCAAGCGTTTTAGATTTAAGATTTCAACAAGAAATGCAGGGGGGAATGTGAGGAAGAACTTTCTAATGCGGCAAGTGGTACTAGCCTGAAACTCTCTACCTTTCAGGGTGGCAGAACAGAAATGACCAATTATTTACATAAGTGCCTAGATAACTTAATGCTGTAGGTTTGCTAACCTAGATTATGATATTTGCATTTTACCCGTGAAGCACATAATCCATTGATAATCAAAAACTAAAATAGAAGGCAACCACATTTCGTTTTATAGCTCAGTGATAATTTAAATAGAATAGCTTCCTTGTAAATTAATTAGACAGATGCTATTAATTTTTGAACTGCTTTCAGAATGATTAACTTTCTGATTTAATTTTGCCTTTGGTAACACAATTATAGTACATCCAGTGACAATGCAATTTATGGTGGATCATAAAACTGATGCCAAACTGACTATTGTCCACAACTCAAAAGCAAAATACGTTTAAAATTTTTTTTTTTGAATTGCACAGAAAATTAGATTTTCTTTCATGGATCTTTATCTAACAATAACATTTTAAAAATTATTTCTAGGTATGTGCTTACATCAAATTCAATTTTGGTTCAGTTCAAATCTACACAATTTGACCAGATCACAGTACTGTTATTTCATCTCACTTGTTTTTGCATTAAAATACACAAAAAGCATAAAATGCAATAGAAAACTTTAGAAATAAACTCAATAAAATTTCATACACAGATCACATGTTTTCAATAAATAATGATTACGCTTTAATGGCTAAACAATCACGCTAGTGTGTGCAAAGGCAAACAAATCTAACATTACATGAAGCATCTTAAAAGTTCAGACTGTTATCATTTAGAATTGATAATTTTAGATCACACCACTTATGCCTTTGAAAGTTTTCATATCTTCATAAATAGCAGAATGTTAATTTTGGCTTCAGTCCATTTTACCAAAAATGGAAGTAATCTATCTACAACAGGCTGCATTCCTCAATAAGCAAATTAGCAAATGATGTGCCTGTTCTGTCCGCCATGTCTATGTCAAGTGTCAGAAGAACTAACTTTCTGAATACAATACCAAATGTCCAGGATTTTGATATTCTAGCATAAATTCTGGTTTTGCATAATTTTTTGTGCAAATCTGAAAGAGGTAAAAGTTCCAGCTCCAGAGTCAAACAAGTATCACAATGAAGGCAGATTAATACAATTGAGCATTTACTGTCTTTTGCCAACTTGAAAAACTATTTCAGCTTCTCTTCTTTATAGCCCCAAATGATAAATATATATCGTAGTACGTAATAGTATCAATACATGCATGTACAAACCTGTAAAAAAGTGTCTACTAGTACTCATTCTGGATGATCTCTGTACAGTACAACACAAGTGCAACAAGGCCAGCATGGTGATTATTAAGACAATGCTCTGCCAGAGGAGAGTCACTTCAAAATGTTTCCCAAACCTGCATAAATAATGAACAATGTTATTAGAAATTCACATGTATCATACAACATGTTTGAAATGAATTAACATAAAAATAACAGAATTATATATAAACATCCTAATGGTGAATTTAATTTGTCTGGATAAAACAGAATGGAGTTCCAAAGGAGACTCACACTGAACTCAAAATGTTAACCTATTTCTCTGATCACAAATCTGTTGCGCTTCTCCAGCACCATTAATTTTTATTTCAGATTTCCCGCATCCGCAGCATTTTGCTTTAATAAAAACTGAGATTCTGCCTTTGTTCGATTAGCCCACCCCAGGTAGGTCTGTGCTACAGTATGACAGCTAGCCACCAGATACTTTAGTATAAAAGGGGAAAAATTAACTGGGCTCTGATTTCTACTTGACAATCCCTATTTAAAGAGTGATCTCGCATCAAACAAAAACAATCATATTCAGCCAAGATAGCAAATAGCATAATGTCAATTAAATTCCTGTTAAAGCTTGAACACTATTAATGGTCTCTTTGAGAAATATTGGAGAATATTCAACACCATGTAAACCATGCTCCAGCAACGAGTCAAAACTGACAGGAAAAGAATGTCAGACCATTAAATGGTTTGTAAAACGTGGGCAACATTACAGATAATGTGCTATTTGTTTCTATCAGCAATATCCACATTTTAAATAGAGTCATAGCTACAGGAGTCCAACAACGAATTTTTAAAAAATCTTTCTATGACAGGTTAAAAATTAGCACTAAATTCAAGGTTGGCACTCCAGTGATGTACTAATGGAGTGATGTACTGTGAGAGATGCTTTCTTTGGGTGTAATGTTAAACTGAGTGCCCTACCTGTTCACTTGAGTAAAAAAAAGTCTGACATATTTTAAAGAACAGCAGGGGAGTTATCTGATGTCCTGGTCAATGGTCAATATTTATCCTTTAATCACTGTCACAAAAATAACAGTGTGTTTGGCCATTATCACAATGTTATCTGAGTGAGTTTGCTGTGTGCATATTAGCTGACATGTTTTCTATATTGTTTCTCTGCCTGTGAAGGGCTTTGTGCTGTGTGGTGGTCATGAAAAGCCCTACATAACTACAAGTCTTTCTTTGTTTCTTTCACAGCACTGCTATCCAATAACTGACAACTGCGATTGATAATGCACTTCGTTTTAGTAGAGAAAAATATAATTGTGGAAGACAGTAATCATTTTAAACAACATCACTTCTTGTATTTTTCACATTAGTGCAAATACATTGTTTTATTATTACGTTATTTGCAAAACAAAAAATTGGAACTAATGGTTATCACAATGTATACATGGGGTATCATTTTTTATTTGTGCACTGCAGTCAGGTGTCAAGTAACAACCTGTCAGTTTGTCAGCTACACTCAGAGCAGAAAACTGTACACTGAATGAAGCTCCGGTAAAACATGATTATTTCTAATCTTGGGAACCAGATGACATAACATGGTGGTTGTGAGTGTCTTTGAGTAAAACCCGAAACATCTTAAACAAATTTAATGCTGAATTAAAGTAAAGGCATCCAGCTCGCTTTCTAAAACCTAGTCTAGCTTGCATTTAGCATTTAACTACAATTCAATATCACTGGCTTTTTCAGCCTTAGGAGTAAACAAACTCTCTACTCACACTGCTGCATTTAGTTCATTAGATATCTTGTTTGAACTAACTTTACTGGCTAGCAGGAGTGACTCATCTCTGTAAAAGTTTGGCGAGTATAAATCCAGGCAGTTTTGCTAAACCAATGAAGTCAACAGCTTGTCACTGAGTTCAGCTAGTGTGAGCTTGGGAATTTGGTGAGTAAGGGAATTTAGTACCTCGAGAAAGGAGGCACAGTATAAACTCGTAGGTTAAAACTAAAATAATTAAGTCATAATAAGAACTAATATGTTAGCAGCTAGTAAGAGCAGCAAAGCATCAAGTGGGGAACAAGAGGAGGAGAGAGAGCAAGAGATGGAGACAGTGAGCTCTATCACAATTGTGTCTACATCGCAACTTGAATAGTGGAACATCTCAGGGAAACAGGTAAGTAATCGATTGGGGAGTATTTAACTTGTTTTTTTTCAGAACTCCTCTAATTTCTGAGAAAATTGCAAAAAACAACAAAAAACAAAAATGACCGGTTGATTAATC
The DNA here is from genome assembly GCA_024137785.1 of Ginglymostoma cirratum. Classification (NCBI taxonomy): domain Eukaryota; kingdom Metazoa; phylum Chordata; class Chondrichthyes; order Orectolobiformes; family Ginglymostomatidae; genus Ginglymostoma; species Ginglymostoma cirratum. The sequence continues at coordinate 18,407,764 of JAHRHZ010000223.1, forward strand.
AGTGAATATGAACTGGAAGGCTCTGTGCATATATGGCTAGATTAACTCACAACCTTTAGAATTGGTGTCATAATCATGTTGGTGTAGAGAAACAGAATTTTGTTTCAAACCCTTGTACATTTACAAAGATGGTCCACAATCTCTGGTCATTCTCAGTGGCCCCAACCAGGGATGTTGATTTAACTTACTGTCTTTCATCTTAATTTCGAGGATTTTTGCTTTTCTATATGACTGCTATTTATTTGGAAATGTTCTCTTTGTAGGACTTTCCCTCTGTTTCTGTGGTGAAAAAGGTGCTGCTGCTTTGCCATATTCCTTGAGGTATCGCAGTGTCCCTTATAGGTAACATTCAGCACCACCTGCACTTGTGGTATGTCTTTGACCTTGAAGAGCCTAAAATGATCAATGAAGTTGAAACCCACTCTCGGTGTTTTTGTGGCCTTTTGGGAAAAGGATGATGCCATCTTGAGGCCTACCTAACTGTGTCAGAATGATCTGCAGTGTTTTCTTGAAGAGCAGATCAATTTTGGGCCCTAATGTCCACCCAAGTAGCATATTGGTTGCTGATTCCAAAATGAGGTTCTCCCTAGATTGAAGGAAGTCTGACAATTGTTCATTGTTGACAACTTCTATGATATGATCTCTAAGTAATCTGACATTTATAGGCTCCAGTGCTGCAATACCCTTCCAATTGGTATAAATCTGTCCAAAACACCTCAATCAATTCTTCCTGTTGCTGAGATCATTGATTGAACCTCACTCATTCCATGTGAAGATTTGTCTTTGGGCTTAAGTATGTATCAAACCCCTTCATTAAAGCTTCATCTTCTGTGATATGTTCTTCAAAGCTTTGCGATACTAGAACAATGAATGATTTATTGTCACATATATTCAGGGAGATACAGTGAAAATTGTTCCATTACTATTCCAAAACTATTCCCGTTTAGCTGTGTGCCTTATGTACTACAATCTGACTTCAGACCCTGGCCCTAGAGGTTTCCTAATGACCACCACACTGGACACTTCGCTTTCTCATGCCAAAGTTTAGATCACTGCCGCGGTGCATTATTTAATGATATCACTGTGATCAGTATTTTCCATACTAATTCTCGGCTGTGGGTATTAACACATAAACTGTTAGTGTTTGCTGGTTTCACTAGGTTATAATTCATCTGGGCCTTTAGCATCTCCAGTTAATCTTTATGCTAGAATAAGGCTCTCTCACACTCTTCAGGACTTCAACAGTCTTTATTTATATCTATGTACTATAGATCAGTGAATATAGCTGTCTAACATAGCGCCTAGGACCTCTCTCTTTACATGCTTCTGTTCTCTCTAGTCTGATCATTTCCACTGATCTGCTCTGCTGCTTTCAATGAGACATCATCAGTTATGTTATTACCATCTTCATATTCCATCATACTACAAATTTGACTAAAGTAATATATCTCACAGCACTTCCCAGAAGTATTATCAAATGAGTTTGGACATTGAGTCCCGTAAGGAAATGTTAAGGTGGGCTTTGCCAAAGAGATAGCTTTAAAGGAGTGTTTTAAAGGCAGAAAGAAAGTTGATCAAGTTAGAGACGGAATTCCAGAGCACTGGCAGCTGAAGATAAAATGGTACAGCTATTAAAATTGAGGATTCTCAAGAGGCTCAACTTTGAGGAGTGCAAGTATCTCATAGCTCAGTAATGTGGAAGAAAGGATCAGTTCCTGCACAAAGGCTGTACTTTGTGATTTTCCTGGGAGCTACTTATTGGTTTTCAGGGGGTCATTTTTCATTCTCACGACACAATTTCCCAGTGATGAAACCATGTATTAGCAGTATCTTCTGTGTTTGTGTTGACATATGGGGTATTTTGACTCACACAGAAACAGAATAGAATAATTCATCAATATCTTCAATAATGAATCTTCCATTAACCTTAAAGCTACAACACAAAGCAAAGCACGCTTCAACAAATACAAGTCCTTCCCTTTATCAGACTGCACCACCACAGCTAATGCATTTCCACTGCATATGCACCAAGGTGGAACTTTTAAAGCAGGCAGTTGCTTCCCCATATATTGCATCTTAGATCTTAATCTCAATTTTACGAATTGACAGTCTATTCATGACAATACCATCTACTACATAGATAACAAGCATGGAGCTGGATGAACACAGCAGGTCAAGCAGCATCATAGGAGCAGGAAGTTTTCCTGCTCCTATGAT
>JAHRHZ010000223.1:18410380-18474431 GCA_024137785.1 Ginglymostoma cirratum
AAGTTTTCCAGCTCCTATGATGCTGCTTGACCTGCTGTGTTCATCCAGCCCCATGCTTGTTATCTCAGATTCTCCAGCATCTGCAGTACCTTTTATCTCTGACACCATCTACTACATTTTCCCCACATAGTAGCTCCAGAACTTAAAACTTTTCTCTCTCCTTTGCAGCCTCCCTTTCCCTCTCCCTTTGCAGCATCTTACTTCCAGACTTGTAGCCCCTTCCCCCCTCGACAACCTCTTCCTCCTCCCCTTGTATCCTCATACCCACTTTGCAGCCTCCTTCAATTGACCTTTGCAGTCTCCTTCTCCCTCCCTTGAAGTCTCCTTCTGATTGCATTGTAGACTCCTTCTCCCCCCAGAGCAGCCGTTCTACCCTTGCAGACTGCTTCATCTCCCCCTTAGAGTCTACCTCTTTTGCAGACTCCAATTTCTCCTCCTTCCACAGTCTCATTCTTCAGGCAAGTTCTACCTTCATTCTCCTGCAGCCTCCTTCTCTACCCCAGCCCGGCAGACTCGATGTTGCCCTCTGCACTTTCCTTCTTGTGAACCAATCAGCAGCAAATGCGGGTGAGAAACAGCCTGTGAATGGAGAAGCAGCTACAAGAGCGACCATTCTCTAACTGGTTGCCCTCTACAGTGATGGTTCATGGGTATTTTGGCAGCTGCCACAGGCAAACTCCAGCTCCCCCAAACACCCATGTATTTTGAGACCTGATAAAGAAGGATGAGGCCATAGCAGGATTTAAAAGCAAGGAAGGAAATTTTTGAAATGATAAGTTGCTTGACTGGGAGGTAATGTACATCTGCAGGCCAGGGGATGGCTGAACAGGGGGAGATTGGAGTGAGAAAGGACATGGGCAGCAGAGTTTTGGATGACCTCAGGTTTAAGAAAGGTAGAACATTCAAAGTCAGTCAGAAGTACATTGAAATAGTCCAGAGGTCACAAAGGGTACTCCCAAGATATTTAATAAAAGTAGGACTGGCGTGAATGATGAGATGTAAATACAGTACCAAAGCGTGAGTGTTCATCTTCATCCAGTGTGAATGATAGTTGGAATGTTTTTCTGGATAAGGTAAGTAAAGGGAGCAAAAACTGTGAAATTCTGAGGAATCCCTACAGTGTGTAAGTAGGCCATTAGGCCCATCAAGTCACACCAACCCTCTGGAAGGGAGCATCCCACCAGACCCACTCCATCCCTACATTTCCCATGGCTAATCCATCTAACCTACACATCCCTAGATACTAGGGCAATTTTGCATGGCCAATCCACGTGACTTGCATATTTTTGGACTATGAGAGGAAACCCATACAGACAGAGAGAAATTGTGCAAACTCCATAATGACAGTCTATGGCAGAATTGAACCCAGGTTCCTGTTGCTGTGAGGCAGAAATGCTAACTGCTGAGCCAGTGCATAAGGGCTAGTGCATGACTGGTATAAATTACAACATTTAAAAGATATTTGGACAGGTACGTGGATGGGAAAGTTTGAGAGGGATATTGATCAAAGACAGGCAAATGGGACTATTTCAGTTTAGGAAACTTAGTCGGCATGGACAAGTTGGGCCAAAGGGCCTGACTGCATGCTGTGTGACTCTATGACTTGTTGAAGTTTGTTGTTTTTCTCTCTCTTAAAAGTTAAAGTGAGCCAAATGACTTCTGCATTTGTAATTATTCAGTGATCTCCATGTTGTTACACAGGCAGTTCTGCATTCAGGTTAAACTACATGGAACACAGAGCTGCTGAATAGAAATACATCTTTGAAAATGTAAATTATTTTTAAATCAACCTGTAAGGGCATGGAATTCCACACCTTTGGTACAGGTGAAACTTGAAGTGGAAGCACCAACAAGAACCTATACATTTATTGGCAATCATCTGCCCAGGTTTATTTTGGCACTCTTCAGAATAGGTGGGACTCGAACTTGGACCTACTAGCTTGGAGCTAGGGACATTGTCAGTGTGCCACAAGGCGCAGCAAGAAAAGCTGCGAGTAAGCGTGAGGTAAAAGGGTTCAGAATCATAAGGGGAAAACTCACCAAAAGAAGAGGCGCAGGATATTGGACACCAGCATCACTAAACATACATGGGTGGAGAAGCCCTCGGCGCTGCCACTCTTTTGGATGTCGCGATATTGCGGGATGTAGGGGGCTGCACCGCCAAAGACCATCAGCAAGGAAGCGACCCAGGACAGAAGAGACCAGGCAGAATCCGAGCCCAGCTCAGAGAGGAAACTGTGGGACTCTGCCATTTGAGGCGATCAACACCCACCAAAAACGGAAAGTGCTGACTTCAAGTAAAGCAGAGTACTTTTATGGATACAGCAAGCCACAATGACAGGGCTTCGTGGATGAGCAGGAGGATACTGTCATGATAACACGTTGACTGGTGCTTCACTAAACTCCTTTTAACCCGCTGGATCAGGAAGTTTTCTGCGTTCCGACGCAGCGATCGCCCTTCTTCCTGTTCTGCAGGTTTAAGAGAGGACAATTATTAAAACAAAACCGCAGCGTCATTGGTTAATTTTCAGTTCGCAGTGATGGGGTTTGGTTTAAAGGGATCTACCAGCCCCTCTCCAACTGTGTGGCTCTTCAAAGCCGCGCTGCTTATTTTGCTGCTGCAATGATTGGGGGGCGGGGGGGGGAGGTGGATTTACAAAGCCATATGTTCACCCACTGACAAGGAAACTCCACCCTGCCCTTTGCTGCATTGGCAAAACAAACTTCACTCTCCGCCGACCTTTCCGCCAGCCGCGACGACGTATATTGCATGTCCAATAAATTGCCAGGCGATGGCTTAGGCTTGATTTGGCATGCTAGGACGTATCCCGGAAATTGTTTCAACGACAAACTATCCAAAGACCGTACTTCCTGCATGTAGACATTAAATGCTGCTAAACCATCCCTGCACACTTACTGTACTAAACCCCTACACATCTGCTCTCTGCAGACCGTGAAAAAAAAGCAGCTTTAAATCCAAAAAGGCAGCCGCCTCCTCGGGGTTTTTTTTTTGGGGTGGGAAGTTGGTGCTTCCACTTTCTGCTGTGCTTCGTTCAAACACAGTTTCTAAACTTGTAAAGTCTTGTCGGGCGCTATGCTAAATAGATTTGTACCACATGCAGCCTGTGCACTGGAGATCACACGTCCCATTTATCGTTTACACTTCCTCCGCAGTGAATCACAAGTAAAAGCAGACTTGGTGTGATGAATAGGACGCCACTTTTAAGTGTTGGTATTAGGGAGCCTGTGTATGTGAAAAGTTTCAGCGAGTCATCCTTTCGGCCCATCGAGACTGTGCCTCCCTGTCTGCACTGATCCCACTTTTAGTCACTTGACCCGTAGCCATAAAGATGGTGACATTTCACTGTATGTAGATATACAGTGACGGACCAGAACGATAATCCGCCCAGTTGGTTGCGTTGGGCCAAAGCGGAAAGCGACGACAGCTGCCGGAGATGGGACATTTATAAACAAAAGGGGAAATGCTCCTCAGGTCCGGAAGTATCTGTGTCAACATTTCAGCTCTGTGATCTTGAAATACTGCCGGACCTGCTGAGTACTTTTCTCTCTGTGAACTGGGACTTCCTCCTGAACTTGAGATAAAAGGTACTGCAGATGCTGGAGAATCCGAGATAACAAGGTGTGGGGCTGGATGAACACAGCAGGCCAAGCAGCATCATAGGAGCGGGCCTATGATGCTGCTTGGCCTGCTCTTTCTCCTGAACTTGTCCTTGTTTGCCCCTGCGCGTTGACTCAAGTTTCACTCGCTGTTAGAAAAACTCAATCAGACAGTACTCAAAATCCGTGTTGGAAAACCCTGTCCGCAGCCGTGTCTAGAAACATGAAGGAGGGGGCTCCGCTCCGAAAGCTGGTGTTTTCAAATAAACCTGTTGGACTATAACCAGAACTTCCAATTCCCCGGTCCCCAACACCTCATTTTTACTATGGACGTCCAGTCCCTATACACCTGTATTCCCCATGCTGATGGCCGAAAGGTCCTCCGCTTCTTCCTGTCCCACAGAACTGACCAATCCCCCTCCACCGACACCCTCATCCGCTTAGCCCAACTCGTCCTCACCCTCAACAACTCTTTCAATTCCTCCCACTTTCTACAAAGGGGCTGCCATGGGTACCCCATGGGCCCAAGCTGTGCCTGCCTCTTTGTAGGTTACGTGGAACAATCCCTCTTCCGTACCTACACTGGCCCTAAACCCCACCTCTTCCTCTGTTACATTGATGACTGCATAGGCGCCGCCTCGTGCTCCCACGAGGAGCTCGAACAGTTCATCCACTTCACCAACACCTTCCACCCCAACCTGAAGTTCACCTGGACCATCTCCAACACTTCTCTCTCCTTCCTGGACCTCTCTGTCTCCATCTCGGGTAACCACCTAGAAACCGATGTCCATTTCAAGCCCACCGACTCCCACAGCTACCTGGAATACACCTCCTCCTACCCACCTTCCTGCAAAAATGCCATCCCCTATTCCCAATTCCTTCGCTTCCGCCGCATCTGCTCCCAGGATGAGACATTCCACTCCTGTACATCTCAGATGTCCTCATTCTTCAAGGACCGCAACTTCCCCCCCACAGTGGTCGAGAACGCCCTCGACCGTGTCTCCCGCATTTCCCGTAACACATCCCTCACGCCCCGTCCCCTGCAACCGCAGGAAGTGCTACACCTGCCCCCACACCTCCTCCCTCACCCCAATCCCAGGCCCCAAGAAGACTTTCCACATCAGGCAGATGTTCACCTGCACATCTGCCAATGTGGAATACTGCATCCGCTGTACCCGTTGTGGCTTCCTCTACATCGGGGAAACCAAGCGGAGGCTTGGGGACCGCTTTGCAGAACACCTGCGCTCAGTTCGCAACAAGCAACTGCACCTCCCAGTCGCGAACCATTTCAACTCCTCCTCCCATTCCTCAGACGACATGTCTATCCTGGGCCTCCTGCAATGCCACAGTGATGCCACCCGAAGGCTGCAGGAACAGCAAATCATATTCAGCCTGGGAACCCTGCAACCCAATGGTATCAATGTGGATTTCACAAGCTTCAAAATCTCCCCTCCCCCAACCGCATCCCAAAACCAGCCCAGCTCATCTTCACCTCCCTCACCTGTTTTTCCTCTCACCTATCCCCTCCCTCCATCTCAAGCCCCACCCCCATCTCCTATCTACTAACCTCATCCCGCCCCCTTGACCTGTCCGTCCTCCCTGGACTGACCTATCTCCTCCCTCCCCCCTACCTACACTCATCTTTACTGGCTCCATCCCCGCCTCTTCGACTTGTCTGCCTCCTCTCCACCTATCCTCTCCTCTATCCATCCTCTATCCGCCTCCCCCTCTCTCCCTATTTATTTCAGAACCCTCTTCCCCTCCCCCATTTCTGATGAAGGGTTTAGGCCCGAAACGTCAAATTTTCCTGCTCCTGTGATGCTGCTTGGCCTGCTGTGTTCATCCAGCCCCACGCCTTGTTATCTCGGACTACAACTTGGTGTGGTGTGACCTCTGTATTTATAAACATGACCGTGTTATGCAATTGACGGGTGACTACAAGATCCGGTGTGTTGAATTTACTCTGCTGTGCTTAGGTTAGTGAAATTCCCTCTTCACGGCTCGATGCTGCGGTGCACAGAGTAACGGGGTCACGACCCTACCTGTAAACCAGAACTTCCACGGTCGAGTCCTATTCCCAAGGATGGAGTCTTCATAACGCGGTTCGCCCGTGGCAGGCAGAGGGAGTCTCCTGATCAAGTATACATCGCCCCGCAGGCTGTAGCCTTTCTTTGGGAAAACTTTTCGGGAACCAAATACTTCATGTGTCATTAGACACGGGTCAGTTTGTAAATCTGAACAGATCGCTGTTTAATATTAACAGACGTGCTGTCCTTCCTAAAACGAACATTAACAGACAATTTAAATATTTTTTTAAAAGTCGGGAATGGTTGTCTTTAGATTTTTCAGTGGTCTTAACCCTCTCTACAAATCATTAAAACATGGAATTCTTAAGGGGTTGGTAGCGATGAAAAGCGAAGAAGATGTGTCCCCTAGGAACAGAGGGCACGGCTAGACTGAAGGCCCGCCAACTGAAGTCTGAAATGAGGAGGACTTTTTTTTCTCTCAGAGAGTTGTGAGTCTTTGGAACTCCACGCCATATGCAGCTCTGAGGGTAGAGCCCTATCTAAGGCTGAGATAGGCAGATTCTGAATCGGTCAAGGAGTCAAAAGTTGCTGGAAAAGGCAGGAAAGTGAACGTGGGAATGTCCATCAGCCATGTTCCTATTGAATGGCGGAACTCGCTGGAAGGGCCGAACGGCCTACTTCTGCGTCTACTTCTGATGGTTTTATAATTTCTGGTAATTCCACTAACTTTCAATTTGCAGCTACTCATTCCGGTCTCTTGAGTAGTCCAGGGACCTTCCACTGTTGACCTTGACTCCAGATGCCTAGACACATCCCCCGACCCTTTCCCCCGCCCACCCCCCAACCAAGCCGCCTCTCTGCCCCATTTTCTTCTACAATGTTCTTTAAAACCTACACTTTAGATATGTTTATGTGGCTGGTGTCAAATATTGTCGGACTACACCTACTGTTAAGCGCCTTGGGGAGTTCCATTCTGTGGCTACGTAAACGCAGACGGACTATTGTTGCTCAGCAGCATCTGCGATTATGGAATCAGAACGTTTTAGATTACAAATAAAGCAATAAATCCAACAGCTGCGCTTAAAATCACACAAAAAAGTAGAGATCCATAACTATACATTGGATATTTGTACTGTGCTCCATTCTAGTCGATTATAAATCGATTAAGACCGGTAAATTGCGCTAAGATTGGGAACCCAGTGGTCTGAACAATTCTCCATCTACCAAAATAGCAAATCATAATCCTGAACCGCGTGAAAACTATTTTCGCATTCCTTGTGCTAAATCCTTCCAACAACACTGACATAATGAAGCAAATGACCACACAAATATACTCAGGACCAGTGACAGATTATGGAGCTATTGAAGTCAACGGGGTATGTTTGGCTAAACCTTAACGTGTAAGGAATTTCGCCCTGGAACACTGACTGCGAGGATTTAATGCCTTTATCACACGCTGTATGAACTATGTTGAGACTGTCACGTGGCTCACAGAAAGCCCATGCAAACTTGCAAATCTTGATTTACTGACTGTATTGTTTACTGACTCAGTGAAAGTTCATAACAGCTTCTGTTAGTAAACACCATAAAACTCGCTGATCATTGGAACATTGCGTTCTCGAAACGCTTTACTTTAAGTGTTAACATTATATTAATTTACTGCAAGAAAGTCAACTTCCCAAATCAGTCTATTTAAAAGCAGAAAATAAACTAAGCCTTCGAGTGTACAGTTCAGTGGCAATTGAACAAAAATATTTTCTAATTAGATTGAAGTGGTAAACAAACAGATGTATCCTTTAAGGCTGGCTGGAGCTGATGCTGTGCATGATTGAACTGAAAAAGTCTATCTCTAAACTTGTTATAGTAAAATTAATTTATTGTCATTAAGCTACTTGTAATAATACCTTTTCCACAATAAAACCCATTTTGTTTTAGTGCTCTCTAGCAGCGACTCATTCCATACACAGGTCACGAAGATGGCCATTGGTTTAGATATTGTTACGGTAGGAGGCTTACAATTAACCATGAACTGCTATTTCAAAGGGTAACATTAATTCTATCAAGAGACTGTAAGAACTGCAGATGCTGGAGTCAGGGATAACACAGTGTGGAGCTAGAGGAACACAGCAGGCCAGGCAGCATCAGAGGAGCAGGAAAGTTGATGTTTACTGACCTGAAATGTCAACTTTCTTGCACCTCTGATGCGTCCTGGCCTGCTGTGTTCCTCCAGCTCCACACTGTGTTATCTCTAACGTTAATTCTATTCTCTTCAACCATTTCTAATAAACAAAGAGAGTCATAAAGTCTTTTTAAGGAAAGAAATCTGCCATCTTTCCCTGGTTTGGTCTACACATGTCTGCAGATACAAAGAAATGTGATTAACTCTTAACAGCTGTCTGAAAAGATCGAGTAAGAATGATGGGCCATCTGGCAGAGGGCTTGTGATACCTCTTCAGGGTTTTGAGATACCTGTTGTGGTTAGCCATTGGCTCTGAGCCACAAAGGAAGGTGAGTATCATACTGTTGTGTGGACGATGAGCCTGGTGCAGGGTTTGTCTTTATTCCTCAGATGACCAAAGACTGCACTCGTACAATGAATGTGGTGTTGAACCTCACAGTCAATGTCTACCCTTGTTGGCAGCAGGCTCGAAAGGGATGAACATTAGGTAACAGATCAAACTCCACCAAAGTATTTTAAGAAGATAGCTTGGTCCCCAAACTTTTGTTATATTTAAAGGTGTTGTGTTCTGGGTGCAATTTGATTGGTCAATCTACCAGGCTTGAATCAGAACACATTATCTCTTACACTATAGTTAAAATACAAACAAAAGAAAGAAGAATTAGAATAACTTAGCTGTATAGGAAGACTTAGCAGAATAGTACATTATTTAAGTACTCAACAGCAACAGTTCCAAAATAGTAACATTCCACAAACACACCCTTGGCAAAGGCAAATTCATAAAATCGATTGTCTGACATGCAATTCTCAAGTCCAGGAAGAAAGTACATGAAGAGAAACCTCTGAAAGAGAGAGAGAGAACTCCAGCATTTTGCTGCAGTAGGGAGAGATGTATAGCAGCTTCCAAACCTCAACAGCTACTGAAAACTGAACTAAAACCCTGATTCTGTGGGAGCTTGACTCCACCCTTACATGCTGCTTCTATTATTCCAAAATAAAACAACTCAAGCGTAGTCTGATACCTAACATCCATACCTGGCACGCACAAGCTGTGTATATTATTGGCTTGGAACAGATCACTTGTCACCTTTATCTCAACATCTCTTCATAAAACAAACCAGGACAAAATCTACCTCTTAAACCCATAGTATTGTCACATGAAGAAGGCCATGTTGTACATTTTGATAAAATGTGTGTGTGTGTGGAGGAGGGAACGATTGTGGAGGCAGGGTGGTGCAATGCAGTGTTTTGGAACAAGATGCTGATGACCTTCATCGTGTGATTGTTTAGTGCAAGACCCATACTTTTGTTCACCTCAATGACGGTGTTGACAACAGCTTGGAGTTCATCCTCTGAGTGTGGAAAGACTCCCAAGCATCATTTGCGTGTTGTAGTACAATGACAGACGATGAGATGGCTTTGGAGCTGAACTGAGGGCAATAGTGGTTGAACAAATTCCTGTTTGTTGTGTAGATTAACTATGCTCAAGAAGGGAGCTTGCTAAAGGTGAGGTGGAGCATTGCAGTCAAAAGATTGAGAAGGGCATTGGTGTGAAGACATAGCCTTGTTTGACCTAATTCCATTAGGAATTGGCTCAGTGTGGATTCATTGCTTAGAATCACAGCCATGTGTCATCATGGAGCAGGCTAGTGATACTGAGGAATTTTGGGAGCAGTCAAAATGAAGGAGAATGCTCCATAATCCCTCATAGTGGACCTTGTGAAGGCCATGCACAAATGTTATTTCCTACATTTCTCTTGAAGTTTCTGTGTGATGAAGATCATGTTCATTTTGACCCTGGACAGGAAAGCCGGACGACCCACTCAAAACGGCAGAATTGGATAATACACCAAGCATGCTGGGAAATCAAGCCAAACATTGGCCAAAGTATCTGTGCAAAGATACTGAAATAAACAAGCTTCAGACCCAGACAGGTGGGCTACAGCTGTAGACAACACAATACACAATTGACTCAGCCTATTTACGAGGAGAATAGGAAACATCGAGCTGTTTCTATGACAAAGGGACGCCTTTCAGAAATGGAGGACCAAAGACCACTCCACCATCTGCATGGCAGTGCCTGACTGGGTCTGATCAATAGGGGGATCGATTCCTGATTGATCCATTGGTGGGAATCGAAGATCATCCCAAAGGGATGCAGAAGCTTCTATGGATAAGAATCACTGCAACAGTACCCTCAGGTGCCGTAACTTGAGACCAACCACCATAAGGAAGAGGCACCCCTGGGACCACTGGGAGAGGATGACCAGTTGACCATCACCATGTCCATTACAGCCAAGATGTTTGATCATCCCAAGTTAAGTTAAAGTACAAGATACTGACTTAGACTTACAGTGTTAATTGTCGGATTTATAGTGTTAACTGTTAGTTTGCAGAATAACCATTATTATAGTATTAATTGTGTTACAATCAACAAAGATCATTTCTTATTACTGTTAAGAGTTGACTCACAGTCCTTTGTGGGATACACAAGCTGAACATGCTGTGTGGTGAGCGCAACAAAGGCGGAACTGACATTATAACGCATTGGAACAAGCTCGTTAATCTCAGGGAGAAGGCAATTGAAGAGCACAGTTGCCATACTTTTCCCTGTGGCCAACAGCAGAGAAATTCCTTTACAGTTACTGTTGTCAGACCTGTCATTTTTGTTGACAGTGATAATGGTTATAACATCTTTGAGCTCTCCTGGCATGTTCCTCCTTTGAAGAAGAGGAAATAAGGTTATGTAATCATTCTATTGGTGCTTTTACACCATATTTCAGTGCTGTGGGAGATTCTGTTCACTCCTGATGCCTTTTTTGTCCTTTAGCTGTCAAGTGGCTTTTTCTACCTTGTGCCAGGTAGGAGTTGTTCCAAGATGGTCGTGGATAGCCTCCTGTGGGATGGAATCGAAGATGGTCACATTGAAGACTGAGGATAGAATCTCACAGACATCTGTGTAATATGGGTAACGGCAAGATCTGTGGCAGATTCAGGCAAGGACTATCTCAACATTGGGAGCCTGTTGCTGCATCTTTTCTGTTTTTGCCAAGCAATGTGGCAATATTCTTGCAAGGTAGTAGTGAGTTGCCAATTAAGGCTGGCCAATAGCTTGTTAAATTCCTTCTTAAAATCGCAACTATCTTCATCGACATACAACTTCCCACCTTACCAAATGTGCTGAATGATCTAGATGTCAAGAACTCTCGATATGGAACTCAGAGTGGTGGCTTTGGAAAGAAACGGTGAGAAATTTTGCTGTGTCTTGTGGCCAGAATCCCTCCAAAAACCTTGGTGCAACATTTGATTTGATTTATTATTGTCACGTCTACTGAGGTACGGAAAAAAGTATTGCCTTATGTGCTTTGCAGGCAAATCATACCAAGCAAGTCCATCAGAGTAACAGAACAGGGTGCAGGATACAACGCTACAGCTGCTGAGAAGATCCAGAGAGAGATCAACATTAAAGAGGTCCATTCAAAAGTTTGATTACAGTGGGGAAGAAGCTCTCCTAGAATCTATTCATTCATGTTTTCAAACTTCTTTATCTTCTGCCCAACAAAAATGGGTGGAAGAGAGTACAACAAGGTGGGAGGGGCCTTAGATTGTGTTGGTCGCTTTCCTGATGCGGCAAGGAGTATGGATGAAGTCAATGGATGGGAGGCTGGTTTGTGTGATAGGCTGGGCTGTGTTCATGACTCTCTGTAGTTTCTTTTGTCTTGGGAAGAACAGTTGCCATGGTCTTTGTGGACATGCTGAATTTCTTTAGCCTCTGGAAGAAGTAGAAGTGTTGTGCTGCCTTGACCGTAGTATCAATGTGGGCAGACCAGGATAGATTGTTGGTGATCATCACTCCTAGGAACTTGACACTCTCGACCATCTCCACCACAGCACCATTGATGCAGACGGGGGTGTGCCCTCCACTTTGCTTCCTGAAGTCAATGACCAGCTGCTTCATTTTGCTGACTTGATGGAGAGATTGTTATCTCTACACCATGCCGTTTAGCACTCTATCTGTATGCTGTCTTGTTGTTGTTTGAGATCCAGCCTACACCGGTGGTGTTGTCAGCAAACTTGTAAATGGAGTTGATGTAGAACTTGACCACACTGGCTTGTGTGTATAAGGAGCATATTAAGGGGTACGCAGTATTGGGTACACAGCCTTGCAGGGCACCAGTGTTGAGAATTATCATGGAGGAGGTGTTGTTGCCTATCTTTACTGATTGCCGTTTGTTGGTCAAGCTGGCAAGAATATAGTTACAGAGGCAGAGACCTCGGTCCCGGAGTTTGGAGATGAGGTTGTTTGGAATTATGGTGTTGAAGGTGGAGCTGTAATCAATAAATAGGAGGAGCTTGACGTAGGTATCATTGTTGTCCAGATGTTCCAGGGATGAGTGTAGGGCCAGGGAGATGGCATCTGCCATGGACCTGTTACGCCAGTAGGCGAATTGCAAGGGATCAAGGCAATCTGGCAGGCTGAAGTTGATATGAGCCATGACCAACCTCTCAAAGCACTTCATAATTATGGAGGTCAGATCCACCGGCTGATAATCAATGAGGAGTTGGTGGGATGTTGATTGTCTTCTTGGAGCAGGTGGGGACTTCAGATCATAGTGAGGAGAAATTGAAGATGTCTGCACATATTCCCGCTACCTGGTCCAGACAGGATCTGAGCACACAGCCGTGTGCGTTCATCCTTAAAAAGTCCGATCTAACATCTGTGGCAGTGACCAAAGGTACCTGGTGCATCTGAGACTGATAGGATAGGTGATATTATTTCACTGACCTACTGTTCAAAGTAAGCATAGAATGCATTGAGCTCATTGGATTAGGATGTACTGCAGCCTGTGATTATGTTCGACTTTGCTTTGTAGCCCGTTATGTCATGTAAGCTTTGCAACACAGATGGATGCCCAAGTGGTTAGTCTGGGTCTCAAATTTAATTTGGTATGGCCTCTTGGCATTCCTGATGGCATTGCGAAGGTCGTGCCTGGATTTCCTATATAGGTCAAGATCGCCCAACTTGTGCACTTTTGACCTGCACTTTAGCAGGGAGTGGATTCTGGGGTTCATAGACCATAGATAGTCTTGATAGCGCTCAAGAAACCTTGCATATTGTGGTTATACAGAGAAATAAAGAATACTAACAATGTCTATTTGATTGTAATTAGTTGTGATTACATACACTCCACTGGTTATATATTCTAGAGGTAATACAATGAAATTCAGCATCACAACGATGTAAACAACAACGTTTATCTCTAATACTCCTCAATTTCAAGTGCAGGAGTCACATATTAGAACAATCACTTTTGTGCAGTATTTTATATCACAGTTCAATAATAACATTTCAGGAATCCTTAGCTTTGTTTCATTTCGAAGATTACATGTAATATTGTACTGCCCTAATACTAGACACCTCTTAGTAGCAGGAAATAGCATCACTGTCAAGAAAGAGGCCCAGTCGTTTATCTCTATTGGTGAAGTTAAATGTCATAGGGCTGTTGAAAAGAACAGAAGGAACAATAACTGAGCCAAATAAAGAAACACTATGGTATAATACATTCAATGGCCTTAAACACGAGCGTATTTTAATTTTAGATTTATGATAAGGTAGCTCACCAGCACCTTGTAAAGGGCTGCTAGGGACAGACAATAAATGCTGGCCAATCAGCGAAGCCCAAATCCCACGAGTGAATAAAAAATATTGGCACTCTTTTGCCTTAAGTAGAGGAACAGAAATATAACTAATATTTAATGCAGTTTCTTCCTCTCTTCCTACTACAGAAGCCATTATTATGAATACTAGTTATTCAACTGGGGATATTAGGCTGCATTTTATGTTTCTCAGTGATGTGAAGGAGGCAGAACTCGAAATGACTGGTCTGTTTTCTCCTGCTGTGCTGTCTCAACTTGTCCAGTTTAGTGCTGGATGACCAATTAGCAGCTGTTCCACAGTAAAGAGCAAACGGGAGGAACAAATGAAGCTTCCACATCCGATTGAAACTGTCGGCAGGGCCATCTTGAGGCAGAGGGATAATGCAATGAACAGGAAGTCATTCATAGTTAGTAGTTTAAAGACCCCCCTGCTCTCCAAGTCTCTCTTTATTGAAGACTCAATAAAGCTCAAAACCTTCACCAACAGAATCTACTGCTACATTTGGCCATTGTGCTCCTTGCAGGTCTTTTCTTTCTGTCCTTGTGCCACCTTGGCATCACTGCTGTAAAGTAGTTTCAAACCTTTTCTTGGCTGACAGAAAAGATTACAGTTGGCAACAAAAAAAATCAAATGATTGGTTCATTAACAAATTCATTGACTTGTTAATTAATAATTATCTAAGTTACATGAATGGGAAAGGTATAAAGGGATATGGGACAAACATAGGCAAATGGGTCCAGTTTAGTTGGGGAAACTTGTTGAGCATAGATGAGTTGGACCGAAGGGTCCGTTTCCATGCTGTTTGTCTCTATGACTCTACTGATGGCAAGTGGTCTGCCAGTTTCCATGGCCACTCACCTTGCATAATTTTGACAACTGCCATAAAGACATCACCCAGCAGAAAACCAATAAAACCAGCCATACTTGCAATTGAATGGATAGTTCACATTGAACCTTCATTTTGATAGGTTGGACCAGTATGTGTCATTTGGAAGTTTTACTGTTCCTTCCTTTTGGGCATGTTGCTGATCCAACACCATCAATCTTGTCTTAACTTTGTACAGGAGTAGTCTGTCTGATTTACAGATGTACAATCCAACCTATTGACCCTGTCAATCCCATTTCCCTGCCCTTTATGTGTCATTCTTTCCAGGTGTCAAAACAATATTATTTTAAATAGTTTTGTAATATTGTGGTAAAGTTCTCCATGTCCTAATGACTTTTAAGTGAAAAATGATTTGGCTCTCTCTTTGTCTCCTTGCTCTTAATTCATTAACTGTCTTAAAGAATTTCTCCCTTCCCACTACTACATTTCTCAGCTTCCCTGAATTCCTACTTCTGTCTTCAATTTCCTTCCATTTCCTGTTCCCTCTTTCCTCTAACTCACCATCTCATCATACCCACTATCATTATCATTTCATACTCCTGCTCTTCTCCCATGTGCTTCCTTCTTTGCCACATGCTCCATGTCTAATTATTTATTGTGCAGATCTATTGTTCAAGATGAAAGCAAGTTCAACCAGGTGAAGCAATTGTTCAAAAGTGGAAAAAGTTCTAGACTTTGCTGTGTGCTTAGTTATTCCTTGCTAAACCTAAATAAAATGTCCCATAGGGAAAACCTGGTTTTAAAAAAACTTGAAAATGAAAATACTGGTTTGTACTGGAGCATAATTCTGAGGAACAAGACAAGTCAGATCACTATGTGTCATTTTCAAGTTTTATTAGATTTTCCGTCTGGGATATTAGATCAGGGGATTCTGATGAAAGATTCCGACCTGAAATTTTCCCTCTCTTTGTTCGCAGATGCTACCAGGTCTTCTGTGTATTTCCACCGTAACCTACTCGTTCTGGGCTCCCTGTGTGTCATGCATTTTGAAAATAAAAACGTGATTATTTCCAAATTTGCTTGAGCTAGATGAAAATGTTAGCAAAAGACCCAGGAAGTAAGGTCCAAAGTGGAAAATTGAGAGTTGGTGGGGAATCAGGCTCAGCCTATTTCAATTCAAAGGAGGGGAATCAGGGAGAGGACTACAACACCCATGATGCAGCGGGATGTCGGTGGATTCTCGCGAGATCGCGGCAGATTTGTCGGAGCGGGTAGGATCGCCGTGGTAACGGAGCTACTGAGGATTGAGGCTGAATAACTTCTGAGATGTCGGAGACAGACCCGAAGACGGTGCAGGACCTGACTGCAGTGGTGAGTCAGTGATGGAGGGAGGTGAACGGGCGGCTGTCTCAGCCAGTGAGCTGTGCGATTGGAGGCTCGGGCTGTGCCGGTCAGACTAGGCCTCAGCCTCCTGACTGTTTCCTTGGCTGCAGCTTCACCTAAGGGCAGCGAGTGTCCCCTGCCCGAATGGGGCAGCTTCACCTAAAGGCAGCGAGTGTCCCCTGCCCGAATGGGGCAGCTTCACCTAAAGGCAGCGAGTGTCCCCTGCCCGAATGGGGCAGCTTCACCTAAAGGCAGCGAGTGTCCCCTGCCCGAATGGGGCAGCTTCACCTGTCCTCTGCCAGAAACTGTTATCCCAGACCAGTAGAATATTTATGAGTAACCGAAGTAAACACAGCTGATCAGCACTTTCAAGGGCATTTGAGGTTGGATGACTGATGGTGACCTTACCAGTGCCATCCACATCACATGAAAGAAGAAAAAACGTGCCCAATACATCTGTAACTGGAATTGATGTTGACTTTGAAATACAGCTAGAATCCACAATGGCACAATTAAATGGCCTGGTGTCTCTACTTGTCACCTTGGATCCAGGTATCGTGTGAAGGTGATGTCTCTAATTTGGAAACATTGGTGTTAATCTGTATTTGGATGTGACACGTCAAAAATAATCAGTTTGAACTGTCGTGAACTGATGCTGAAGTGGCAGCAGTCTCTGTGTTTGGGGCTGTTTTTACAAGACGTGGTACATAAACGCATCACTATCAATATTTCAAAGTAATTTCTGTCAAGGACTGAATAAATGTACCTTTTCATATAAATATAAAGATCAGAGCACAACGATGGCATTCAGTCCATCTACCTGTGCTGTTGCAGTCCTTTTGTATTCCTCTGTTGGATATACTTGGTAATTTCCTTTTAAACCTGTACTTCAACAGCCATTTGTGGTGAACTGTCTTACTGTCACTCCACCATACACGGTTTCAATCCCTCTGTTCATCTCCCATTCATGTCTCCATCAAGCCAACCTTAAACATTGCTAATGTGTCTGTTACCACCACCTCCTCTGCCAGTGTGTTCCAGGCACCACCACGCTGTGTGAAAAATTTTCCCTGCAATTCTTCCCTAAACCTTCCTCTCACATTGAACCTGTGCCCTCTTGTAGTTGACCTTTCCACGCTGGATAAAAACCTCTGACTATCCAACCCACCCATGCCTTTCGTAATTTTGTAGACCTCTATTAGGTCACCCCTCAGCCTGCATCTTTCCAGTGAAAACATTCCAAGTTTATCCAACCCTCCTCATACCTAAAACTCTCCAGACCAGGCAACATCCTGGTAAATCTTCTCTGCGCCCTTTCTAAAGCATCCACATCCTTCTTAAAGTGTGGCAACCAGACTTGCACGCAATATTCCAAATGTGGCCTGACTAAGTTTTATACAGCTCTAACATAACTCACCAACTTTTATATTTGATGCACATAAGCGTGCTGTATACCTTCTTGACCACCACATCCACCTGTGTTGCCACTTTCAGGGATCTGTGGACCTGTATACCCAGATCCCCCTGTATGTCAATGATCCTTTGGGATCTGTTATTTATTTTATAATTTGTATCTGAATTTGATCTTCCGAAATACTTCTCCTTGCATTTGTCTGGATTAGACTCCATCTGCAATTTCTCTGTTGAAATTTGCAAACTGTCTATGTCTTGCCATATCCTTTGACATACCACCTCACTATCTGCAACGCTGCCAATTTTCCTGTCTGTCTGCACACTTACTAATAAGACCAGCTACATTTTCCTTCAGATCAATTGTAAGGTAAATGGAATTTTAGCATTAATTGCTAAAGGAATAGAGCATAAAAGTAGGGTAGCATTGTTGCAATTGTACGAGGTATTAGTGATACCACACCTAGAGTATTGTGCATAATTTGGGTCCCTTTGAGGAGGAATGTAATTGCATTGGAGGCAGATCAGAGGAGGTTCACTAGATTGATTCCAGAGATGAGGGATTTGTCTTATGAAGACAGATTGAGTAGTTTGGATCTATACCCATCTGGTTCACTAATCTCCTTCAGGGGAGGAACTGCCACCCCTCCCCTGGCCTGGCCTACATGTGACTCCAGACCCACAGCAATGTGGTTGACTGTCAGTTGCCCTCTGAAATGGCCTAGCAAGCCACTCAGTTGTAGAAATTGCTACAAAGCCTCAAAGAAATGAAACTGGAAGATCACCTGGCATCAACCTAGGCACCGGAAAAGACAACGGCAGAAACAGCCCTGCAAAGTCCTCTTCACTAACATCTGGGAGTTAGTGCCAAAATTGGGAGAGCTGTCCCACAGACTAGTTAAGCAACAGCCTGTCATAGTCATACTCACAGAATCATACCTTATAGACAATGTCCCAGACACCACCATCACCATCCCTGGATATGTACTGCCCACAGGCAGGACAGACTCAGCAGAGGTGACGGCACAATGGTATACAGTTGGGAGGGAGTTGCTATGGGAATCCTCAACATTGACTCCGGACCCCGTGAAATCTCATGGTTTTGGGTTAAACGTGGGCAAGAAAATCTCCTGCTGATTACCACATACCGTCCTCCCTCAGCTGATGAGTCAGTACTCCTCAATGTTGGTCAACACTTAGAGGAAGCACTGAGGATAGAAAGGGCACAAAATGTACTCTGGGTGGGGGATTTCAACGTCCACCACCAAGAGTGGCACAGCAGCAGTACTACTGATCGAGCTGGCCTTGTCCAAAAGGACATAGCTGCTAAACTGGGTTTGCGGCAGGTGGTGAGGGAACCAACAAGAGGGAAGAGCAAACTTGACCTCATCCTTACTAATCTGCCAGTTGCAGTTGCATCTGGCCATGACAGTATCAGTAAGAGTGACCATCGCACAGTCCTTGTGGAGACGAAGTTCCACCTTCACGTTGGGAATAACCTCCATTGTGTTGTGTGGCACTGTCACTGAGCTAAATGGGACAGATTTTGCACAGATCTAGCAACTCGACTGGGTATCCACGAGGCACTGTGGGCCATCAACAGCAGCAGAATTGTACTCCAGCACAATCTGTAACCTCGTGGCCCGGCATATCCCCCACTCAACCATTACAATCAAGCCAGGGGATCAACCCTGGTTCAATGGAGAGTGCAGGAGGGCATGCCAGGAGCAGCACCAGGCATACCTGTAAATGAGGTACCAACCTGGATTACACCAAACAGGATTACACTCATGCCAAACAGCGAAAGCAGCAAGTGATAGACAGAGCTAGGCAATCCCATAACCAACAGATCAGATCTAAGCTCTGCAGTCCTGCCACATCCAGTTGTAAATAGTGGTGGACAATTAAACAATTCACTGGAGGAGGAGGGTCCACAAATATCCCCATCCTCAATGATGAAAGAGTCCAGCACATCAGTGCAAAAGATAAGGCTGAAGCATTCGCAGCAATTTTCAGAGAGAAGTGCCAAGTGGCTGAACCTTCTCAGCCTGTTCCAGTGGTCCCCAGCATCACAGATACCAGTCTTCAGCAAATTTGATTCACCATACGTGATATCAAGAAACTGTTAGAGACACTGAACACTGCAAAGGCTACGGGCCCTGACAACATTCCAGCAATGGTACTGAAGACTTGTGCTCCAGAACTTGCCGCTCCCCTAACCAAGCTGTTCCAGTACAGTTACGACACTGGTATCTACCCGACAATTGTGGAAAATTGCCCCAAGTATGTCCCGTATAAAGCAGGACAAATCCAACTTGGCAAATTACCGCCCCATCAGCTACTCTCAATCATTGGTAAAGTGATGGAAGGTGTCATCAACCAGTGCTATCAAGCAGCACCTTCTCAGCAATAACCTGCTCAGTGATGCCCAATTTGTGTTCCACCAGGGCTCGTCAGCTCCTGACCTCCTTACAACTTTAGTTCAAACATGGATAAAAGAGCTGAATTCCAGAGGTGAGATGAGAGTGACAGCCCTTGATATCAAGGCTGCATTCGACCGAGTGTGGCATCAAGGAGCCCTGGCAAAACTGGAATCAATGGGTATCGGGGGCAAACTCTCTGATGGTTGGAGCTATACTTGACATATAGGAATACGGTTGTGGTTGTGGGAGGTCAATCATCTCAGCTCCAGGACATCTCTGCACGAGTTCCTCAGGGTAGTGTCCTAGGCCCAACCATCTTCAGCTGCTTCACCAATGACCTTCCCTCCATCATAAGGTCAGAAATGGGGATGTTCGCCGATGATTGCGCAATGTTCAGCACCATTCCAGGTGACTCCTTAGATTCTGAAGCAGTCCATGTTCACATGCAACAAGATCTGGACAATATCCAGGATTGGGCTGACAAGTGGAAAGTGACATTCGTGCCAGACAAATGCCACGCTATGACCGTCACCAATAAGAGACAATCTGTCCCTTGACATTCAATGGTGTTACCATCACTGAATCCCCCACTATCAACATCCTGGGTGTCATCATTGACCAGAAACTCAACTGGACTCACCACATAAACACAGTGGCTACAAGTGCAGGTCAGAAGCTAGGAATATTGCGGCGAGTAACTCGCTTGACTCCTCAAAGCTTGTCCACTGTCTACAAGGCACAAGTCAGGAGTGTGATTGACGACTCCCCATTTGCCTGGATGAGTGCAGCCCCAACAACACTCAAGAAGCTTGACACCATCCAGGACAAAGCAGGCTGCTTAATTAGCACTACATCCACAAACGTCCACTCACTCCACCACCGATGCTCAGTAGCAGCAGTGTGTACTATCTACAAGATGCATTGCAGAAATTCACTAAAGATCCTCAGACAGCACCCTCCACGATCGCTTCCATCTAGAAGGACAAGGGCATCAGACATATGGGAACACCACCACCTCCAAGTTCCCCTCCAAGCTACTCACCATCCTGACTTGGAAACATCACCGTTCCTTCGCTGTCGCTGGGTTAAAATCCTGGAATTCTCTCCTTAATAGCATTGTGGGTCAACCCACAGCAGGAGGACTGCAGCGGTTCAAGAAGGCAGCTCACCACCACCGTCTCAAGGGCAACTAGGGATGGGCAAGAAATACTGGCCAGCCAGTGATGCCCACATCCCACAAATGAATAGAGAAAACAAAATACCCTTTGAAATTTAGAAGAATGAGAGGAAATCTAATTGGGGAATATAAGATGCTAAAGGGGGTTGACAAAGTAAATGTAGAGAGGACATTTTCTCATGGGGTAACCTAGAATGAGAGGTCATAGTTTTAGGGAATGGGCTAAGGATTTAAAACATGAGTAGAAGTTATTTCTCTCTGTGTCTATGGAATTCACTATCCAAACTATAGTGGATGCCAGGACGTTGTGTAAATTTAAGGAGGAGATAGATATTTTAATTAGCAATGGGATGAAGGGTGACGGCGTGTGGGCAGGAAAGTGCAGTTGTAGCTGAAGTGAAATCAGCCGTGATTGTATCAAATTGCAGAGTAGGATGGAGGGGCTGAATGGCCTACTCTGCCTTTATCTTAGTTCTCCCGTTCTTTTTTTAAAAAAGTGTGGTGACCTATCTTTCATGTAAAAATATTTTTTCTGACCTGCCGTTTTTTAATTTTTAGCATTACTTGTGTCCTCCCATAAGAACAGAGAGAGGCCATTCATCCCCTGAACCTTGATTGATTTTAATTAGGTCACATCTGATCTTTATCTTGACACCCATCTATTTGCTTTGGTTCAGGGCTCTGGTGGCACAGTAGTAGCATCCCAGCCTTTGGGCCAGAAAGTCTAGGTTTAAGTCTCATCTGCCCCAGGTGTGTCACAATGTATCTAAAAAAAGCTGCTTTGGTTCTACATTCCTCAATACCTTGATTTAACAAAAACCTTTTAGTCTTAGTATTGAAATTTTCAGTTGACCTAGCCTTACTAGATTTTTGTGGGCTAGACTTCCATTATCCTTCTTTGGAAGGATTGCTTCTGACCCAAGCTGAATAGCCTAGCTCTGATATTCTTCTGTACACGATCTCAAAGAAGTTTTCTATTCACCTATTCAAATCCTTGAATTAAAAACACCTCAATTAGATCACCAGTTGATCTTTTGCACCTGAGGGAATTCTAATCTAGCAGTATAAACTTTCCTCATCATTTTGTTCTTTTAGCTTAACACAGGCACAAGAGTAGGCCATTCAGCCCCTCAAGTCTGTTCTGCCATTCAGATAGATCATGGCTGATCAGTGGCCTAACTCCATATATCTGCCTTTGGCACATAGCCTTTAATACCTTTGCTTAACAAAAAAATATCTATCTCAGATTTTAAATTAACAACAGATCCCACATCCATTATCACTTGTGGAAAAATGTTGCAAAATTGATCACCTGTTGTGTGTAGAAGTGCTTCCTGACGTTTCTCCTGAACAGTCTGGTCCTAATTCTCAGACCACACCCCCCTCTTGTTCTATAATCCC
This sequence comes from Ginglymostoma cirratum, assembly GCA_024137785.1. Lineage (NCBI taxonomy): Eukaryota > Metazoa > Chordata > Chondrichthyes > Orectolobiformes > Ginglymostomatidae > Ginglymostoma > Ginglymostoma cirratum. The sequence continues at coordinate 18,432,484 of JAHRHZ010000223.1, forward strand.
CACCCAGTGGAAACAGTTTGTCTATATCTGCCCTGTATTTTCAGGTTGATATCTTGAAGACTTTTATCAGATCATTCCTTAATCTTCTAAATTCTTGAGAAAACAAGTCTAATTTGTATAATCTCTCCTCAAACTTAACCTCAGGTATCATCCTAATTAATCTGTATTGAACTCCAGCCAAGGCTAATATGTTCTATGTTGTGGTGCCCAAAATTAACTACATTGACTTTAACTAGAATCTGATCAGAGCTTTATATGACAAACATATCTTTCACTCCTTTGTATTCCAGCTCCCTTGAAATAAAAGCCAACATTCCATTCTTAATTACTTTTTCTATGGCTTTATATTTTTTTAAGATAGCTGGAAGCTAGTGGATTTATCAACCAGTGGAATCAATGACTATTTAAGTGTCACAACCTTCATAACTTGAAAACCTCATCAGGATCGTGTCTTCCCCCTTAATCTTCTGTTCGATTGAATAAAGACTAATTTCACAAAGTCCATTTTCATTATTGTAACCCCTTATTTCTGTTGACATCTTACCGAATATTTACTGCACGTTATTTGTTGCCTTCCGATCTTGAAGTACACAATTGTCAAATTGCTGCCTGACTAATGTTTACATAAATCAGCATTATGACCTTGCTTTTTTATTTTAAACATCTACAAGTCAAACATACCACTTTGCCATTCTGCAATTAGTATCCCTATTTGAACTGTCACTGTTGATCTTGTATCTCCACATGGAGATTTTCTGCTTAATATTTAATATATCTTGCGATTGAAAGTGTGTTACTGTTCCTAATTTAAGCAAAAATTAGTGCTTCAATTTATCTCTATTAAACTGCACCTGCTGCTACTTGTCTGCTAATGCTAATCAGTGCCCTATGTCCTCTGGCTGACTTTCACAGAATCGCAGAAGGAGGTTGTTTGGCCTATTATCATTGTGTTGGTTCTTCAAAAGATCAAATTGACACTTCCTGGCCTCCTCCTTGTAGCCGTGCATATTCTTCCTTTTCAAATGATAATAGAGTTCCTTCTTAAAAGCCTAAACTGAACCTGCATCAGCCATGCTTTCAGGTAGCACATTCCAGACCTCAACCAGTTGCTGTTGAAAAAGTAGAATTTGCGTTAGTCCACATTTTGAGGATGTTTGGAATTTTTTCAATATTGTTTCCTAAACTTACAGATCATAAGAGCAACTGTGATAGGGACCTGATTGAAGTAGCACAACTTGCCTGCCGTTTGCCCTCGTCATTTGCTTGAAAATATCATTTCTATCTGCATGGAATGAAGGAACTATTACCACAACTTAGGCACACACTGTGCTTTTGGAAATTAATTGAATTCAAATTTACGCTTGTTCCCAGCACTATCCTTTCAAATTATTCAAAGAATTGTATACGTTTAACCAAATATGGCAAGCCTTTGGAAATTACTACTGGCAGGCCTTATTCAACCTATGCACCAGCCTTGGCTCAGTGACCATTCATTTTTGGGTTGGGCAGCTGTGAATTTAAGGTCCACTCTTGAGTGTTAAGATCAGACTCAAAACTGACATTTTGGTGCACTACTGAGGGATATTTTCTGAGCTATACAAATCAGAATTATCATATACAATTATTTTGTTGACAGTTTAAATATTTGGTGACATTTTAATGCCTTGAATAAATGTTTACAGTATCAGTACACTTTAACAATAAATCTAGAATATAAAAAAACTTAATAGTTGCTACGGTTATCAATATTATCCATTGTGGTAAAAACCTAGCTAGCAGCCTTTTCAGCGAACAAAATTTGACATCCTTGCATCAGAGATAATAGGTACTGCAGATGCTGGAGAATCCGAGATAACGAGGTGTGGAGCTGGATGAACACAGCAGGCCAAGCAGCATCATAGGAGCAGGAAAGCTTGATGTTTCGGGCCTAGACCGTTCATCAGAAATGGAGGAGGGGAAGAGGGTTCTGAAATAGGGAGAGAGGGGGAGGCGGATAGAGGAGAGGATAGGTGGAGAGGAGAGAGTTGCAGTGGGAGATCCCCCTCTCTCCCTGTTTATTTCAGAACCCTCTTCCCCTCCCCCATTTCTGATGAAGGGTCTAGGCCCGAAACATCAAGCTTTCCTGCTCCTGTGATGCTGCTTGGCCTGCTGTGTTCATCCAGCTCCACACCTTGTTATCTCTTGACATCCTTGCATGTGACTTCAGACTCCAAGCAATGTGTTTGCCTCTTAACGACATTTTGAAATGGCCAACAAGCCACACATTTCAAAAGCAATTAAGGATTGTCAACAAATGCTCACCTTGCAAATGATGCCCACATCCCGCGAAAGAATTAAAGAGGAAAGACTGGTGACTGATGTAATCAGTGTCTATGAAGTAAATTGCAATTTTATTTGTTTTCAAAAATGCTTAAAGCTGATAAAAGCATAGTTAATTTATATTTTTCAGGTTACTACACTGCTCCAACAGATGCAAGACAAATTCCAGACAATGTCTGACCAGATCATCGGTAGAAATATCCTTTTTTTCAAAGACAAAGTTCCAAGTTTTAAAAGTTAGTTGTTGTACGGTGGGAAGTGATTTTGAATTGAATGAAAAGAACATCAGCATAGACCAGTTGGACTGAATGAGCTGTTTCTATGCTGTAAATTCAATTTAATTTTGCAATGCACAAAAATTCCAAGGAAGCCTCAATAGCCTTATTTAAAATGTTTGTATTGAATTTATTATGTATAAATTTTGTGCAGACATTCGTACAATTTTCTACATTTACTCCAAAGCCCAATCAGGGTGATTATTTTAATCTTAGAGATACCTTACAAGCCTATTGTATTAAAGGTTGTTCCTGAAGATAAGACCTCTGTTGTGATAGTCTTGTAGTATTTCCCTGTACAGGTTGTTTTCTAACGTTAGAGAATGTATGTAGCAATGGAGGCAGCTCTGCAATGTAAAGGGGACATTGGGTTGCACCTAAAATAATAGCGTAATTTACTGATGGTGAAAATTTTGTTTTAAATAGATTAAATAGGACACTAATAGCAACTTGTTGTACTGTGTTCTCTGTCAAATCCAAAAGTAGAAACTAAATTGTTTTGAAACGATACAGAAGAAATGAGCTTTAGCATGAAGTGATTATTTAGTTGTACAGGTTGATCAGCTTAATTGTGTTGTATGTGTGGTTGAGTGTGTTTTTGTGATTGGTTGAATCAGCTGTGGCAATTTTTCTTAGCCATAGTATTTTATTGTGAATACAAATTTGGTACTGCTAACTAATTTATACTTTTTAATTGAAAGTTAAAGTCCATTCTGTTCACCTGATATGGAGGAAATTTGGATTAAATTGCTTTGCCATCCACTGAACAGAGTTCCTCACCCTACTTGCTGACACTTTGAATGTACTCTGTTGGGACTGGGTTTGAATCATGCCACTTGCTCGTTGTTAGAGTCCTGATGAAGAGCGTAAACCTGAAACGTCGACATTCCTGTTCCTCTGATGTTGCCTGACCTGCTGTGCTCCTCCAGTTCCACACTGTATTGACTCTGATTCCAGCATCTGCATACTTGCTGTCTCCTCATGACCATGTCAGTTATTATGCTGAAAGCTTTGCCTTTTAAAAAATAAAACAGGGTTGTGGAGTGTTTTAAATTAGCACACAATACCAGGTCTTTTCAAACATCAGGGAGTCTTTACATCATGCTATCGTGAAAACAATCTCAACTGTTAACCTAGAAGTTTTCTTCAACAACACAGAATTACCAACAGTTTTTATACTATACAGTAATCTTTGCTACTTATAACAGGACTGATACCTTTAACCAAAGGACAAGTTAGGACATTACATGATAACACAGGATGAGCACCATCAGGTAACCTAATTGAAGTAATGGAAAAAAATCATTGTCACAGTCAATAGCCCAGACTAGATCCATTCACTTCTGTCATAGAAGGAGCTGAAGTATTTTACATAAAGATCTGCTTGAAACCAGGGATACTGTGTCTTGATGAAATGCATTATTTCATTCCTGAGTGCCTGTACAGATAAAGGAGGTGCTGAGCACTGATCCTTCAGCAGGACATCCTGAGGAGATGTTGGTGATTATTGTTTACTGAAAACCGTTCAGAAGTCTGCAAAGTTGCTTTGCTGATTGCACTGTCCGTGAATCATTTTAAGCCCCATAATTGTTTGGTTTGGAAAAGAAACACCACTAGATTAGCAAAAAAGTGCTCTTTGCGGAAAATATTATTTTTGTCTTATTGTACATTGTTTATGCTGAGGCCTGGTTTCTCTGAGCAATTAGAAGAACTTGCATTTATATAGTGTTAGCATTTAAAAACACTCCAAAATGTTCCACAGAGCTTAGATAAAGGAGAAGAGATTGGGAAGATAAACCAAAACCTTGGTTAAAGAGGTGAGTCTAAAAGAGGAGGCAGTCATTCATGTGGAAATGATAGTTGTGTTAGTTCTCATCTTTAAATCTTGGTTAAAAAAATCTTTTGAGTTTCTTGAAATGTAAAATATAAAATTTGTTGTGCCAGATATTTTGAATGTTATCCAATAGACATCCATACAGCGCAGTGAGGATTGCATGTTGCTGTTTACCCCTTGGATTCGGGTTTCAGTCCAGCCTGGACTCATAGGAAATGTAGTGTTATCAGTTATAAACTGAAAACATTGGGCAGTTTCTAGTTTCTAGATTCAGTTTCTAGTAGAGATGAGTTTGTAGCACACCCTTTTCCATTATTAGATATTAAGATAACAGTCTAATTCTGAGGGCATTGTGGTGGCTAAAGTGAGAAATGGCTTCTGAAGTTTCAAGTTGTTACTAGGCAATTTTTGGGTTGATTGGGGTTTATCACATGGAAATCTGCGAATTTGTGATTGAGTACTTCATTTCCTTTCGCTCGTTTGTTACTTTGAAAAAAATTTCAATCCTTGCTAATAAAAGCATACAGTTTTCCCAAAGAAAGTTAGTGATATTTCTTTGACATCGTTCACTTGATGAGATGAGTGCTCGCATTGATGACCTAGAGAAAAATATTGCTGACCTCATGACACAAGCAGGAGTTGAAGAAATAGAAGGAGGAGAAAATAAGGTAAATGTTAAATATTTATTAAAGAAAACCCTTTCCTTTCTCTCCCCGACCCCTCCAGTCACTCCACTTGGTTCAAGTTTGAAACCCTATGAATGATTTGTTGAGCAAATGGCAATGTTCGGTTATTTGATTTTGGAGAATTCATATTAGTACAAACTTTAACATCTGGATGAATCTAAAAGAAAATGAAGGCTAATTGTGGATGCATTGTGTACATACATGCACTGATTTCACTTAAATCAAAATCTGAATATTTGGCCAATATTTTTGGTATTCTTGATGCCGTGGCCTTAATGTCTTCTGCAGGACTATTGGAAATTATGAAAGGGTTTCAATGGAAAAGTTAGTAGGGGAAGTTGATAGCTGCCAATTCAACATCCCAATCATTTGAACTTAAAAAGATGAAAGATATTAAAATGTTTGCTTCCCCTAGTGACTTGGTAAGTTTGTTGTATGGGTAGCTCAGCTACAGGCAGTCAGTCCGAGATTTGAATCCTTGTCTGAGAGATTAGCTGCAGGAGGATTAAAATTGCTTTTGAGTTATGCAAGGATAAGTAACTCCTGTCTGTAATTTCATGACTGCTGAAAGTGGGCTAAGGGTCTCCTGTGATGTTGGTTTGGTTGAATAGCTGTTTAATACTCACTATCTAGCTTCTCTTGCATGCCCACTTTGACAATGTGAAAGCGTGTGTTAATTGAATAATACGGTAGTATTCCAACAAGGAACTGAACTTCTGAGAAAATAAGTGTGGGCTAATCTTGATTCAGAGTGTGATGTGTGCAACTATTCTGCTCCTCTTTGTTTTGTTGCTATACATATTTGATTGTACACAAAAGCTGAAAGTAAATGTAGTGTAAATAGACTAAACACAAGTAGCATTTTAAAATATTTTTATGAAGTAAAACATATTTACTGGGTGACTGGTACAAATTGCGTTGTTCCTGTTCAGTAAAAATGTCACCGTTAGTATAAAAAGGAATTGAGAAGTATTCCCTTTAGTCGTGTAGCCACAAACTGATGTTAAAGACATACCTTTGTTATAACAAATATTTCAAATAAATTCTGCTGGACATTAATGAAACCTACAGTCTTGTGATATCGTCCATAAAGTCACCTAGTGTAATGTGTAAATGGTTAGCAGTCTACTGCAATTACGTAAAAATGTTGGGCTTTAAATATTAAAAATTAATGAGAACATTGTGACAAAAAATAGCATTGACACGATTTTGACACCAGTGGACAAATTATTCTCAATTTAAAGGAAATGAGGCTTTACACGGAGGCAGTGTTGTAGTGGTAATGTCACTGGACTGGTAATCCAGAAACCCAGGGTAATGTTCATGGGATACGGGTTTGAATCCTACCATGGCAGATAGTGAAATTTGAATTCAATGAAAGTCTGTAATTAAAAAGGTAGCCTAATGGCAATCAGGCTACCACTCCAGAGGTTGGTGAGAACCTGGAACTTGCTGCCTGTAGGGTGGTATGGACAGAAACCCTCATCATTTAAGAATTACCTACAAGGCCAAGTTCTGGAAAATGGGATTAGAATAGTTGTTGTTTTTGGCCAGTGCAGACTTTATGGTCTGAACTTGATGACTTTATGGTGTTGTTAACTGTTGCAAAATCCCACCCACTACTCCTTGAAGGAAGTATATCTGCCATCCCCACTTCAGCTCACCCAAATGTGACTCCAGACCTACAGCAATGTAGTTGAGTCTCCATCTCAGCAATTAGGGATGGATAATAAATGCTGGCCTAGCCACTGATACCTTCATCCCATGAATGGATATTCTTTTTTAAAAAAAGTTCTTCATAGAAGTTGTAATGACTTTAGAAATGAAAATATGTTAGTGTCCACCTTTGCAATACATGATTCAGCTCATATTCTGCCTTGCTGAATTTGATGTTCGTATGTAGTAAAGTTGGAAATTAACCACTCTTAAAAACTAAAGAGAAGGAGGCTATGCTTTTAATGCGTGTTGCTTGGGTAAGGGCACTGAGAATTAAGTATATTGCTCAAACTTAATAATGTACAGTTTTCACAAAAAAAATTACTGAATTATGGAGCACAACTCCATTGTTTAGAATCCTACATAATTCAGAAAATTTACATTCAATCAGTGTAAAATAGAGATGGTAAGCACTTTGAAATGCACCATTGTTTCCATGTGTTTTGCCAGTTGTAATATTTTCTTTTCTTTCCACAGGCTCCTAAGTAACCTGAAAAGGATGGTGGAAGTCTTTGCCTTTACACCTGTCAGACCTACCTACTTAATTCAAGAGTTTGTGCTGTGCTAAAATGCATTTTTTATATTGAAAATAATGGGTGTATTGACAGCTGTATTTGAATTGTCTTTGTAAGAAAATGTGTTGTTTAAAATTTAGTACACATTAGGAGGTTGAGCAATTGTTTAAAAAATGGGTACTTGTTAAATCTAAGTAGAACACAATTTTGATGTAGCTAATTAAACTCCATTTTCTGACAAAGATTTTTAAAATATTTTTCATTAAATTATTCGCACTACACTTTTGAAATCAAGTTTGTTTAGGGTCTCATTTCAACTATATTTGTGCCATTGTTACTATGTTTTTATCACTTGATATTTTCAGTAAAAGACTATGAAGGCCCAATTTTCTTTGTTTTGATACTGTTCACAAGTCAGCACAGTGTTGTCTTACAGAAAACCCCACAGTTATAGGGTAACTCCTAAGCTCTCAATTTAATTTTGCTAACCTGGTAATGCCATGATGGATGGCACTTAATGTAATTAATTTACCAGTTGTCACTGTAAGTTTACTCTAAATGGTGGCTTTCTTGTTTTTCTGAATATATCTTGGGCAAGATTGCTCTAACATATGAGTGCCTGTGCTTAGTCTTAGTAGGTGTCATATATTTTTCAGTGTGATTAACATATTAATAGTTAGCAGCTATAACCAACTTGTAGGCAGTGACATTGTTAGAGGAAATTCTAAATGGTGAAGGGGTGGAATTTTCAGTTTGTTATAAGTTATAACACACACATGGATCATTTTTTTAAAAAAGATATCATTGCATACAATTTTTTTGAAATGAATCAAATCTATCTGCAAAAGAAGCTCTGGCATAATTTAGTTAGTACCATCTATTAGGCTCATTCTGGATTTTTAAAAGCATTGGCTTAAACTAGTTAGTTAGAGCAGATATATTGATTCAGTGATTTCATATTTTGCTCATTAAACAATTGATCTTCTGTACAACTACGTATCTTATTAAAAAGCAGTATATGAGTAAAGAAGTGGTTTTTTTTATTTCATTGTTTGGTTCTGACTCCTTGTGTCTTCTCCTTCGCAATATGTTTTACTTTCACCTGACATTCCCTGTCACGTGTTCGGGCTGTGCGTAAGCAGAATGGTAAGAGATCGTAATAAGATGTATAAGTCATCAGTCCAGCGGTCAGCCTAATCTAAAGGTGATGGGCAATCTGGTGTTGATTTATGTGTTATTTTAGTTTACTCTGCTGCTATTAGTTGTCTTAATGCTGTGTTATTTGTACTGTTCTTGTAAACTATTTCCATCAGACACAAATCATCTAATACTGTAATTTCAAGATAATTGAACAGCCAGACTTTCGTTTAGACTGAAAAATTAATTATACTTTTTAAAATCATTCTTACTTTTTCATTTTTTATTCCGTTCCTAACAAGCAACTATCAATGTTAAATTTATGTAAGAAACGGCACACCTATATTTAGAACTTTGGAATACCTTGATCGTTAAGAAAAAGTCTTCAAAGAGTTAGGATGTGTGTTTGTTGACCTCTTATTGAGATGCATTGAAGATGTTAAGATTAAAAACCTAAAAATTTTTCAAATCTGAAGAAATACGAGGGCAGTTCACATTACCAACTAAATACGTGGAATGATCCCAAGAATTGTACGCTAAAAGATGTAACACTTATTAGTCAAAATCCTGTTGTATAAGCATAAATTTTCAATCAAGCCACACAAGCAAGTTACTACAAAATTAACATTTCTGCACCCTTAAGAGATGGTAGTGACTCTTGCTTGACTGCATATCAGAAATATCTCTAACTACTTCATGTAGAATGAATTACTTTGAAGTTAGTGATTCTTATGTGAACTCAAATTTATCAGCCATTTTGTACATACCAAGATCCTTATAAACAGTAATACAATGAGCAACCAGTTAATCATTTGTGTGATGTTGGCTGAGGATAGACACAGAAGTTGCTGCCCTTTGAACATTATTCATTGACATGGCATGGTGGCTCAGTGGTTAGCACTGCTGCCTCACCGTGCCAGGGACCCAGGTTTGATACCAGCCTTGGGTGGCTGCACGTATGGAGTTTGCACATTTTCCTCGTATCTATGTGGGTTTCTGTCAAGTGTTCTGGTTTCTTCCCAAAGTCCAAAGATGTGCAAGTTAGGTGGATTTGCCATGCTAAATTACGCAGTGTTCAGGGATGTATAGGTTAAGTGAGTTTGCCATGGGAAATGCAGGGTTACAAAGAAAGGGTAGGGGTGAATGGGTCTAGGTGAGATGCTCTTCGGAGGGTTGATGTGGTCTTTGGGCCTAATGGCCTGTTTCCATACTGTAGGGTTCCATTTTTTAAAAATATCAATGGATTAGACCGACACACTTATTGTCTCGTCCAAAATGTGTAAACTCTGGAAATGCAATGCTCCCTCACTATTGCACTGGAATCGCATTTTAAGTTATGAACGTGAGTCCTTAATTTTGAGTTTGCATCTTTCTGGCTGATTTGAAAATTGAACATGTTTGGTTTTAAAAAACAAGTTGCACTGTTGGGATATCCAGGTTAAAAGTTCAGATATAACTAAGATGCAGTGTCTTCATTAAATGGGATGTTTGCTTTTTTTTGTTTCAGATGGAAGGGCATTCAGTTCTGATTTGAAATGCATTCACTTGTAAATATTGAGTTGGAATTTCCCACAAATCTTAACCTGCAGATTGTCTTCAATATATCCCCATTGTATTGGCGCCAAGTTATGTTCATTTCCTGCGAGCTTTATTGGAATAGTCCTAAGCATAAAATTCGCTAAATGAGTGCAGACAACCTAGTCTGAAGGAAAAGGCCAAACTCTAAGCATCTACTGTAGAAATTAAAGTTTACCTCCGAATCACCATTAGTGCACATTTAACCTTGGCAAGTTTGATATGCAGATGAGGAGGCTAATCAATGTTTGATGTGAAATACTAATGATATAATTATTTAGAGAGGGAAAAGTTCCGGTCTTTTCAGAATAAATTTAGTCATAGCTCAAAATTTCTTCTTTGCTATATATAAATTGATTTGATATCAGAAAACAATGTCATTTCAAAATTTGCTTGCGAGGCCAAATTTGCAGGTGCAGCAGATAGTGAAGGTGATCAATCATGGCTGCAACAGGACTTAGGCTGGTTGAAATGGCAGACAGGTGGCAGATATAGTATGAGATGATGCACTTGGCACAAGGGATAGGCAATGGCACTCTTCAAAATGTGTGCTGGAACAAAAGGATGTTTGGAGTTTATCTGCGTGGAACTTCATATGTGGTAGGGCATTGAGACAGTGGTTAGCAAAGCCATTGGCATTTCAGCTTCATAAATAGGGTATTGTGTATAAAAACAGGGAAGCTTTACTGATTATTTATAAAGCTATGGTTATGCCATGACTAGAGTATGGCATTCAGATTGATTCACCACACTTGGAAATTTGTGAGTGTCCTAGAGAAAATGTGGTGGAGATTCATCAGAATAGTTCTAACAGTGAGGAATTTTAGGTTAAGTTTGAGAAACTGACATTGTTCTCCTTCGAACAAAGGAGCTTGGGGTAAAATTTGAATAGGTGAGCAAGATTAGCTGGTTCTTATGTAGATTTGTAGCTCGGGTTGTGGATGCTGTGTTTGGTTCACTCGCTAAGCTGCTTCGTTAGTTTGCAGACATTTCATTGCCCTGCTGGGTAACATCATCAGTGTAGCCTCTGGTGAAGTGCTGTTGTGTTTTCCTGCCTGGTATTTAAACTCTGGGGTCTGGTGGATTTGATTATCTCATTTCCGGTTTACCTTCGCAGTGGTGTGTATATATAGGGTCTAGTTCTATGTGTTTGTTGATGGCCTTCTTGGTGGAAAACCAGGCCTCTAGGAATTCCCGTGCTTGTCTCTGTTTGGCCTGACCTAGGATCTTGGTGTTGTCCCAATCGAACTGGCGGTTCTCCTTATCCGTATGAATGGAGACAAGTGAGTGTTGGTTGTGTCTTTTTGTTCCTAGTTGGTGTTCATGTACTCTTGTGGCCAATTTCCTACCTGTCTGTCCAATGTAATGTTTGTCGCAGTCCTTGCGTGGAATTTTGTATATTATGTTGTTTCTGTTCATAGTGGGTAAGGGGTCTTTGGTTCGAGTTAGTTGACGTAGGGTTGACATGGGTTTGTGTGCAATTCTGATGCCTAATGGTCGTAGGAGTCTTATGGTCAGTTTGGATGTGTTCTTGATGTATGGTAGCGTGATGTGTGTGTTAGGGCGAGCAGTATCTTCATGTTGTTGTTCATGTGACAGGCATCATCGGATCCAGTTATTTGGGTATCCGTTGTCCTTAAATACTTGGAGGTCCTCTTTTTGGCGTAGTTCTGGGTTGCTACAGTGTGTTGTTGCTCATTTAAAGTGTTTTCATGCAGCTTGGTTTGTGAGTGTTAGGGTGGTTACTGTTGAAATTTAGTACTTGGTCAGTGTGTATGGCTTCTCTGTGTACCTTCGTCAAGAATTCCCTGTTAGCCTTGTGTTCTACCGTGACGTCCGGGAATGGAAGCTGTTCGTTCTTTTCTTCTTCCCTGGTGAATTTGATGCTGGTGAAAGTGTTGTTTATTAGTTGATGTATCTCCTCTAGTTTGGTCCATTTGATGATGAAAGTGTCGTCCACATATCGGATCCATAGTTTGGGTTGGATTTGTGGAAGGACTATGCTTTTGAGTCTCTGTATCACACTTCTGCTATTATTCCGGAGATAGGTGATCTCATGGCTGTCCCCTTGATCTGTTCTTAGATTTGGCCATTAAAGGTAAAGTAGGTCGTGAGGCATCGGTCCAGTAACTTCACTATGTCGTCTGTGGAAATGGTGTCACTGGGGTCTCGTTCTTTTAGTAGTGTTGCTAGTGTTTCTCTTGCCAGTGGTATGTCAATTGATGTGAATAGGGTAGTAACGTCAAATGACACCACAGTCTCATCATTGTCTATTCTTATGCCCTTAAGGGATTTGAGGAACTCTTAGGCTGAGTGGATTGAGTGGGGTGACTTGCTGATGAGGTGTTTTAGTCTTCATTGTAACTCCTTGGTTAACCTGTGTGTTGGTGTGTCTGGGAGGGAGGCTATGGGTTGGACCCCAGTGTTTAAATACCAGGTGGGAAAACACAACAGCGTTTCATCGGAGGCTGCACTGATGATGTTACCCAGCATGATAATGAAACGCCTGCGAACTAATGAACCAGCTCGGCGAGCCAACTAACCACAAGGTTCATCATCTTTCTTACTCCTCTGATGCTGCCTGGCCTGCTGTGCTCTTCCAGCTCTACACTGTGTGATCACAAGATTAACTGGGTTTGGTTAAAATCTATGAAGCATGATCTCGTTAGCTGATGGTACAAGAATTAGGGGACACAGATTTAATGTTTTGGGCAAGACATGCAAGGGTTAGGAGGACAATTTTTTTTTTTGGTGAACAATAATAGCTCATAACACTGTGATTGTCACAAGTATGGTGGAAATATAATGATATCATAAGGAATTTGAATGTCCACTTAAAGGAAACAATTTTTCAGGTCTACAGGGATCGAACAGAAAATTAAATTGACTGAATTGTTCTCCAGAGATCTGGCCTAGACTCAGCAGGATGAATTACCTCCTTTTATGCCACTATGACTTTAATGATGTAGCTGGTACAGTCATCTGAGAGCTAACCTGAGTTATGATTGCACAATGAAGCAGTTTTTTAAATTATGAGAAATTAGTTTGCACTAAGAGGACTTTGAGGTGCAAGCCTGCCTAGGAGTTTTCTTAGGAATTACAAAGTGAGGAGAAGATTTTTCCCCCACAATCCTGTTATCCATGAGATGCCACGGAGAGAGAAAAAAGAATTATGCTAAGTTGTTTGAGGATTTTATAATGTTTGATTATTGAGCAGTGGAATTTGTCTTTAAGTTCACCACATACATGAATTAATTTAATGAAAAATGCTTAGGTGCGTCTGTGCATTTAATTTAATTTCTTTTTCAGTGGATAGCAATCTCTTATTTGCTTTAATGCAGTCTTTAGCTGGTATTTATGAATCATTAATGTAGAATCATGCATGCAATTGGTTCAGAACACTAATCAAAAATTTAGGATGGTTGTTGATTTGGATTTGGCAATGCATTAAACATGACAATTATCAATGCCAGTTGACAGCAGCAGCACAGCTGATTTTTTTTTTCTTCGATTTAGTTTCGAAATGGGTATTTTGAACAAAATGTGAGGTAGCAAATTATAAAATACAGAACTGCAGTGAGGTGGAAAACTAAGCAAGGGTAAATGCTTGTCAAGGCTGAAAACATGCTTTACAATATCAAAGAGACACTAGATAATGTTCTCATTTACCTACATGCAGGTCAAAAGATATACCTCATCTTGCATGTCAGTTTTAGTGCTCCAAGGCAATTAAAATGCCAGACTTGTCTGAGTTGTGCCGTGCAAACGGAAACGCATCATACCTAGTTGACGTTGAATATAAGTGAATTAGCTTTATTGTCACATACTCAAATAAGCACAGTGAAAAGGTTACAAGTCACCACTTACGGTGCCATCTTAGGCAAAGGTATCTAGGTACAGATTCTTCAGCACTAGTTCTTAGAAAAAAAAAGTAGAAAAATAAAGAAATAAAAAGTCCAGCATTACAGATTGTAGGAATAAATTCTAATATAGAGAAATAAAAAGTTCAGACCAACAATCCTTTCAACCCGGTCCATGTAGGCAACTGGCCTCTAATCTGCGCCGGTCTTCTGTTCAAGGCTCTCCAGGCTGAGAGGCTGTTCTAGAATCACATCGAGGCCGGAAGTGTATGCTGAGTAGAACCTTTACTGAGAATTTGCTGCATTAAATATAAGCATTTTCTCTATTTAGTCACAGGTTATCCAACATTGCAAAAATTATGCAAAAAAAAAACCTTTTTCAGGTAGACCATTTCCAATGCCAATATCTGAGTGGAAACAAAATCTCCTGATCTCCCATCATGATCTTTTGCCATTGCTTTCAAACCTATGACTTCTGATCAATGATCAATTTGGTCAAAGATAATTGTAGGCTATGCTTTGTGCAAAATAAAATCAAGTCCTATCTTTTCAACCTCATAACCAAAATCCATGGCAGATGATGGAATTTGAATTCAATAAATATCTAGAATTAAGAGTATACTAATGACCATGGAACAATTGCTGATTGTTGGGGGAAAACTCATCTGCTTCACTAATGTTCTTCAGGGAAGGAAATCTGCAAACCTTGTGTGATTCCAGACACCACAACAAAATAGTTGATTGAAATGGCCCAGTATGCTATTTAGTTGTAACAATCTTTGCAAGGTCTCAAAAAACACATAGAATTGGACAGATCACCTGGCATCAACCCAACACTGGAAACAATAATGGTTTAAAAGAAAACAGCCCTGTCAACTCTTCAAAGCCCTCCTTACTAAATGTGTTTAATTTACAAGAAGCTGACTAGTGTTAACCAATTAAACCTCCAAATAATAGGTGGAGTTTTTAAAATCTGTCTTCTCACAGGTGCCTAAAGAGAATTATTAAAATGCTTCTTTTTGTGATAAACCTGTGGTGGCTTCTAAAAAATATTAGGACATATTTTTAAAGCAAGATGAAAATAAATTCTGAAATGCTGCTGGAAAGCACTGGTTCATTGAAGATTTTATGTTTATGATTATCATAGAATCTTACAGCACAGAAAGAAACCATTGAGCTCTCTGAGTGCAATCATGTTTAGACTAACACTCAGTTTGTCTATAACAATATGAGTTTCTTGCCTGTGGGTATTGGCTGACACCTTTTAATTTTTTTTTCTGAAATCTGGCTTCCATCATCATTTTACACAGAGTATTTCAGATGCCAACAACTGAGCAAAAAAATCTTATCTGCCATCACAATCTTTTGTCATTAATTCCGAGTCCATAACTTCTGGTCATTAACCGACCTGTCAACAGTTTACTTTTGCTAATTACCTTATCAAATCCTTTCACGACATTGAAAACTCAGTTGAATTTTTTTTTGAATGATAGTCCTACCTTATCCTACCTCTCGTAACCAAAATCTCTCATCCCTGGTAACAACTTAGTAAACTTCCAACATTTATAAGGCCTTCGCATCTTTCTGAAGTATGGTGCCCAGAACTGTCTACAGTACTCCAGCTGAGGTCAAACAAGTGATTCAAAACTTTTAGCATAGCCTCTTTGCCTTTAGATTCTGTGCCTGTATTTATAACCCCAAGTGTAATATGTGCTTTCATTTAAAATCACTTTATCAACTGTTCGTGCTAATTTTAAGGATTTATGTATGTGAATATCAAGGCCTCTGCTCATCTACTATTTTCAACATTGTGGGGTTTATAGTAAACTATCCATATTAATCTTCTCAAAGTGCATGTCTTTTCACTTGTCTAAATTGAACTCTATCTGCCTGATGTCTGCAATTATCCTCGTCACAATTGACAGCTTTGCCACATTTCATATTATGTGCAAATGTTGTAATTCTGTTCCGTGCATTTGAGTCAGATCATTTGTAAAAATTGTAAAGTGTGATGGAATCAAAATTAGACTTTGTGAACACAACTGCAAATGACCTTTCCTCCTATATTTATTTTATCTGTAATACTGTATCTAATAATTTTCCCATGTCCAATATTGACCTGTCAGACTTGTAGTTATCCTGTTTATTTGTCTCACCTTTCTTGCCTAGTGGTTTATTATTTGTGACAGTCCAATCCTCTTTCACTACTCTATCTAATGACAATTGAAAAATGTAACCATTGCTCTGTTTCTACTGTCTTTTTTAGTAGCTTCGGACTAATTTCATTGGAACCAGAATTAACATAACTTTCAATAATGCTAACCTTTTTAGCACAATGTCTTTATTACCACTGTGTTCATAACTTTTCTTTTGACTTTCTTGTCACCCTATCAACTTCCTTTGAGAAGAAAAATGCAACATATTCATTTACTATTTTAGCCATGTCCTCTTGTTCTACGTGAAAATTTCCCTCTGGATCCTTCACAAATCCATCTCATTTTCCAGCTAACGCCTTATACTAAAGAGTTAAATGTAATGCTAATCTCTTCTTGTAATCTTACTTAATCTCCCTTGTTAACTTTTACAATTCTCTCCTGTACTTCCCATAATCTTCCCAGTTATTAACTAAATTTTTCTCTAGGTATTTTCCAAGACTCATTGACTGATTTATTTCAGCTTTTATTCCTTTGTCACACATGGCAAAAATAGTTTGAGGGGAAATTTCAATTGAAACATCCGCATTGAAAAACTAATGTAATTTGCACCCTAAATAGAAAATGGCAAATTTTTTTTTTACCTGGGCAAAGAACATCTCCACTGTTATGAAAATGCCAGAAGAAGTCAGGAATCCTAAGTAACTTTCCGAACCTAGATTTCTCATTTGTGTTGTGGTGGGCTGTAGTTTGCACATGAGTGATTCCTGGGGACAGCTGACCAATTAAATGGCTGCCTGTCTACACTGAAATTGGACCTTCCAGTATGGAATCTGGAGTGTTGAGATTTGATCAGGTAAAAGCAACTATGTTCATAGTGCATTCCCTTTGATTTACTGGGATACCGCTGAAGAACTGTGGATATGGTCTCCTGCAGGTGGGGGGTGTTGGGGACCCTTTTTTGTTGGTGGTGGTGGGGGAGGGTGGGGTAGTAAGATGCCTTTGAAGCTATTAACTATGGAGAAGATTGTGCATAAAAATATCTTGTAACTGTCCAACTTCAGGCCTGGTGTCAAAAGGTTTTTCAAATGAATGAAAATGCCGTATCAATTTTCAATAGAGAACTTGGAGACTAGAACTATATTTCTTCTCCAATGTGCATGGGTACTTGTGAATACTCAGTAGCTCAACATAGTAGGAGAATTTGGTGGAAGTGGGCACTGAATTTGTGTAGGGGGATGGGTGGTGAGTGTGTGGAGGTGAAGGTGTTGTGAGGGGTGAAGGGGACAACAATGTTTTACATTTCTCCCTTTTTGGAGAGGTGCTGTATATCTTTGGATCATATCCCAGCACATCTTTAGTGAAGGTAAGGCAGCCTTTGATATTATAAAAAGGCATTTTTGAGTCAAAACCGTTTATAAATTTATTGAGACTGCCAAAGATGTCAAAAATAAATTGAGAGTTGAAAATAAACATTGCTAGATGTTCACATTATTGGATTTATGCTCAGGACTGATTTCCCAAACTATAATTTTCTCAATAGAGTGCCCATCAAGTGAGTATTTATGGACAGTTCTAACTGCCCATTGAATAGAAATGTTAGTTTGCATACGGAATTAAGTAGAAGTGAAATGTTTGTTTACATAAGGGAGAGGTTGAAGCTTTTTTTCCTCATCATCAATAGACACGGTCAGTATGCCCCCCGAGTTTGCCCATTGCACATACGAAATGAATTGACATGGAGATGGAAGGAAAGGGTGGTGGATAGGATGGTATGAGTTGGCAAAGGGGCTTTAAATGACCATAGGGATGATGGGAGGCATAAGGTGCCAAAGGGAGCATGAGAAGCTACAGTGATGGGTAGAGGGTGGCATGTGGGCTACAAAGGGCCATGGGAGATGTGTAACTGGGCATAGGATGACATGGTGATTGAGAGGGAACATATACAAAGAACAAAGAAAATTACAGCACAGGAACAGGCCCTTTGGCCCTCCAACCCTGCGCCGATCCAGATCCTCTATCTAAACCTGTCACTTATCTTCCAAGGATCTGTATCCTTCTGCCCCCTGTCCATTCATGTATCTGTCTAGATACATCTTAAATGATGCTATCGTGCCCGTCTCTACCACCTCTGCTGGCAACGTGTTCCAGGCACCCACCACCCTCTGCGTAAAGAACTTGCCACGCATATCTCCCTGAAACTTTTCCCCTCTCACCTTGAAATTGTGACCCCTAATAATTGAGTCCCCCACTCTGGGAGAAAGCTTCTTGCTATCTGTCTGTACCTTTCATGATTTTGTAGGCCTCAATCAGGTCCCCCCTCAACCTCCATCTTTCTAATGTAAATAATCCTAATCTACTCAACCTGTCTTCATAGCTAGCGCCCTCCATACCAGGCAACATCCTGGTGAACCTCCTCTGCATCCTCTCCAAAGTATCCACATCCTTTTGGTAATGTGGCGACCAGAACTGTACGCAGCATTCCAAATGTGGTAGAACCAAAGTCCTATACAACTGTAACATGACCTGCGAACTCTTGTACTCAATACCCCGTCCGATGAATGAAAGCATGCTGTATGCCTTCTTGACCACTCTATCGACCTGCTTTGCCACCTTCAGGGTACAATGGACCTGAACACCCAGATCTCTCTGTGCATCAATTTTCCCCAGGGCTTTTCCATTTACTGTATAGTTCACTCTTGAATTGGATCTTCCAAAATGCATCACCTCGCATTTGCCTGGATTGAACTCCATCTGCCATTTCTCCGCCCAACTCTCCGATCTATCTATATTCTGCTGCATTCTCCGACAGTCCCCTGCACTATCAGCTACTCCACCAATCTTAGTGTCATCTGCAAACTTACTAATCAGACCATCTATACCTTCCTCCAGATCATTTATGTATATCCCAATCAACAGTGGTCCCAAAACAGATCCCTGTGGAACACCACTGGTCACAGTTCTCCATTTTGAGAAACTCCCTTCCACTACAACTCTCTGTGTCCTGTTGCCCGGCCAGTTCTCTATCCATCTAGCTAGTACACCCTGGACCCCATGCAACTTCATTTTCTCCATCAGCCTACCATGGGTAACCTTATCAAATGCCTTACTGAAGTCCATGTATATGACATCCACAGCCCTTCCCTCATCTATCAACTTTGTCACTTCCTCAAAGAATTCTATCAAGTTGGTAAGACATGACCTTCCCTGCACAAAACCATGCTGCCTATCACTAATAAGCCCATTTTCTTCCAAATGTAAATAGATCCTATCCCTCAGTATCTTCTCCAGCAGCTTCCCCACCACTGACGTCAGGATCACCGTCTATAATTACCTGGATTATCCTTGCTACCCTTCTTAAACAAGGGGACAACATTAGCAATTCTCCAGTCCTCCAGGACCTCACCCGTGCTACATTGACATAGAGACAATGAGGGGTCATGGGGATGTGCAGAAGAGTGAAGGGGGACTTATAGAGGCAAGGAGTGTATTTGGAAATGAGACAGATGGCAGGAAAAATCTTTTATGTTTTTATTTTAATTTTTAAACTTTGACCACAGTACTGGAGCCCTCAGGTAGCCTTTCAGTCCAGTATGTCTTAGGATCTGGCAGTCTCTAAGGCTGTACTCAGTCACCCAGCCTAACACACAATCCAGTCTGCCCCCAGACTGAAAACTGGAAGAATGGGTGGGCATTTCTAACAGTCGGGTTCATAGAATTAAGATTTCTCCCATCCCCATGCACTTTATCTGGGAACAAAAATTGGGGCCTCCTTTCAAAAACATTTAATATTGCGTTTGATTTGATGTTTTCTATTTAAAGCCTTTGTAAATCTAGGATCTATAAATGTGAATATTTTGTATAGTGGGTGCACTCTCTCAGGCAGCACAGCATTGAAATACATTGAGAGGCAGACGTTCTTTTAAAGCAGCGAAACTCGGATTGTAAGTGTCTACCAGGCTACTGTGACAGAAGTGGATTAACAAAAGTGGCACTGACAATCACATATGAAATAACAATATTTCCGTGCTTTTAGCACGATGGCTCAGTGGTTAGCACTGCTGCCTCACAGTGCCAGGAACCTGGGTTCAATTTCACCCTCAGGCAACCGTCTGTGTGGAGTTTGCACATTCTCCCCACGTCTGTATTGGTTCCTTCGGGTGCTCCGGTTTCCTCCCACTGTCCAAAGATGTGCAGGTTAGGTGGATTGGCCATGCTAAGTTGCCTGAAGTGTTCAGGGATGTGTAGATTAGGTGGGTTATAGGGGGATGGGTCTGGCCGGGATGCTCCAAGGGTCAGTGTGGACTTGTTGGGCCAAAGGGCCTGTTTCCACACTGTGGGGATTCTCTGATCTATGATCTATGGAAAAGGCTTTAAAGTGGAGGGATTGAGGTAAGAATAGCTGGAATAGTATAGTAACTGGTGACACTCAGTGCCCCACAAAGAAAAACGTAGAGACATCCAGGATCAAGCATTGTAATGTGCCTCTCAGGGACATTTGATACTGGCTCTGCCAGACTTCCATTTGGGTGCCTGCCACTGGTGGCTGATAATTTTAGCAAAGCTTTCCTGACACAGGGTGGAATGGACACTTTTGAAATATCTCTACCAGCTTTCACATTATTTATTAATTATTGTGAGACATTCAGTACTCTGTGAAATTGCCTACTAAAATGAAGCAAAATCCATGTGACAAATTCACTTCTTAATCCAAATATGCACATTAAATCTTCAAATGGGTTGCAATATTCTAGAGCAAACATTTCAATTCAGAAGAAATTGTGCTGTCATTTTCATAGAATCCCTACACTGCAAAAATAGGCCATTTGGCCCAGCAAGTCCAAACTGACCCTCTGAAGAGCATCCCATCCAGACCTACCCCAGATTTCTCAGGGCTAACCAACCTCGCCTGCACATCCCTAGATACTATAGGCAATTCTGTATAGCCAAACCACTTAATCTACACACCTTTGGACTATGGGACAGAACCCATACAGACATAGGGAAATGTTTTGGAGTAGATCTGTAGCTCGGGTTGTGGGTGTTGAGGTTGGTTGGCTCGCCGAGCTGGTTTGTTGTTCCGCAGACGTTTTGTTGTCGTGCTTGGTAACATCCTCAGTGCAGCCTCTGATGAAGGGTCGGTGTGTTTTCCCACCTAGTTTTTGACAGGACCATTGTCAACTACAAGATCCCCTGCGGAGACTGTGAGAAACACTACATCGGACAAACAGGAAGGAAACTAACAACAAGAGTACATGAACACCAACTGGCTACAAAATGACACGACCAATACTCACTCATCTCAATCCACATGGACAAGGAGAACCATGATTTCGACTGGGACAACACCAAGATCCTGGGACAGGCTAGTCAGAGATAATCTCGAGAATTTCTGGAAGCATGGCACTCCACGAAGCATGCTATTAATAAACACATTGAACTTGACCCCATATACATTCCACTATGGAGGAAACCCGGAAGTGAGGCAATTCATCGCAATGGATCCCAGATTTTAAAAACCAGGCAGGAAAACACACTGATGCTTCATCAGAGGCTGCACTGAGGATGTTACCAAGCACGGTAACGAAACGTCTGCGGAGCGACAAACCAACCAACCTCAAGACATAAGGAAAATGTGCAAACTCCACATAGACGGTCACTGGAGAATGGAATTGAACCTGGGTCCCTGGCACTACGAGGCAGCTGAGCTAATCACTGAGCCACCTTGCCACTCTGGTGTTCTGTTGTGATTGGAAAAGGGATAGTTAAAAAAAATTGTCATTTTGCATGCTTTAAAGTTGCATTCACTTCATTATACACATATTTTTCACGATTCAGAAGGTGATTTATGATTCATCTGAACATTTTTAATCTGCTATTTTATTTATAATTTCATCTTAATAAGGAACTTCCTCATTAGTGATTAAATGGCAGAAATCGTTAATAATAAATGTAGTCCAAAAAACTTCAGTTCTTCAGACTGCATTATCAAAATCAGCTTGGCTACTTCATTTTGAATAGAGTTGCATTTGCTAATGAATTCACACATTTTAAGGATGTCATGAATACCCTACTTATCAATGCAAATTGCCATAGACACCTTTGAAAACCAGCTTGACATATCAATTGAAAGCGTGATATTATTAGGAGTGCTTATAATATAGTGAACCTCACTTCATGAAGGGAACTATTCATGTTGCTATTCTGATTGCATTTAAAGAATTAGGTTAATTCAAAGATTTTTTCCCCCCTTCAACGAATGCCTTCTGCACTTATTTGAATAGATGCCATGAAAGAAAACTTTAAACTTTTGGGGATATGTTTGCCTTGATTAATTTAAAGAATAAAACTTTGTAATATTAAAATAAAACAGTTATGGTTAAAAAGGTGGATGAGAAAGGTCATTTAGCCAATCATAGTTTTTCTATTTGGTTGAAATCCAAGGCAATTCTGCTATATTTACTGGTTGCATGAATGATTTCAAGACTTCCTCGTCCAGACTGCTGTCTGATAGCCCATTCCAAGTGTTGCTCACTCTGTGAATAATGCCAGTCTGTAAGTTAGTTCTTGTTAGTTTGAACCAATGTTCCCTTGTTCTACCCCCATCATTTAATCTTCCATATCAACAACAATCTTGTGCACGTCTTTAAGATCATCTCTCAAAGGCCTTTTTAAGGCTGTTAATCCCAAGTATTTCTTGTCTTTTCCTATTCTACACATTCCCTGCAGTGCTTATGTGACTTATGCCTTGGCAACCAAAACCACACACAGATTATAAGGTTTAGTCAGATCAGAGCGATTTATCGTTTGATAGGAACTTGCTGTTCTGTCACTAATGAGTGATGACTCTTTCTTTTAAAAAAGATCACCACAGTGCCAAAGAAAGGAAAACTGCTGAACAGGATTTCTTGCTTTTAAGCTTTCACAGTAACAGACCAGTTGAAATGAACATAATTCAAACATTAAGTAGCAGACAAACAATACTTGAAATATATAAATTTTGCTTTAAACAGTCACTGTGACAGATACTACTCATGTGGCTACAAGCACCTGCACTCCTTTGCACACAAGTGTGAGGCCACATGTAACCTTATTTTTCCAACTTTGATTGATGTATATTTTTTCCTTTATTCATTCACAGGATGAGGGCATTGCTGGCTAGGCCGCATTTATTGCCCAGAGGGCAGTTAAGAGTCAACCACATTGCTGTGGGTCTGGAATCACATGTCAGCCAGACCAGGTAAGGATGGCAGTCTCCTTCCTTAAAGGACATTAGTGAACCAAGTGGGTTTTTCCAACAATCAACTCATGGTCATCATTGGACTCTTAATTCCAGACATTTGTTGAGTTCAAGTTCCACCATCTGCTATGGCAGGACTCGAACCCAGGACCCCAGAACATTATCTGGGTCTCTCAAGTAACAGTCCAGCGATAATACCACTGGGCCATCACCTCCCCACGTGTTTGCACGATTTCTCAATTCGTATCTAATTGTTACAGCTCTTGATTCATATTCACCAGCTCTGATCTATTTGAAGTCCTCAGATATAGACAAGGCGCGTATCTAAGGGCTCTTTCCGACTCAGGTCATAGGAGTTCTAATAGTATAGAGTTCCCACAAGACTCTCTTCTCCAACCACTTTATACAGAGTCTGGTCTGATCTGGCACATTTCAATGCCCCAACAATAGGTATTTGCAATCCACAATCCCTTTTGTTTCCTGCCCTCAGTATTTATCTTTTCCAACTGTATAACACACAGTTACAGTTTCTGTTGTATTCCGAAAGATCTGTTTTACCACCAAGATCTGTTCAAAGGCTGCAAAACAGAAAACTGTTCTCTTTGCTTGTTTATTCTTTGCACAAATTTCCAATTCTTCTGAATTGCCAAACTGAAAAAATATATTAATCCTCACCCTGCAAGTAGCTTCCTGTTGGACTTGAAGTATTTACTCTGTTTCTATCCCCATAGATGCTGACAGGCCTGTTAAGTTTTCCAGACTCCCAGCTTCCACAATATTTTGCTATTCCTTGAGCTTTCTTTTTACCCACAGCTTCTTAGCTGTTTATTGTCATGGTCACTCCAGTCACTGGGCATTTCTTGCAAATTAATGAAGTCATAATCAGGAAACCAATTAATCACCTTTTAAAATGCCCCCCAACACATTTTGTTCTTAAAGAGACATTGCATAAAAGAAAATACAGGCTTTCCCCAGCCTATGGTGTCATGTAAACCATAGGGCAAAAGTTAATATCATTTATTATAAATTTATGTTTCTGGTCTTTGGTAAACTATGGGTTTTCTATGCGTTACAGTTTAATAACTAACGTTCATATATCTGTTGCCATGGTGATTTATTTTATAAACAATTTTTTTGGCTTTTGAGTGAATGAATTCGTGTGCATTGCTAACTAATTTTTTTTTGTTGTTCATCTTAGATTACTAGCAAGGTAAACAATGGGCCCTCACGATTTATTAGAAACATTTGGAACTTGTTTTCTTTAAAAGCATAAGGTAATGCCCAAAGCTTAGAGTGTGACACTTTTGGTTTCAGTTCGACTTTGCATTTTTGGGTAAGATGGCTATGTAGAACCATGCTTCTGAGAAAGCAAGGATATTTAACGAACTAAGCTAAGTTAGAGTAATGAGTTAATGTAGTCCTAGACCAGAAGTATTAGGTTAAATTGTTGAAGAACCTTGAAACTCGGTTGTATGATAGCTGCACCAAGAGGCTATCTGTAGTTTCTGTCTAAAAGTTGAAGTCACAAGTGAGTCCTGAGGTGTTAGATACAGGGACTTTGATGTGAGTATTGTATGGATGGTGGTTTAGATACTGTACCAGAGTGTAATTGTACAGAAACTATTTTCTATTTATGAAAGATTGTTTTGTATTTTGGGATTTAATGGGATTATACTATTATGGTGTGTTTAAAACTCTTTGAATTGGTAATATATGTATGTGATTTGGTTTATTCTATCTTAATTTCATTTGGTAATAAATCTGTTTTATTGTTAAATCAAAATTTGCTGTGACTATGTGTTATATAGTTGGAAAGGATGAACAATAAAGACAGGAAAGCCGGTGCTTGTGTTTCAGTGAGAGACCACTTTTGTCAAAGCAACAACAGATCAAAACCTGATCTATCAAGCCAGGTTTCTGTCTAGGATCTGACTTGTTTGGTAATGACATCAGCTGGGATTATAACAACAGAGGGCCATCACACGTCACTTTTCTACTGTCAGTGAGTGGAAGATGTGAAATGTCATAATCCTAGCATTTAAGAGAAGACCAAACAGAGAAACAAATGTGATGAACATTGCTGTTTGTGAAACCTGTTAGACGAATACTTATTAATGCTGTTGAAGTTTTCTTATTGCTACAATTTCTGGAGGCCTTTGAAAGATTAAGTAAAAGAGAGAATGCTGTGTATTAGGTTAGCAACTGGGGATAAGGGAATACTTTTAAATATATTCATGTCATGCACCTGTATATGTATTGATACATAAATTATGTTTTGCGTTTGTGCTGTCTTCGTACCTGCTGCTTTGGAGAATGCTCATTTACTACCTAAGTATCTTAAACATTTATCGTCTGGATCCTTGCAGTATCTTCAAATGTTCTGCCCCTTGCCCTTTACCCATTCAAAGGCTGAACACGTTGGAACTGACACACACATTCTGCCAGCTCTACAGCAAAAATAAACCTTCAAGCAAGCTTACAAAACTTCATGAAATATTTACAATTATTTAACTTCTGGCCATTCAAACCTAGCTTCAGATCTGAGGATTCAGATGCACATACTCACACTGCTGCTGCCATCTTTTGGCATTATTTACTCTATTACAATGTATATCAAGGTGTAGTCTGATTTTTACCCATGTTTATCAAGCTCTGGTACCAATTGTCTACTTTATAAATTACCATTGGCTATTCCATACCATGAAGAAGACATGCTGCTCGTTTTCAAACATATGTGTTGGAGCATCTCCTGTGAATATTAACTTGCAACCACCAATATGTAACTGGCTGGGAACACAAATTCACTGATTCTAACTTCCAAAAAGTATTGTCAGCTACTCTATGGAAAGGCGTATTAACAACTCGGAAAATGTATTATTTTTGCACAAAAAGAACAATGTCCAATGAGTGGCTGGGTGCAAAGTATTCAGAAATATGAAGGCATAAAAATCTTATGTCGTGGGTGTGGTGGGCAGGAAGGGGGTGGATGGAAATGAGTTGAGGGCGGGAGGTGTCCTTAAAATTATGACGCAGGCTCTTATGTCAGGAGGGGAGTTTGAAAACCTATACAACGCAGCATGGGCATCAAAAATACGATGTGGCACATCAAAATTAAACTCAGCCAAAAGGAATCTTCATTTGAGCAGTGTGTTTGCAAATGTTTCAGTTGAAAATAAATTTCCATAACCTGCACTTTTGATTTATCTAATTTAGATTGATTATCCGCTGCCCCCTACTGGTGAGTCCTGATTTTAGCCCAAACGTTAAAGTGTGATAGTGTGCCGTCTGGAAATAAAAACAAGAATTTACACTTGGAGGCATGGTACATAGCTGAGGTATTAAACGAATAATTTGCAATTGTATTTAACAAGGAGTTACACGCTACCTAGGACCCAGTGTCAGAGGAGAAGATTCTGTCCCTAGAAATGTTCAAATTTACTAAGAAGAAAGTGTTGGATAGATGGCCAATATTTAAAGTTGACAGGGCCCTGGGACTGGATGTGATGCATCCAATGATATTGAAGGAGCTGTGAGTGGAAATTAAAGAGGTATTGGCCATAATCTTTTATTCTTCCCTCAATTCAGTGGTGGTGCTAGAGGGTTAGAGGATTGCAAACATTCCACTCTTGTTCAAAAATAAAAATTGTCAATAAGCCCAGCAATTACAGGTCAGACCATATGGACTGCAGTGGTTCAAGAAGGCATCTCATCACCACTTTCAAGGGCAACTAGGGAGATGCAATAAATGCTGGCCCAGCCAGCAATATCCACGTCCCACGAGTGACTAAAAAGTTTAAAATTGGAGGTACCGAAACTTCTAGAAACAATTATTCAGGATACAATGAGTAGTGACGCAGAAAAAGGTGGATTGTTTAGGAAGAGCCAGCATGAAGTTTTAAAGAGGACATTGTGTTTGACTAACTTGCAGGAGTGCTTTTGCATGTAGAAGCAGTTTACAAGAATGAGAAAATTCAGTGATGAAGATAAATGTTGCGACTGTTCTCCTTGAAGAGAAGGTGTTAAGAGAATATCTGATAAAATTTCTCAAAACAATGTGTTGTCTGGACAGAGTAGCTAGCAATAAATTGTTCCCACTTATAAATGGGGATAGAAAACAAGAAGGTACAGATTTAATGCCGTTTGCTAAAGTATAAACCTTTCTCACATAACAAGTTCTTTAGGTCTGGAATGCGTTGCCTGGAAGTGCCATGATGGGAGAGTCAACTGAGGCATTCAAAAGGGCATTGAATGATTATTTGTAAAGAAACAATATGCAAGGGAATGGGGAATAGGCAGAAGAATGGCACTAAGTCATAAGGCTTGTTTGGAAAGCAGGTACAGTCAAAGGGATTGAATGGTCTCCTTTTGTGCCGCAGCATGTGTTTCTGTGAATGATTTATCAAAGTCGAATATGGTATCCAAATATTTGTTTGATTGTGTAGAACAGGCGTGAAAGAAGAGAACCGTCTGACCACCATTAAAAGGAAAGACAAAGGTATCTTGAAACAGACACTGCTCACAACAGCAAGATGCATATAAGTATCAAAGGCATAAAAAAGCTAAAGGACTGCTATGCTGAACCTGACTACCAAAAGCCACAACCCACAGTTCCATAGAGGTGAAACAAAGGAGCCTGCACTCACTCCCACAAGTTATTCTCCCTACTGAGTCCACCAGTGGGAGAAACCTCCAACTTTTTGCCTAGAGCAATCATTGCAGTAGTGAGCCTGACTTCAAATTTCAATAACTCTACTTCAGAAAGATTATTTTCAAGCAAGCCAGCCCTGCAATGATATCAAAGACTGATCTAATTTTCATCTTCATATGTAACTCTTACCTTTATCATTGTAATCTTTGTATTGTATTCTAGCTAACAACCATCACAAATTTTACTTAACTTTCAGCAATAGTCGTGCACTAAATGCCTTTTATATTGTTTAAAACATGAACCTGTGCCTCTGAATATCTTTACATTCAAATGCTCAAAAACTAAAAAGGAACTACACACTCAGAGTTCGCAGACCGTTCTGAGGCAGACCCTGATCTGTGGCTATAACAAGTGATTTTAAAGCAATAGTTTAAATGTAAAGCGTAAGATTAGTAGACAGAAAAGACCTGCGATAGGTTATCAGTTTGAATTGGACCAACCGATTGGGAAATGTGTTGCTGAATACCCTATAGAGCGGTGACAGTTTCCTCAGAGCAGTTTACTGGTCTCAGCTTGGAGAAGCAGATAGCTGAGGTCGGTCTCTGTAAGTACAGGTAGCCGTCTCTTCTGTTCTTAGTCTTCTCAAACGAGCCAATGTATTAGATCAAAGTCAGCTTAGGTCACTTTGAAAAGCATCTCCTCCATCCAAAGACATCTCCAGCTAATCAAGATTGGAGCCAACGTTGACTTCTTCACTTTCTAAGCAGTATTTCACATGGGAAAAAACAAAAAAAAATCCGCAGATGTTGGAAATCATAAACAGAATCAAAATTGCTGGAAAAACTCAACAGGTCAAGTAGCATTTGTGGACAGAAAGCAGTGTTAGCATTTTGGGTTCAGTGACTCTTCTTCAGAACACTTCTTCTGTTCTAAAGACAGATCACTAGACACAAAACGTTAACTCTGCTTTCTCTCCACAGATGTTGCCAGACCTGCTGAGTTTTTTCTAACAATTTCTGTTCTGGTTTCTGATTTCCAGCATTTTTTGAGAGAGAACAACACTTGGGCAGATAGAGGAATGGGTAATGGTTAGCCTGAGACAATCACCGGCTGCCAACTGGGACCGTTAGTGGCTGATAATGGGTTATTTGTGGTAATAGCCCATGTGATGACAAGGCCTATTGTATGTGGCGGTTTGGGTAAGGACATGGGAGAAGGTGCTCGGGTCCTAAAATTGTTGAACTCAGTATTAAGTCCTGAAGGCTGCAGTGGAAAATGAGATGCTGTTATTCCAGCTTTCACTGAGCTTCACTGGAGCACTGCAGCAAATCCAAGATAGAGATGTTTGCCACAAAAAGTGAATTCATTTCTCCTCTTCACTTGTCCAGATTTGAAATATGCTGTTATAACAAAACTTACCATGGAGGGCAAACACCTTTTTATAGAGATGGTGGATCATGCTTTTGTGCCTTTGTGCTTCCTGAGAAGACGAATATTCAGAGACCAATTATGTATTGTTGTTCTGTGGCTGAGGCATTGTATTAAACTGCATGAGGTTCCTGTACTCCAACGGACAGATACAAGCTAAATGTGTTACAGAAATTAAGGTTAACCAATTCTAGTCTAAGTATCATATTTAAAAGATCCGATGAATCCTAGTTATTACCAAACAACCTCTTTGACTCTATGCAAAGTGTGGACCCCCATTTCCTAACTGTGAATTATTGATATAGGTAAAGAACATTTAGTACTTGTTCCTTTTTTCTGTCTCTAATCTCTCTCTCTCCTTCTCCACTGCCTCCTGCATAATCTTATCTTTCTTCCCTTTCTTTATTATGCTTTCTGTTCCTGATTTGAGATTACATTCAATATTCTGAACAACATGTACTGGTTCAGAATGCATTGTTCTTTAATTGTTCTTCAATGTGATCTAGGAGATACATACTTCTTGTTCTGTCCAAACAGATCTCAAATCTCATGTAGAGGGTGCTGCACCATTTAGATCTTTAACTTACAACACAAAAGCTCCTTGAAAGTATAAAAACATATCTAGCAAATAAGAGATGCCATTCTTTTGCAGCTGACAATAACTTTTGACCCATAATCTATGCTAAAATGTTAGGTCTCGGCTGGAGTGCTGTGGGGCAATTCTGGACGTCACACTTTATAAAGGATATAAAGGTATTGGAAAGGACATAGGGGAGATTTACTCAGGGCCTCAGCAATGATGTTGTTGAAAAATATTGAATGATGTTTATTATAGCTTGCTAACACAGACAAATATTATATTCACATGATATACCTGCACCGGTGTCTGGGCCTAACATTAACTTATTTGGCTATAAAATGCTACACATTTCCACCAGCACATGCTTGAAATGGCCTGAGTTAAGATGAAGTCTGAGATCTTTATACCCTTGGGTCGTATGCTATGATATGGTGACAATATCATGAGAGCATGTCTCTTAATGGTTGTACTAACATATTGTGTCTCTTAAAGGTGTTTTGGCATATCACAACATCCCCCTTGTTTCCAAAGATGATCAGAAAACAAATGTACATGAATATACATAGGCATTTATTGTAAAATTTGATAATTGTATAAATAGGTAAAAACAGACTTTACAAGACTAACAATTCAAACTTCCATGTGACACTTTGGTGGTTTGACAACTCGCCGTGATTTGGTGATCATACACCTGTCCAGAGTGATACATGTTGTTCTCCATTTTACTTTGTTCAACAGCTTTAGTGGTATTGTTGCTGGTTGCTGTCACTGAAGGTCATCATTGTCGGAGCTTTCTTCCTCATTCTCATTGTGCATGATTAGTGTGTCATAAATTGATCTGAACTGGCTTATATTCCTTTGCAAAGTAACACCATCATCAGTAATAACTGTTTGATTTGGGCTAGTTGCCTATTCTAGAAACTTTTTCTGGTATCCAAGTATTTGTATTTCTAACTGACACTCTTTGCAGTGTCGTAATGGTTCTTTACTTTCTCACTTATCATGCGTCTCTTTCATTTTCTGTCTTTGAAGAAGAATGTCCTGTTTGGAACAGTTAAACTAGTGGTTGCTGGACAAGGTTGTTTGCAATGAACCTTCCAATCATAAGTTGTGTTGGGGATGGTAATCCCATCGATGTTGAATGAAAATGCAGCATTGCAATGTGAAAATCTTGCTTTATTGCTAGATGCTGGATCATTGAGTTGATAGAACATACCATACGCTCTGCTAGATCTTTTCAATGAGTACAGTTGGATGATGATTCAACATGGGTCACTCCCCACCCCCTCCAAAAACATTTGGTCCTTAAGTAGTTTGCCAGTGAACAGTAGCCTGTTGTTAGATGCTACATGACTGAAAACACCAAATAAATTGAAAATAGCAATCATCATGTCAGGAATGGCCGCACTTGTTTTGTTGCTAAATCATCGATCAATGAGAAATTTAGAGAAGTAAACCATCACAGGATATAATCTTCCCTGTGTACTGTGAATAAGCCTGTTTCTACTTTCATTTAAGGAATGGATAGAACATTGTATGATGAAGAGGCTCCCTCTGCTGCTGGAATTAATACATTTGGCACGTCTCACATGTATTTACGAGTCATTGAAAAATCTGATTCATCCCTAGCCAGTAGACATATCCAACTGCTAGCTGTCTTGTGCATTTAATACCCATGTTTCCCTGAAGTAACATGGACAATATATCTTGGCATAATGCTTTGATCTTAGAATTTATTTGCCCCTGAAAATGACTTGTTGTGATGCACCAAGTTCACTTCCATATTGCCAAAGTAAACAAATTTTCTCAGGTATGTCTTCAATATTTGTCAGCCCGACCCTAGATGATGATCTTTTGCGATTTTTTAGTTGCTCTTTTTTAGCAATTGCTGATTGGAATTCTTCACTCTGGATCTCACTAAAGTGTAACAGATCAACTTTGAGAATGTCTTCAATTTCATAGACTAGACTGTCAATGTGTAGATCAAGAGGAATATCTTGGTTTTATGTGGGTTGCCAAATAAGCATGTGAAAAATCCACTGATGCCGACCGCCAGAACTGTTTTTTTTGTGCTCTGTAGTGGAATAGATGGCTTGTATAGATGACAGGGTTTTCAAATCAAAAGTAAAAGTTTTCTCATCTTGCAAAAGACACATGTCTAGGCACTCTGTGATGCATCCACTTCAAAAATCATAGTCTTCCTGTGGCTGCAGTGTTGCAAAAAACAAGATGTGTCTGACAGAACTTGTTTGAGACAAAAGAAAGTTACTGGTCACTTTGCCACACATAGAGGCATCCTCCTACCACTTGATCTGTAAAACAGACCTATTTAAATAGTTGAAAAGTTGGCATTCAGTAAAAGTTTTATTGGATGCCCAAACTCATAATTACATTTTTGCCTCCCATTTTTCTTTGCAGGTCTTTGTTTTTCATTTTAAGAAGTAAAATGCAGTACAGATGTTGATTTCTTATACTGATTATGCTTCTTTCTCCTTTTTTTCCCTTTTGTTTGCCTTTATTTTACTGCATTTTCTTTCCTTTACTGGTCTTGGTTTACTAAAACTTTTAAGAACTGCAAACTTGTGGTAGCAGGTTTCTGCCTGTAGGTGGTGTTTACAGCAAATAAAGAGCAATGACATTATTTGGACTTCCCTCTCAGGAACATAGGAAAATGAGAAGGCCATTCAGTCCCTTGAGGCTGTTTACCATTCAATGAGATCGTGGTTGATATGTTCTTTTACACCAAATTGTAAAATGAAAATGGCAGAGTCAATTGAGGTCTGGACTCAGGTAAGCCTTCTTTGTGTAGGAAGCCATTTAAAAATAAATACACTTGCACTTTCCTCTTAGGAGCACTTTGGAATTGTGCCGTAAGTGCCATTTAGCTGCACTTTTATTTTAAAATCAGAGCATTTCTTTTAAGAGAGTGAGACATAGATGCTCAAAGATTAGCAGAGGTTTGTAACCTTTAATTTTGCCTGTATTTGTGATTTTAATTTTAATCATTAATTAAGGCAATATTTGATTCAAAAATAAATTATCTGTTTCTACTGGCTGCTCAATGCCTTATCTACAGTCCTGTAGAGGTGTCACAGAAACTGATACTGCTAACTTTTCAAACTCTCTGATGACCAAAACCTTTGTTCTGTTGGTCTTCAATTGGTTTTCCAAATGTTTACCATTGACATCTTGGAGTATTTTTATAGATGGTACCACTCCTGACCATGATGTGTATTTTGCCTTCAGCGGTCTGTCTCTCTGGCAATGTTTATGCTTTCCTCACAACATGAAACACTAGGGCGTGGACAAGACATTTATTATAGCTAAGTCATATATACAAAGATTACATTACCAACCACATCAATGCGTGTAATAATATTAAACTATTCAATTAAAAACAGTAGCGTGCTTCCTTCAGCAAGTCACGCTTCAAGTGACCTGAGTTAAAATGCATCATAGAACCTCTACAGAAGGAGGCCATTCAATCCATCAAGCCCACATCAACCTTCCAAAATGCATCCCACACAGGCCCAACCCCTACTTTATCCCATAACCCCACATTTGCCATAGTTAATCTACTTAGCCTACACATCTTTGGACTGTGGAAGGAAACCAGAGCACCTGGAGGAAACACACACACGGGGAGAATATGCAAACTTTCAGTCACCTGAGACTGGAATCAAACCTGAGTCTTTGGTCTTGTGAGACAGCAGTGCTGCCCACTGAGCCGCCACACTGCCATGCTAAGCTTTTCACTCCTTCACGTCACATGCAATGAAAAGGTGCTGATATCCTGAACACATCTATTAAAGGTATACTGACATGCTGTGCCTCTCGAATGTGAGACGTAACACAAAATTATTCTTCTTGGAATAGAGAAATTTAAGGGCTAAACCAAGAGAGAGGTTTTTAAAATGATGTGAAGTTTTGATAGAATATAAAGGAAAAGAATATTCCCTTTAGGGTATGAACCAGTAACTAAACTCATTGATACAAAATGGCAAAAGACAGATTCAGAACCATTCATGAGAGATCTATTGTAGAGATAAAGAAAAATGTTTTCACTTAGAAAATTGTTAGAATCTGAAACTCTCTACATGCCAGCAGACCCACAACAAATGATTTCATTTTGGAAAAAGTAACGCATTTTGGATGAAAACAACAGGAATAGGAGTATATACTGAAAGACACTGAAAGATATGGATGAATAAAAGTGACCTAGGGCTTCAAATATATCAATCCCTGAATGTATGTGTGTGCTGGGAGACATCATAACAAAGACCAATGCAAGTTTAGGTTTTATAATGGGTATGGGGCCCAAGAACAATGAAGTAATGATTAAGCAAATTAATGATTCTGTCACAGAACAGTAATGGGTGCAGTTTTGGGTGTGCTGTTAGAGAATTGTCACTATGTTTAGCTTATATCTATCTGAATAGTGTCAGGAATGAGAAACTAGTATAAGGAGAAACATAAAATATTGAGACTGTTTCTACTGGAGCAAAGATGGCAAAGAGGAGAATTAATATAATTTTTAAAAAAACTTGATAGGGTGAATAAGTTAAGGGTTTAAGAAATTAAGAATAGAGGAGGTACTTCAGAGAAATTTATTTGCATTGAACTCTGTTGGAAGAAGGAATGTTTTACCAAAGGCAATGATTGAAACAGAGACGACTGCATGTTTTAAAGGAACCATTGATACATATTTTGAAACAGTAAAACTTTATAGTGGTTTATAAAGTCATGAGTGGCATGAGGTGAATAGACAAGGTTTTTTTCCCCCCAGGGTTGGAGAGTCCTAAACTAAAGGGCATAGGTCTAGGGTGAGAGGGGAAAAATTTAAAGGAAACCAAAGGAGTAACTTTTTCACACAGAGGATGGTGCGTGTATGGAATAAGCTGCCGAAGGAATTGGTGGAGGCTGGTACAACTATACAATTTAAAAAACACTTGGATGGATACATGAATAGGAAGGATTTAGAGGGCCAAATGCTGGCAAATGGGGTTAGATTTATTTTGCATATCTGGTCGGCATGGATGAGTTGGACTGAAGGGTCAGTTTCTATGCTTTGTAGCTCTATGACTCTGATTCAGGGCTTTGGTGAGAACAGGGAATTAGAAATAGCAATGTGTACTCTAGCCAAGTACGAGCATATACTCAAAGGATTGGTTGAGCATCTCTGAGCAGTAATCTTAAATGGTAAGAAATTTAACTGTGTTTCTGGGATCTTGTTTCGTACAAATAACTGCTATAGTTTCCCGTACATTCCAAAAAAAAGACGCTCAAAGAGTGAAACACTTTTAAACATTTTAATAGTATGATGAAGTACTATTCACATGTATGTATTTATTTTCCTTAACAGCAGATGCATTTCAAAAAATAGTTAATTGCCTGTAGAGCACTTCGAGACAAGTAGTAGTCATGAGAGAAGACGTGTAAATGCAGGCCATTTTTTTCATCACAGCATGTGAAATTCTGGTTAAAGTTTGTTCAGTAAATTGTAACATGAATACATAACTTTTTTAAAATAGGGAAAGGGAAACAACTTAATATAGATGACAACCTTAATTATTGGAGCATAAGTCATTATGCCAACAGGAAATGGATTGTTACTCTGCTCATGAACTGTAACATGGAGTTTACAAGTTCTGTGCCCTAGGGAATTAATTTGTCAGAATGTGACAGCTATCTATTTTCCCACTGAACCAAGTAATGCAGGACATACAACTCTCAGAGGATAGTGCAGTGTAGAAAATTTCCTATGTTAATTACTGTAATCGTTACATTATAGGCTCCCCGAAAATTACCTCCTTCTGCAGAAGTGAGTGTTGGCTTTTATTTCTACAGTATGCAGCTTTACTCTTGAAAAAGCATTCTATTTAAATACGTTTTAAATATCACAAGTATACAATGCCATGGAAATATTGTGCTTTATACTAGCCCGTGTAGACCTCTACATTACAAAGTATTTGGAACTTGAGAACTGAATGATGAGAAATCTGTTTAGGTCTAAAGAGTAGAGAAAGTTGCTGAAAATAATTACATTCCTGCCACTGCGCAGAATTGCTTTGGAAAGAGCTCCAAAATTTCAAACAAGGAAATGGCAAAGGAGTTAATCAGATACTTTTCAACAGCCATTACAGAGGCAGATACTTTGAGCATTGAACTTATCCTAAAGAATGTGGGGGAATAGACTGAAACTTTGTTTTGCACTGTGTTTGAGAATTTTTTTCTACGTCTAGATAACTTTTTGTTTGGTTTTCATTCCTTGTGGAGTAAATTTCTGTTTTAGGTAATAATCTCCAGATTACTAACTGAGCCACGAGCTAATTGGCACAGGGTCAAGAAGATTAAAGAGGTAAATGCGTGGCTCAAGGATTGGTGTGGGACAAATGGATTTGAATTGATAGGACATTGGCACCAGTACTGGGGAAAGAGACAGCTATTTCAAAGGAATGGGGTCATCATGATTCATGCTGGGACCAGACTCCTGGTGAGTTGCATAACTAAGGCAATAGATAAGGCTTTAAACTAAGTATTTGGGGGTCGAGGGGGTAGGTGCCTGGAAAATTAGAAAATCAAAGGTGAAGGAGAAGATAGGATTGCAGGTTAGTAATGAGACCTATTGTTAACAGAAAATAAAAGAAAGAGACAGAATGTGTGACAGTCATATTGCACCAAGGAAGCATAAAAGTGTCCGGAAATTCAAAATACAACAAGCTTAAAGGGTTTTGTATCTTAATGCATGAAGCATTCAAAATAAGGTAGATGAACCAATGGTGCAAATCGAGGTGAATGATATAATCTCATAGCCATTACCAAAACATGTTACAAGGAGATCAAAATTGGGAACTTAACATCTCACCTTTCAGAAAGTCAGGAGGGATGGAAAAATTGGAGGGGTAACATCGTTAGAAGAGATGAAATGAGGAGAGTTGTGGGACACAATCTGGGCTTGGATGATGTAAAGTCCATTTGGGTGGATGTAAAAGTCAGCAAGGGAGAAAAGATATTGGTACTTGTAGTGCACAGACCTCTAAACAGCTGCATTCTGTAGGAGAAGCTAAAAATCAACAAATTAGTAGCAGCATGTAAAAAGAGTTGGAGCAATAATTATGGGTGACTTTAATCTTCATGTTGATTGGGTTAGTCAAATTGGAAAGTGTAGTTATGTCAACAAATTCATAGAGTATTTTAGGGATTAATTCCAAATCCAGCAATGGAGGATCATGAAAAAGATAATAAAGACATAAAATAAATTATGGGGGCAAACTAGCAAAGAATATAAAAACTGGCAAGGGGAACTTTATACGCATAAAACAAAAGAGAAGCCAAAGTGAACATAAGTCCCTTAGAAAATGAATCTGAGGAGATAGTTACGGCAAACAAGGAAATGTCAGAGGAGGTAAACTTATATTTAGCATCAAACATCCCATTAGTACTAAAGAAAAGAGGGGAAATACCATCACTACAGAAGTAATATTAGACAAATAATGGGACTAAAAGTAAATAGTTCCCTGGTTCTGGTGGCTTGCATCCTAGCTTCCTAAAAGAGGCAGCAGCAGAGATAGTGGATGCATTGGTAGTAAAATTTTGCAAAATTGCTTGGATTCTGGAGAAGCACGTGAGGAGTGGAAAACTGCCATTGTGATACCCCTATTCAAAAAGGGAGGGAGGCAAAAAGTGGCTAACTGTAGGCTGATTAGCTCTAACATCTATTGGAAAGGTATTGGAATCAATTACTAAGGAAGTAATAGCAGAACATCTGCAAAATCATAATCTACTCAAGCCGCATCAGCGTGGCTTCATACAAAAGAAATTGTGTCTGATTAACTTATCAAAGTCTTTTTTTTTTGAGGAAGTCTCAACCAGAGGGAAGAGAGGGGAACCAGTAGATGTGTTATATTTGGACTTTCAGAAGATGTTTGACAAGGTACCTCACAAAAGTCACGTGATGAGAGCCCATGGTGCTGGATGTAATATGGTGGCAGGGTAAGAGGATTGGCTACTGGGAAGGAAATAGTGAGTGGCGATAAGGGGTTCTTTCTCAGTCGGCGACCTGTGACCAGTGGTGTTCCATAGGGATCAGTGCTGGGAACGCATAAAATATTTCCAATATTTGTAATATATTTTGATGACATGGAGGAAGGAAGTGACTGTATTATAGTCAAATTTGCAGACAACACAAAAACAAGGTGGACAAGCAGTTCACGAGAGATATTGAAAAGTTAATAAGTGGGCAAAAAGTTGGCAAATGCAGTATAATGTGGGAAAATGTGAAATTATTCATTTTAGAATGGAGTATTATTTACACAGAGAAAAACTGCAGAAAGCTGCAACACAAAGGGAGTTGCGCACAGAGCCTAAAAAGCTAGCACAGAGGCACAATAGGCAATCAGGAAGGCTCATGGAATGTTGGTCCCTATTTCAAGGTGGTTGGAGTATGAGGACAGGGAAGTCTTAATGCAACTGGACAAGGTGCTAGTGAGACCACATCTAGAGTACTTTGAGTGGTTTTGGTCCCCTTATTGAAAAAAAAATTATTTCATTGGAGGCTGTTCAGAGAAGGTTCACTAAGATGAACCCTTGTATGGAGGGATTATCTTATGAGCAAAGATTAAACAGATTGGGACTCTATTCGATGACTGAGAGGTAATGTCATTGAAATGTATTGAACTCTTAGGGGGCTTGACAGGATAAATATGGGAAGAATGTTTCCACTCATGGGAGAGTATAGGGCCAGAGGGCATAGCCTCAGAATAAAGGGACACCAATTTAAGACTGAGATGGGGAGGAATTTCTTCTCTCAGAGGCTTGTGAATCTTTGGAACTCCTTACTAGAGAGAGCTGTATGGGAGAGATCTCGTGTACGTTTGAGGCTAAAATGGATAGATTCTTGATTAGTAGATTATTAGGGGTTTATGGACAAAAGGCAGGAAAATGGATGAGGAATGTTGGATCAGCCATGACCATATTGAATGGCAGAGCAGGCTTGAGGGGCCAAATGGCCTACTCCTGTTCCTATTTCTTATTGTCTTATGGTTGTTGAAGAGACTGTGTAGTCTTGTGTGATTTTGTTTCAATAAATGACCACATTAACTTAAACCTCTCAGGTCAGATTTCACTCTGGGATCTGACTGATCCAGTAGTACCATCAGCTGGGATCATAACGGATTTTCTTAGGCGGTTAACAGAACTTGCTAAAATGGGCAGAAAAGCGGATGTGATGAATGTCCAATCAACCACAATCCTATTAAATGGTGGAGCAAATATTGAGAGGTTGAACGGGCCTTCCCCAATCCTATTTCTTTTGGTCTTATGTAGAACGGAAGTGATGTAAGTAGTGAGGCTACAGGTGGAACAGATGTTGAGTTGAGGAGCAACTCTGGTAAGATCAATGATCCTCAAGCATTGCAAGCATGTCCTGGGAGGCTCCTGGCTTAACCTCCTCAGGAACCTCTTTCCACTGGCTACAAATTTGAGGTCTAGATGGATTCCTATCTCACCAGGTGAAACAGGATCTCTCTCCTCTTGTCCACCAATAAGACGAGGTCTTCTAATTCATCATCAAAATAGTTGGGTAACCTTTCTTTAATTCTTGAGACTTGAAAGTGTACTCTACCATCTGAAATTAGAGTGCAACCTGTCTTTAAAAGATGCTGTCTGCCTTTAGGTAGCTTGGGTGAAACCCAAGTTTTTGAAATCACTTAACAGATGTCCAGCTAGAAAATGATGTGAATAGTTCGGGTTGCATGCACAGCTTATTACAAAGTGCTACATGCACAAGTTTAGTTGGGTCCTGTGACCACGGGGACAGGTATGTGAAGTGGACAACCTACCTGCCAAGTGTTCCAAAACAAACACAACCCATTTGCTAGAGCAGAGTAAGTGATGCCTTTCTAACTTAGACAAGATATTTAGCATCAGGGAAAACTGGAAGTGAGATCACGAGACAAAGATTACAAGATGCCATTATGGTGTGACAGATCTGAATAACCGAATAATGGATAAAGTTGTCCAACATTATAGTCATACAGGTTGAAGTGTAAGCTGTTGAGCAGGCGATGTGATCTAACACAGGATCATCATTTGAAAACAGCAGCTGCCTTAGAAACCATGGATAGATGTGAAATTTGCATGAAATTTGGTATCTCTTCAGTGTCAGCATGATAAAGGCTGATGTTAACCGAGTATCACAATGGAATCCAGGTACACATAAGTGCAAACAGCAATGGTCTGAGAGACAGAGTGTTTCAGATGTGACAACCTGTGGTATTATGAAAGGGCTGCCTGCTATCCTGCCAAGGGAAAGACATGCATAATTTGTGAGGGAAAGGACTGTTCTGTCAAGAAGTGCAGAAACAAAACTGAGCAGAGAAGGAAGCTTGGCAAATTGTGCAAAAGAAAGAGAAATAGAAATTACAACTGAAGATGATGAAGAGATAAGGACATGAATAGCAACCATGGATATTCCGTATCTCTGTAATTGGGAGCAACAATAAGAAAGTGCCCATGATTTTTGGGGCAATGTAAATGACCGTTGGTGTAGTTTCATGCAGTGGCAGTCATGTCATTGACAGAGAACTATGGAAAGGACTGAAAACAAGGAAACTCAAAAGCACATTTCAAAAATGTATCAAAATGTTCTATCTTTATACATTAAAAATCGCAATTCAAACCGTTTGATGCTTCACTGCAGATGTGAAAGCTAGTGATTGGAATATGGAGGCAGAATTTATAGTTTTTGAAGAGATACTGCACATATTCTGAGCAGAGAAACAGCTTAAACATTGGATGCTATACATTGGATTGAATGTGAATTCTGTGAATCAAATGCAAAGCTTAGAGAAAAGTTTGGAGCGATGTTTCAAGGAATTGGAAAGTTGCACAGCTGTCCAGAGAGATTAATTATTGATGAGAACATGAAGTCTTTAATTCGGTCTATGTGCAGAACAATTTTTGGTTTGTCACAGAATGTTGAGGCAAAGTTCAAGGCACTGACTGACCAGGACATCCAACAAGTCAGCTAAGGTTATAGTTCTGTGAAGATGGTAATATCAGACTCAAGCATGGGGCTGGATGAACACAGCAGGTCAAGCAGCATCATAGGAGCAGGAAAACTTGACGTTTGGGGCCTGAACCCTTCATCAGAAATGGGGGAGGGGAAGAGGGTTCTGAAATAAAGAGGATGGATAGAGGAGAGGATAGGTGGAGAGGAGGCAGACAAGTCAAAGAGGTGGGGATGGAGCCAGTAAAGGTGAGTGTAGGTAGGGGGGTAGGGAGGAGATAGGTCAGTCCAGGGAGGACGGACAGGTCAAGGGGGCGGGATGATGTTAGTAGATAGGAGATGGCGGTGTGGCTTGAGGTGAGAGGAAAAACCGGTTAGGGAGGTGGAGATGAGCTGGACTGGTTTTGGGATGCGGTTGGGGGAGGGGAGATTTTGAAGCTTGTGAAATCCACATTGATGCCATTGGGCTGCAGGGTTCCCAGGCTGAATATGATTTGCTGTTCATCTCAAATGTCCTCATTCTTCAAGGACCGCAACTTCCCCCCCACAGTGGTCGAGAACGCCCTCGACCGTGTCTCCCGCATTTCCCGGAACACATCCCTCACGCCCCGTCCCCGCAACAATAATCAAAAAAGAATCCCCCTCGTCCTCACATACCACCCCACCAACCTCCGGATCCAACGCATCATCCTCCGACACTTCCGCCATCTACAGTCAGACCCCACCACCAAAGACATCTTTCCCTCCCCACCCTTATCTGCCTTCCGGAGGGACCACTCCCTCCGCGACTCCCTTGTCCGCGCCACACTCCCCTCCAGCCCCACCACACCCGGCACTTTTCCTTGTAACCGCAGGAAGTGCTACACCTGCCCCCACACCTCCTCCCTCACCCCAATCCCAGGCCCCAAGAAGACATTCCACATCAGGCAGAGGTTCACCTGCACATCTGCCAATGTGGTATACTGCATCCGCTG
>JAHRHZ010000223.1:18479431-18497218 GCA_024137785.1 Ginglymostoma cirratum
CTCTATCCATCCTCTATCCACCTCCCCCTCTCTCCCTATTTATTTCAGAACCCTCTTCCCCTCCCCCATTTCTGATGAAGGGTTTAGGCCCGAAACGTCAAGTTTTCCTGCTCCTATGATGCTGCTTGACCTGCTGTGTTCATCCAGCCCCATGCTTGTTATCTCGGATTCTCCAGCATCTGCAGTACCTTTTATCTAGGATATGAAGGACAGTTCCCAGAGGACCTAATCAAAGTTGTGTGGTGTACATTCAGTTCTCTCTGTGTACTACAAGCTCACCTGTCTGTTTATATACTGCTTCAGTGGTTAATCTTAGTGTTAGTTAAATCAGTTATGTGTACATGCTCTTAAGCTGAGCCTGATGTCTCAAGAAAGAACAGCAAGTATCTGTGATGAAATGTAAGTAATTATTAAATATATGTAAACAATCTATTTACGATTTGTCAAGATTGAGTTGAAGATACCATATCATGTGGCTATCCTTCTCTACATGGTAACAGTAGCTTAGATTAATGCCAATAAGAACTATTGGTGGTGGCGAATCTACCCAAGGCATCCCAGATGGTAGTTGTATTTTTAAAAGAATTGATTCTAAACAAAATATTTGAACCCAAAGCACGGCGGCAGGTGATGTGGAAAGATGTAGCGCAGTTTATCAAAATATGTCATGGAAGCCACCGTGTCAGGAGACCCAATCCACCAGCAGCACACCAACCATTACAGATTGGATCATTGCAGGATGGAGCAGTGGCATTTTATTGGTGCCCTTCCAGCAGGAGAGTTCCTACTAGTGTTGATCGATTACTGCAATTATCACTAAGAATCTGTGATTATGAAGTCTGCACCTGCAGAGAAAACTGCTTTTACTCTGATTAAGATATGGGCAAAGCATAATCTGTGAGTCATGTTGTATTCAGCCAATGGGCCACAATACATTTCTCAGGCCTTTTCAGAATTCACGCAAGTCACAAGCATTCAGCATCAAAGGGGAAACCCTGATATGACCACAGGCAAATGGGCAAGTGGAATTATATAACCTTTAATTCGTGAAACAGATGAGGATTGCTCAGGCTGAGGGCAAAGATTGGAATAAGTTGTCTGTAAACCAACTCCATAGATCTAAATGTGAAAAAGCTGAATTATTATTTGGCACAAAATATACACTGAGGTACTAGAGCCTGTGGGACATCAGTATTGACCAGGATGTTTGAAATGATGCTGAGAAAAAGTGATACTGCAAAGTAATATGCAGAGCACAGATGGGGAGCTGAGTAGTCTGATGATGAAGTATTGCTGAGATGTTCAAGACCCAATTATAACAATACACCATTTTACTCCAAGCTGTGTACAGCCTTTGCCAAGAATGGAGACAATGTGGCTGTGCAGTCACCAGGAAGAGTACCCTATGACAGAAATTCTTCAGTCTCCCTGCATGCCTCAGAAACCAAATAGTTGTTTAAGCTCTTCATAGTTCACCTGGCTCAACTCAGAAGCCAGCTTGTCAGCCCCAGACAAAAAATTTTGAAATGTGGATGACCATTTTTAGAATTTGTGTTTGTGGAGCTGGGATTTCTCCTGACGCTGTATCTCAACCCAGGATTGAAAATCGGGGCTTAACTGTCACTGTGGGAAACTTTGAAAGAGTTGAAGGATTTTGGCTGGATAGGCTGGGACCTTTTTGTTCCCTGGAGCATAGGAGGTTGAGGGGTGACCTTATTGAGGTTTTATAAAATCATGAGGGGTATAGATAAAGTGAATAGCAAAGATCTTATCTCTAGGATATGGGAGTTCAAAACTAGAGGGCATAGGTTTAAGGTGAGAGGGGAATGATTTAAAAGGAACCTGAG
The DNA here is from genome assembly GCA_024137785.1 of Ginglymostoma cirratum. NCBI lineage: Eukaryota > Metazoa > Chordata > Chondrichthyes > Orectolobiformes > Ginglymostomatidae > Ginglymostoma > Ginglymostoma cirratum. The sequence continues at coordinate 18,481,279 of JAHRHZ010000223.1, forward strand.
GGGCAATTTTTCCACACAGGGAGTGGTGCATTAGTGGAACAAGATGCCAGAGGAAGTCGTACAGGCAGCTACAATTATAACATTTAAAAGACATTTGGATAGTTATATGAATAGGAAAGGTTTAGAGGGATATGGGTCAAATGCAGGCAAAGAAGACTAGTTTACTTTGGGAAACCTGGTTGGCATGGTTGAGATGGAACAAGGAGTCCGTTTCTGTACTGTATGACTCTATGGCTCTATGAGTGAGACTTAATTAGTGTTTTTTACAGTTCTCCAAGTTCATTCCTACTACTTATCACCATTATGGTCACTGACAAGCAACTTTTTAATTTGTGGAATAGCTACATTTCTCCTTTGTGACAAAACAATCCACACAGTATGACAAAGTTTTGCTTTATAAATCTTAATTCCATTAAGATAATTTAATTTTGTATTTGAAAGCTACCTGAAACTTTAAATTACAAGTGACAAGTGAAAGTGCTTGTAACTTTTTAGTTTACGGTACGTGTGAATTCTTCAGTCTGATTGGCTGCTGATTTATTTCTAGCTGACATCAAAAGTGACACCTGAAATAACTCCACAGAGGCCTGTGTCCTGTTACTAAGTCACCCCTTATTTACACATGGAGGGTCCTTGACACGGATCCAGCTCCCTTTGAGCCAACTCTCAGAGTGAGCAGAACCTCTGACACTCCTGTTTATATCTGTCAGCCAGGGCTTCCTGATTGGGCCAGATTAACAGCACCAATCAAGGAATTCATATTGTTTTGCCACTGCCTGCACAAAAATAATGTATTATATTAGAAGCAGTGAATGAATTTAACATTTTAATGTGAACATGTCTGTCAGTGGTGATATGAGAATTATACAATGCCACACAATATTAGGTTGGATTTTGCTCACAGCAATGAGAGAACAGTGCCAACTGTTCACCAATCTTCACCAACTTGTCTTCCAACAACTGCATTAGGAAATCTGCTGCAGTTTTTGGCTCATTTATTCATAAGTCTATAATCTACTTACTTATATGTTGAACTTTTAGATGACAGCTTAAGTTATTTTCTTTACTTGAGACACTTCTGATTAGAAATTGTTCTGGGCCTGAACTAGACAATTGGTGGAAAATGGTCATTGGGTCTAATCAGTGAATTGTCAGGACAATTGCATCTGCACAGCTTACCAAAATGGATAAACCAGCCATTCAGTAGACTTGCACTTATCTAAAGACTTCCTATGAGTTTTTGCAGTGGAATGTGTTGTAGTTTGGAATGCTTTTAACTGCATTCACCCTCTGCAAGGCTTCTTAGACTTACATGAACAAGGGAGGCTGTGAAACTCCTTGACCTAACAGGTCAAAGCAGCATTAATGAGCAAAAAGAATGTCTGAACTAAGAGATTTCAGGTTTAAACAAGTATGTTTTAAATACATTAAAACAAACTTTTAACATCGAGTTCAGTATGGAAAATGAAATTGTTAGAGAGAAAGAAAACTGGGAATAACAAATCATAAAAGACATTTTTGTAATAATTAAGACTTAAAGGAATAAGAGTCCAATCTTGTAGAAGTTAATTTTTAGTGCTGGAGAAGTTTGCCTGAATTTTAATGTGAACATCGGAACTTTAATACAAAAACTGAAATTGCTGAAGAAGCTCAGCAACTCTGGCAGAGAAAACACACTCAATGTTTCCAGTCCAGTGAGTTCAGTTCCAACGAAGGGTCACGGGACTTGAAATGGTAAGTCTATGTTCTCTCCACAGGTGCTGCTAGACCTGATGAATTTCTCCACCGATTTCTGTTTTTGTTTCAGATTTCTAGCATCTGCAGTTTTTTGTTTGAAATCAGAACTTTAATGCTCGGTCCTAAGATTGTGCTTGGCACCAGTGAGAATTGTTGGCACTTTTACCACGAGCACTCTCTTAGTTGACAAACAGTGAGCCTGTAACCCACTGAAAGACTGGGCACAAGTGTCTGATGCTGATTGCCTGTTAAGAGGCTTAATAGCTCTGGAACTGGTTAGCAGGAGACCCATGGGAGGTGGTCACTGCAGAGGCAGGTGAGAGCCAGGCCAAGCATGTTTCAAAACAGTACAACAAAAAATATCAGGGATAACTTTTCTAGGGAGATTGCTGGAAATTGCATTCCCCATCAGTGATCCCCTCTTTGGTCCCTTGATCCTCCAGTCCCTCTGGCCTCCTCCTCAAATTAGCTGACGCATTCTGTGCCCAGTGGGAGTGCTCTGTTTTTATTTAGATGTTTATAAATCAACCTGTTTAGATGTGTGATGATACATTTACAGAGTTGGTGTGATTTGAACACAGACCTTCTGGTCCAGAGATAAAAGTCACCATAAGACTGCTCTCTCATTAGAGAGAGAGAGAGAGAGAGAACTGGTGGTGTCTGACCTGTGGGTTACCACATCTCAGGTGAGAAGAGAGCTTGTGAAGGAGAATCTTTCCAGGTAACCTCAGTCAGTGTAGAAATTATACCCATGTTGTTGGCGTCATTCTTCATTGCAGTCCAGCCACTAAGTTAACCTGCCCCCATGGCCCTGAGGTAGTGACACGAACATTGCACCAGAAGAACCTCGAAGCACTTAGTGAAATGCAAACTCCCTATAAAATGGGGGCCTTTAATTATGCTAATCCATTGCCCATCACCTTGGTGTTAGCACAGTTTCCACAATGCTCCTGCCATTGGTTGAAAATGCCCTGGTAAAATCCTTCATATTGTTTTGCGTAATTAAGACTTATCATATTATTAATAATCTAATTTCAATAGACTGAACAAATCCAAACCTTATTTGACAATGATAATAGGAACTGCAGATGCTGGAGAATCCGAGATAACAAGGTGTAGAGCTGGATGAACACAGCAGGCCAAGCAGCATCATAGGAGCAAGAAAGTTTGATGTTTCGGGCCTAGACCCTTCATTAGGCCTGAAACGTCAAGCTTTCCTGCTCCTATGATGCTGCTTGGCCTGCTGTGTTCATCCAGCTCTACGCTTTGTTATCCCTTATTTGACAATGTTTAGTGGTTACCTGTCATGTATAAACATCCAGATACTGGAAATATTCATCAGGTCAGGCAGCATTTGTGGAGACAGAATATTAAGGTTTCTGCTGGAAGTGGAACAACACTTGAACTGCTCGTTGCTCTTATGAATGAATCCTTTCAAACAATTCTAACTGTAGTGCTTAATGATCACCACAGGATGGTGATGGTGCAGTGCTTTTCACAGGGAACAACAGCCGTGTTGCTGAAGGCAACGAAAGAGATGGTGATGCCATTTCCAACAATGTTCTTCTATGAATACCATTGCTATTCTGGACACTGTCTCAGGGATGTGTTGTAAATCATCACGCTGAGTAATCCAGGCAATTAAATCATTGCTTCTAGGCTCTCAAACCCTGTTTGTAGATGATAACCAGAATCCCCTAGAACCTATCCTTCAAACATGCTATCTTCCTGGAACAGCTTTTGAATTCAGAAAATTTGTGGGATTTAAGAGCCACCAGGGCTCCCAGAGTATCTGACATTAACATGGAGGATGCCCAGGTAAACATTGAAGCCACTGGCTCATTGACATATTGATTGAAAAATATCCTTTCCTTTTCCTGTGTATGGCTTCTCAGCCTGACAGCATCCAAATAAGTGTATTTAGTGATAACCTGGACCTTTGGAGCACAATCTCATCAAAGAAGCCTCACTCATTTGGACTCAGTTGCTTTGTCTCTGTGAACACAGTGGAGAGTGTGGCTGGGCAGAACCTCCGTATGTAAGGTTGGTATTCTGTACTACCCATCAACCCCTCCCAGCGCTTATCCGCTGCAAAGGCATTTTTCAGAGTTTGTGCACTTGAATTTATGGCTTGAGTTTCCCAGAGTTTAAGTGTTAAATTGTAAACCTATTCCTTAAGTACAGACTGCTGACTGAAGGAAAACAATGTTTGGAATATTTTGCCAAATCAACAATGTTTAAAGAAAACTATTGAATATTTTGGCTGACAAAATTAGAATGAGTAGTTCACCCTGCTAAAGCACAGCCTGAGAAGGGCATTGTTTGTAATAAACAATGGAAACTTCTGTAGCACCTGTGATTCTGGCTTAGATCCTCCTCCAGTTTGATTACCCCATTTGTCCGTTACACTGTATTACACACAGATCTGTAACTTGTGAATTCTCAACTGACTGTCAACACTCTTCTCCCTTGTATTAGCAGGAACATGGACTGACTGGATCCCAGCTGAGTTTGTGCCTGTTCTAATAAACTCCTACCCAAATTCAATGCACTTACATCTGTCCAAATGGTTGCTGAGTCTTGGTGGCTATGTTATTTGAAACTGTAAAAGAAATTGAATTCCATTCTGCTGTGGCAATCATTGCTATTTTGATTTTTGGTGTTTTCCAGAAAATGTAATACCTGTAAAAGTGGCCATTAAGCCATGACCTATAGACATGTTACTACTTCTGGTACTTATGCTCTCTTCATCTATCAGAGGTTAACAGATCAATATGGAAAGGGCTAATAACACAGCAACAGAGTCCTGTTTCTTCATTGATGTGTGAATCTGCTAGCTTAGCGTATAATAGTAAACTGTGGTCCTTAAAAGGCACAATGTTTAAAGGTGACAACCAATCAGAACCTAATTACTGTGCTGTAGCAAATGATTTGAACAGGTGCTTTTTTGAATGAATGGTTGAATAAGTGGAAATTGGATTTAGTTCGAGAGAAGCATACTGAGGTTGGAAACAAAACAAGTAAAAGCTGTCCTTGCTATGAAAGGTGCAGACCTGGAATTAATACAGTAGTCATAGAGCCCCGCAGCACGGAAACAGACCCTTTGGTCCAACTAGTCCACACTGACCATATTCTAAGCAAAACTAATCCCACTTGCCAGCAGTTGGCACACATTCTTCCCTTCCTATTCATGTACTTATCCAAATGTCTTTTAAACGTTGTAATTATACCTGCATCCATCACTTTCTCTGGTAGTTCATTGCTCAGAATTTTGAGCATAGGAGTTGAGACCCCAAGGTCTCTCTGTTCTACTGAATAGTGATCACACCTATGATTTGTGGATCCAAATTATGGAACAAACACTCACTGCGATAAGAATGTGTCTCTTAAGTGGGCAATTGATTCACATTTGTTTGTAAAACAAGAGTTGATTCAGCAGAAGGGAACAATTTCACTAAGATCTTTATATAGGAAGGTGATATAAAACCTGAGAGGCTGTGAATTTGCCACTGGAGTAGGGCACAGAACAACATGGTCTATGAGGAGGAGTGTAGAGAAGGTCAGAATATGAACTGGGAGCAGTAGTGAATCCTCCAAGATGAAAGATGTCAGAGGTGAAAAGGTAACTGGAATGCTATAAGGTAAAATTGTCTGAGAGCATTGCATGGCATAACGTGCTCTTCTGAACTTTGTTGATGCTTGAAAAGTATGATATATAGATATTAAATTTGATGTTTAAAATACTTGCCATGATACCATTTATGGTATGCATGTGATAACACCATCTATTTCAATGTACATGGTGTTGATAAAACTGTGTGTGATGTGCTAACTTCCTCAGTTCGCCAAACACAGATTCGGACATTGATGGGACACCTAAATTGCCATGAAATAGTGACTCAGTGCAAAGATCAATGGCTTTCTTAAGCGGTACTTTGGTGAACAAGCTGGCGATGTTGAAAAAGCACATGGACACATTATTGCTGAAAATATGTAGATCTTGTCACAGTTGTTACGAAAGTAAAGGAATCTGACACAGTGAATGTGGAAAACTAATTTAGAACTTGTTGCAATAGCTCACGCAACAATTTGACCAAATCATATTGAGTGGAACCAGTCTGATAAGATAGGGTCTAAAAGGGGCATCAATTTGTGTATCTCGGGTAGATCCATACATTCATGGATACAGTGAGCCTTGAGGACAAATCTCATCCTACATCACCAGGCGTGTTACTACCCTTATACAAGTGTCTCTGCATTTTCCCCTTGCATGTGGCAGTATGGTTATGTGTAGGGGAACATCTTATTAATATAAACTTAGAACTGTCATTGAGCATATTGTTGATGTAGCCACATTTGTTGAGTATGAGCAGTCCCTTTGTTGACTCACATATATCAATTATGGCTTGCCTTGAGATTACATAATGTGACCTGAAGTTTGCATTACAGATGAAATCCACGATGTACATTTGTCAGATCTGGTTTTCAACCAAATAGATAGTGTTGCCATGGGGTCAGCTCTAGGTTTAGTGCTTGCAAACATTATTGTTGGTCACAGTGAGAAGCCCAGTGACAACCAATCTCCTACATAGATTCATAGAGATGTACAGCAGAGAAACAAACCCTTCTGTTCAACTCATCCATGCCAACCAGATATCCTAAATTAATCTGGTCCCATTTTCCAGCATTTGACCTTTATCTCTCTAACCCCTTCCTATTCAAATGTTGTAATTGTACCCACCTCCACCACTTCCTCTGAGAGCTCATTCCATACATATGTGTGAAAAATTTGCCCCTTAGGTCCCTTTTTAATCTTTTTGTCTCACCTGAAACCTATGCCGTCTAGTTTTGGATGCCCCAACCCTGGGAAAAAGACTGTCGCTATTCATCCTATCCATACCCTTCATTATAAGGTCACCCTTCAGCCTCCATCACTCCAGGGAAAGTAGCCCCAGCCCATACAGTCTCTCCCTATAGCTTAAAACCTCTAACCCTGCAACATCCTTGTAAATCTTTTCTGAACTCTTTCAAGTTTCACAGCATCTTTCCTATAGCAGAGAGACCAGAAATGAATGCAGTATTCCAAAAGCAACCTAACCAATGTCTTGTACTGGCACAACATGACCTCCCAACTCCTGCATTCAATGCATTGACCAATATCTGACACAGATGTATCTTATACACCTTACACACTCCCTGCACATAGATTACAATATTTAAATCTGCAGCTGCATCAAATAATGCCTTTAATAATCCCGTTTTTTAAATAAACTCCAACTTGCATTCAAATTTACCATTGAAGTGGAGTAATTATGTGTACACTATTTTCTCAGTGTATTATTTGTGAAATCTGCCAATGGGTGGTCTACATTTATCAGTTGAAAATATACATTCACTAATCAATATATGCAATAAGGTTCCTCCAGTTCCACATGGTACAAAATCAATCTTATTGGTAACCTTGTGAATAGGGCCCTGGCCAATACCTCACCATATAAGGTTAATGCTGAGATAAGTCATATCAAAACTGTGCCGCATGATAACAGCTATCCTGATCAAATCACTACTTGTGTAAAGCTCATCTGTGAGCCAATGGCCACTACTTTTAGCCCTGATCTGTACCTTAGATTAACCTGGAAAGGTGTGTCAAAAATTTGAACAACAAGGGAAGCTAGTTGTCTCACATGCTATTTTGCAATAAACTCATGATTGGTTTTCTCCAAAGCAGGATGCTGCTGTCAAGCCAGAAAGTCATTTTCCTGATTGCACAAATGAATTTGATTTATGAGTGTTGTTTGTTGTCATACAAAGTATGTGGACCATACATTCCAATGACAGCAGGACCATACTAAACAATACACCCTGAACAATAGAGCTGGACAATATCCAGGCTTGGGCTGACAAGTAACAAGTGACATTTATGCCACACAAATGTCAGGCAATCACCATCTCCAACGATGGATAATCGTACTATTACTGCTTGATATTATTTGGTGTTACCATCGCTGAATCCAACTATCAATATCTTGGGGGATACTGTTGACCAGAAACCTAACTGGACTTGCCGCAAAACCACAATGGCTACCAGGACAGTTCGGAGGCTAGGAATGCTGTGGTGAATAACTCACCTCCTGACTCCCTAAAGCCTGTCCATCATCTACAAGGCACAAGTCAAGAGTGAGGTGGAATGCTCCCCTGGATGGATGTAGCTCTATCAAGATTCAAGAAGCTTGACACCATCCAGGAACAAAGCAGCCCACTTGATTGGCACTATATCCCCAAGCATCCACTCCCTGTATCACCGATGCTCAGTAGCAGCAGTGTGTACTATCTACAAGATGTACTGCAGAAGTTAATCTAAGATCCTTAGGCAGCACCTTCCAAACCCACGATCACTTCTATCTCAAAGGACAAAAGCAGCAGATACATGGGAACACTTCGACTTGTAAGTTTTCCGCCATTGATTTGGAAATATATTGCCATTCCTTCATTGTCTCTGCATCAATATCCTGGCTTTCCCTCCCTAAGGGCATTAGGGAGCAGTTCAAGAAGACAGCTCACCACTACCTTCTCAAGGGCAACTAGGGATAGGCAATAAATGCTGCCCAGCCAGTGACGCCCATGTCCCACAAGTCAATTTACAAAAAACATCCCTGTTGCTTATTTCAGTGTTGTTTGTGGGATCTCATTGTATACAAATAAATGACTATATTTTCTGCATTTACAACAGTGCCTACACTTAAAAATGCTTTATTGGCTGTGAAGTATTTTGGACATGATGAGGTCATTGGCACTATATATACTGCATGTTTTTCCCTTTCACTTTATTCTTTCTTTGTTAAGGTTTTAACTAGTTACTTTTGATAGCAGCAATGTGTATTTAAACCATTTTACTGAAGTTTCATGATTTGACTTACAAAGTTTCTGTGAATTACAGCTATACTTTCTGTGAGGGACAAAATTTGTTATTGTAATTTAATTCTGATCTCTACTGTAGTAAAATAGTCAAACATAACCAATAACAAAATAAAGGAAATTCAGAATTGAAAGGAAACTGACATGTTTATGATGCCCATAGAGATAAGAGAGCTGCTCTATTTGAAGAGAGATGAAAATGCATCTAAGATATTAAACAAAGGACTGACATTTCCATCAGAAAAAAGAACCCACTTTGCTATTTGACAATATTTTCAGAGTTGTAGAATATTTTATTTCAGTCAGCTTATAACTAACATAAATGGGAAGTCATGTTGAGATTGTACAGGACATTGTTGAGGCCTCTTCTGAGATATTGTGTCCAGTTCTGGTCGCCCAGTTATAAAAAGGATATTATTAAGCTGGAGAGGGTTCAGAAGAGATTTACCAGGATGTTGCTGGATATGGAAGCTTTGAGTTATACAGAAAGGCTAGATAGGCGGGGACTTTTTTCACTGAGAATAGGATGTTGAGAGGCAACCTTAAGTTTATAAAATAATGAGGCATACAGATACAGTTAATGGTATTGTCTATTCCCTAGGATGGGGGATTTCAAGACTAGAGGGCACATTTTTAAGTTGAGAGGAGAGAGATTTAAAAACACATGAGACAACTTTTATGTGGAATGACCTTCCTGACGAAGTGGAGGATGTGAGTACAATTACTACATTTAAAAGACATTTGGATAAGTACATAAGTAGGAAAGATTTGGAAGGATATGGGCCAGGAACAGGCAGCTGGGACTAGTTTAGTTTGGGATTATGTTTGGAGGTTGGGCTAAAGAGTTTGTTTCCATGCTGTATGACTCTATGAAGGAACTGATATCAATGCACTATATTGTACCAGGCAGATGAATTATTAGCCTGCTACCATGTGTAGCCCGTACATGATTTCAGTTCATATATAAATCGGAACAACTATCAGTGATAGAACTAATACTTGTCTGAGCCTGTTAAACAAAAAAAATGAAGTGATCAAAGTGATTTAAAGGATGGAAACATGAAATGAGCAAACAAATAGGGACAGAAGATTGAGTGTAAACAATAAGGTCAGAGTAAGAGTACAAAAATTGAGTTAATGAATATGATTAAGAGTAAAATATGACTTGAAGGAAAGAATGAAAAATTAATGCATTTAGATTGTATCTGTTGTCTGATTCATGCATTTATCATCCATTATATCATTCAAATAACACAATGATGACACATACTTCCCATTGATATATGAATGGTTGGCTGCATACACTTTATATTCAAAATCCCTGGGTGGGCAAAGACTGCAGCACATGAACATTGTATAGACTAATCTCCCAGCGGACAAATGGAAATTTATATTTTGTGTATCTCTAGTCTACAAGAAATGAATAAATGTTCAACGTTGTTCTGTCGACACGATGATGTTATCAACAAATTTCACAATATATTCAAGCAAACATTTGGAATACAAGCAATGAAAGATTTATGTAGTCATATATGTGAGTGTGATTTGGACATCCAATCTATGTTCTTTTGACTAATAGGTACCATGTATTGTGCACAATCTGCTGCAGAAGCCAGTCAATGCATTCAGCTTGTGGGAAATACTTTGGTAAGTATCAGCTGTACTGTTTATACTACAATAAGGAAGAATTGGTTTAATCCAGATTAGTTTGAGATTATACCATCTTCTTTATTAGTTAAATTCTGTCACGATCTTTAACAATCTTCCCATAGGTAATGGATAAACAAACCTTTCAATGTTTGATTTTATTTATTATCTCTCTGAGCTTGATATAGTTCTTTATCAGAAATAGTTCATTACATGTCATTATTAGATGCCACTGGAAGTGCCAATGTACTTTATTTGATATTACTAAGCTATTATCAAATGTAACAAATGACTTGTTTAGCAGTGTCAGTTTGTTTCAGATCAATTGTCAAAAAGTTGGGAAAGTGAGTATTTCTTCTGCTTCCAGCATGCATTGTTCAAGATCCAAAAGCTGAATAAAGCTTCAGCCATGCCTACAAAGCTTCTATAGATACCAGAATGCCAAACTCAGCGGTACACCCATTATTATATTGTGTTATTTCAGTTTCCTACAGCAGCCATGCTGTAATGTCTGAGTGAAATCCAAATGGTCTTAAAATTGTACTTTCCTATTTCGCTTAGACTCTGTTAGCCATGAGCTGCTGGAGAGATGAAGCTTTGGAAGCCTGTCTCTCAGAGGTAATGAACAAGATCTGTAGAAAAGTCTCTTGAAGTATAATGATAAAAACCTAGGCTGATATCAATGTAGCTGTAAGAACACAACCCTGAGCATACTACAACAGATTTTGATTGCACATAAATCCACCTCTTAAATGTTTCTCTTCAATCATGGTATTATTGCAGTATATGTTGACTCATACTTATTACACATTACTACTTGAGCATACAGTAATTTTCTTGATTAATATTTTATAAAGCATTGACAGAATCCCAACATAAGCATCATATGGCTTTTTCTATATCTTGTTACTTTCTGAGCCTTGAGCATCAAGAGAATCCTGGATTCAGTTCTTAGTATGTGCCAAGGTCAAACAAAAGCAGGATAACAACTTAAACTGCTTAGTTAGCAGGGACAAAATTGATTGGCATTTCTAGCCCTTCCAATGGCTTCTTGTCTGTGCTTATGATGTTGGGTAACAGCCAGGATATTCTCTGTTGTGGGGATCTTTGCTATTAAGTAGCCTGTCAATGATCATTTATCAATAATTACCACTTAGGCACAGAATCAATGGGTGACCAGTTCCTGTGAAACTGCATCCAGCTCAGAATCAATACATGAAGGAAAGGTGAGACAAGGAAAGCTGAAGGACAAACAACAATTAGGTCATGAAGAATCACATGTATCAAAATTTATTTTATTTATCTTGTCTTAAGCTGATTGAATAGTAGGAATGCAATAAAGTTAACAGCATAAGAAATATTTTTTCGAGGAAAAGGCCATTAGCTACAATAAAGTCAACCAGTTTTGATTGATCTCGAAAACATCCTTCTGCCTTCTTCTGTGAAATATTCCATTGTATTTCCAGAAACAAGTGATTTGCCTCTTGAAAAGCAAATCAGGATTAGGGAACGACTTCGCAAAAGAACTTCTGGTCACTCTGCAGGTGTGATCCCAAGCTTTTAGTTTCCTGCAATTTAAATTCTCCACCTTGCTTCCACTCTGACCTCAATGTCATTCAGAGTTCCAATGATGTTCAGCACAAGAACAGCACCTCATCCTTCCACCGGGCACTGTATTGCCTTCCTTTCAACATAAAGTTCAACAGTTTTAAACGGTAACCTCACCCCTATTTTGTTTAATTTTTCTTTGCTGTTTAATTTTTGCTCTCTTGTTCTTCTCTTTTTTCCTTGACATTGCTTTTGGCTGGCAGGTTTTCAGGATTCTGCATTCAGTCCTGCCTCACTGTTTACTCCTATTGTAGACACATATTTCTTTTAGCCCATTGTCATGACCTATATGCAATAATAACAATCAATTATTCACATGCAAAACATTATTAACTCCATGGGATGGAGATAATAGGTACTGCAGATGCTGGAGAATCCGAGATAACAAGGTGTGGAGCTGGATGAACACAGCAGGCCAAGCAGCATCATAGGAGCAGGAAAGCTTGATGTTTCGGGCCGAGACCCTTCATCAGAAATGGGGGAGGGGAAGAGGGTTCTGAAATAAATAGGGAGAGAGGGGGAGGCGGATAGAAGATGGATAGAGGGGAAGGTAGGTGGAGAGGAGACAGACAAGTCAAAGAGGCGGGGATGGAGCCAGAAAAGGTGAGTGTAGGTGGGGAGGTAGGGAGGAGATAGGTCAGTCCAGGGAGGACGGACAGGTCAAGGGGGCGGGATGAGGTTAGTAGATAGGAGATCTGAAATTTCTGATGAAGCGTCTAGGCCCGAAACGTCAAGCTTTCCTGCTCCTATGATGCTGCTTGGCCTGTTGTGTTCATCCAGCTCCACACCTTGTTAACTCCATGGGTTAGTTTATTTAAACCAGTAAAACACATAAGTTATGAAGCAAACATTACAGTAACAAGTTGATTTTTGTCTGACCAGGTTGTAGTCACAAAACAGACTAATTGCTATATAGTGTCACAGCATTGTATACACGCAGCTTCTAATCCTTAAAGATGAATTCGCCTAAAGGCAAGGTATGGATATAGCAGCGCTATGAAACACCACCTTCCATTTCTCCTGCCTTCCATTCTATTTTCTCTTTTTCTCCATGCACTCTTAACTTGTCCAAAATCTATTAAACTCTTAACTAGTCTCATAGAATCACAGTACAGAAAAGGCCCTTCAGTCTAATGAGTCTATACCATCAAAAATATACCATTACCTATACTAGTCCCACTTTCCCGCACTAGGCTCATAGCTTTGAATATTATGACAATGTTGAATGTTATCCCAGTTCTGATGAAAGGTCACAAACTGAAACATTTGGAGGGATTTCCATTTTGGGGTTGGGCACCTAATGATAGATCTATCTCTGCATCACCTGACTGTGTTCCTTTCATAGCAAACTCCATTTTTAAATTGTCAGCCAGGGAGCTGACAATTATTGGCCAGGGAGCAGACTTGTCATCCATTTAAGAATGACGGGTGGGCAGGATCCCCAGGCTGAAGGGCTCCTCAACATGATGGTATCTTTTAAAGGCAAAATGGGACTTTTCATCACATTCAAAATAGCCATTGCTCTCGTAGCTGATTTGCGGCAGACAGCCACAATGAGGCCAGTAGTGACCTGGATAGTGGGGCCACGCCCTGTCGGATTAATCATAGCTACTCCACTTTTCTGTCACAAGACTGCCTTGATGTTCTGGCCTTGTTTCAGCCGAATGCTTAAAGCCCATGTATACTGATAGGATGGCCCTCCATTGGCTACCCACCATTTGCACGTTGTTGTCATCCTAATCCTGAGCTGGACCCTTGAATATGAGCTTGCGTTCAGAACGATAGCACTGACACAGCAATAATGACTGGTGCCCTGAGACTGTGAGTGTGACTGCCTTTAATTCCCAAGTCCATGCTCAACTGAAAATTCCATCCATCACATCCGTTCTCTCTTTCCACATTTGCTGCCTTGCCTGCTGATTATTTTCAGCATTTTACTAGTTTTGTTTTAGATTTTGAATTTAATTTGTTATTTCTTTTTACAATCATGAAGACTTCAGTTCACTGAATTGGGTGGCACGGTGGCTCAGTGGTTAGCACTGCTGCCTCACAGTGTCAGGGACCCAGGTTTGATTCCACCCTTGGCTGACTGTCTGTGTGGAGTTTGCACATGGTCCCTGTATCTCTTAGCCATGGGAAATCCAGGGTTACAAGGATAGAGTAGTGGGGGTGGGATGCTTTATGGAAGGTTGGTGTGGAGTCAATGGGCCAAATAGCCTGCTTCCACACTGTAGGGATTCAATGAACAGATCCTGTTTTCACAACTTGCATTCGTAGTACTAGACCCAGAAACATTTTAGTTACACAGAAGCTGTTCCCAGTCATAAGAAGAACAAGTACGCGGCATTATTGATTTGAGTGATGTGGAAAACAAGAAAGAGCAGTGTGAGAAGAAACTTTTTCACTCAGTGAGGAGTTAGGGTAATGGAATGAACTATATGAAAGTGTATTAGAGGCAGGTTCAATTGAGACAGTCAAGATGGTATTCAATGCTTATTTGGATAGAAATAGTGTGCAAGGTGTATGGGAGAATGCAGAAGATTGGCATTAGGTAATGATGCTCATTTGAAGACCTCGTGCAGTTGCAGTGGGCTGAATGGCCTCCTTCTGTGCCATAATAATTCTGTGGTTCACCGATTCTTTGATGTCTCCACCTCTAACTAATATCTTCAATGAAGTGTAACCTGGACTGTAGAGTCCTCAAGATGTCAATAGCCTACATAATGTCAGTCTTTTTACGTATATTTTGAAGATGAGCCAGTGAATTCAGTTTAAAGATGCCATACGCCAATGATTTACAAAACAATGCAATGATGTTCTAACATTGAAAATAACCAGCTTTAAAAAAGTTCAAAAACCATTATCCTGTAGAATCATCTGGCATCCATGGAGTTCTCACAACAAATTAATTTTATTTTGTTACAAATACAATTTTAAATTTGTCTTTGCAAATGTTGCCTTTTTTTATCTCCCAATGTGAATGAAACCAACATCTGTCTGATGAGTCTGCAAAGTTTTCATTGAGCTGAGAGTTTGTCCTTTCAGATATTCAATCTGCTTTAATGCTGGAATGAGCTGATAATCTCTCCTCTTTGAACATGTTGGAATCAATCAATTCAGAAGTGGAAAGGTTTATTTACAAACTGTGGGTCCATGACATTTAGACAGTTGACAGTGAGAAAGAATAGTCGATTGAACAATGGGCTAAAGCAAGAACGCAATCTCAGGAGATTTGGTAAATATAAATTCCTGGAGAGATACTAACCGAAAGATCTTTCCAGGGGTTTTAAGGTGGGCAGAAAATAAGCACCAGAGGTTACACTGTGTGAATATTAAATGATTTTAGTTCCTTTGAACGTTCAAAAAATATGCCATGCATGTCTCACTCACAGATACAGAACCCAAATACTAACATTTGTTAGAGTTTTAGTTTTCAGTAAGAACGTATATTATATAAAGCAGAGAACAAATATGTCAATCTGAGCTAAGGATTCTTTAAACTTCTGTCTCAGTTCAAATGTGATGGAGTCTGACATCAATCAGCATTAAGTTTCAAAATCAAAAGAATGGATGGCTTTACAGTACAAAAAGAAATACAAGATGCATGTCAAAGGGCTACATCTCTAATCCTGGGATTTAGCTGTTGAAATTCACTCTCATCATTTCTGATGTAATCTGACTGTCCTCCCCTTTAACCCCTTAATAAAATCATTCCCTTGTAGTTTAATACAAGCTGTACTTCAACAGGGTTGCTTGGACTGTTGAACAGAAGACTAGCAGATACATCACGAGGATGTACATTGGGAACTGATGACAAATAGAAAATTCATGGCACATTAATGGGCAGCTGCAAAATCAACATGAGTATTGCATACCTGAGTGAAGGAGGCTTATAAAATGCTATGACCCTGATATCAATATCTTTTCATCTGTACATTGTCACAAACTTTGTTAATTGAAAGTGGAGGAATGACAGGGGGAGTCATGGGACCAGTCCTGCATCTTGTCTGATAAGGTTGGGTTGATAATTTGA
>JAHRHZ010000223.1:18497228-18514322 GCA_024137785.1 Ginglymostoma cirratum
GAACGGTGTCACCTGCCCCAACAGCCTCAGATACACCTGGGCCCTCAGTCACCTCTGTAGACATCAGATCAACATCCCTGAGAGTGAACCCAACCAAAGTGACTGGTCCAGATGGAGCCCCTGGCTGTGCACTCAGATCCTGTGTGGACCAACTGGTGGGAGTATTTACTGACATCTTTAACCTTTTCTTGCTACAATGTGAAGTCCCCATCCGCTTCACGAAGACCGCCATCATCCCAGTACCAAAGAAAACACATGCAACATGCCTCAATGACTGCTGCCCGGTAGTTCTGACCTCCAACGTTATGAAGGCCTTCGAGAGGTTAGTCATGGCTCACATCAACTCTAGCCTCCCAGTCTGCCTCAATCCCTTGCAATTTGCCTACTGGTACAACAGGTCCCAGGCAGACGCCATTTCCCTTGTCCTACACTCATCCCTAGAACATTTGGATAATATGGATAACTACGTCAGGCTTCTAAATATCGACTACAGCTCCGCCTTCAACACTATAATCCCAACCAAAGTAATCTCTAAACTCCAAGATCCAGGTCTCAGCTATGCCTTCTGCAAATGGATCCTCAGCTTCCTGATCCGCAGACCGCAATCAGTGAAGATAAACAACAACACCTCCTGCATGATTTTCCTTAACACTGGCACCCACAAGGATGTGTACTCAGTCTCCTGCTGTACTCCCTGCACACAAACGACTGCGTGGCCAAATTTCATCTGAACACTATCTACAACTTCGCTGACAACACTAACTTTGTAGGCCAGATATCAAACAATGATGAGACAGAATACAGGAAGGAGATAGAATGCTTGGTGTCATGGTGCAAAGATAACAATCTCCTCCTCATAGCCAGCAGAACTAAAGAACTGATCATTGACTTCAGAACGAAAGGAGCAGGACATGCTCCTGTCTACATCAATGGAGCTGATGTGGAGGAGGGTTGAGAGCATTAAGTTCCTCTAAGGGACGACAACCAATGATCTGTCATAGATTCATAGAGTCATAGATCTGTACAGCACGGAAACAGACCCTTCAGTCCAACCCACCTATGCCAACCAGATATCCTAAATTAATCTAGTCCTATTTGTCGGTATTTGGCCCATATCTCTCTAAACCCTTCCTATTCACATACCCATCCAGATGTCTTTAAATGTTCTAATTATACCAGCCTCCACCACTTTCGCTGACACCTTGTTCCACATATGCGCCAACCACTGCGTGAAAAAGTTGCCCCCCGTTCCCTTTTAAATCTTCCCCTTCTCACCTTAAACCTATGCCCTCTCATTTTGGACTCCCCCACCCTGGGGAGAAGAGCTTTGCTATTTACCCTCTCCAAGCCCCTCATGATTTTATAAACTTCTATAAGGTCACCTCTCAGCCTTCAATACTTCAGAGAAAATGGCCCCAGACTATTCAGTCTTTCCCTGCAGTTCAAGCCTCCAACCCTGGTAAAATCGTTATAAGTCTTTTCTGAAACCTTTCAAGTTTCACAATGCTCTTACTACAGCAGGGAGACCAGAATTGAATGCAGCATTCCAAAAATGGCCTAACCAATGTCCTGTACAGCCACGTCATGACTTCCCAACTCCTATACTCAGTGCACTGGCCAAAAAAGGCAAACATACCAAACACCTTCTTCACTATCCTGTCTACCTGGGACTTCACTTTCAAGGAACTATGAACCTCCCTGGACCACGTAGGTGCGATGGTCAAGAAGGCACAACAACACCTCTTTTTCCTTAGGAGGCTAAGGAAATTCAACATGTCCATTAGAAGCCTGACCAACCTTTACAAATACACATAATAAAGAATTCTATGTGAGTGCATCACGGCTTGCTACAGCAACTGGTCTACCCAGGACCGTAAGAAACTACAGAAAGTTGTGAACATCGTGCAAACCAACCTCCCATCCATTGACTCATCTACACTTCTCCTTCCTGTGGAAAGACAGCCAACATCATTAACGACACCTCCCACCCCAGTTGTGATCCCTTCCAAACTCTTCCATCAGGCAGAAGATACAAAAGCTTAAACACACATACCAACAGGTTCAAACATCTTCCCTACTTTTATTAGACTGCTAAATGGACCTCCCAAATTTCAAATTTAGTGTTGATCTTGTTTTTGTGCACCTCCTGTGTAGCTAGAACTTTGTATGCCTTGCTCTGTTCAATTGCGCTATGATCTGTATGTTCTTTTATGTTATGATCTGCATGTACTGCTCACAAAACAAAACTTTTCACTGTATTAGGTACATGTGACAACAATAAATCAAACTAAATCAAAGGAAATGTTTAAAGATTATGTTACCGGCGTGAATATACTCAATGCTCAGTCAACTGTAGCATAAGCTTTAAAATCTAACATATAAAAGACTCTAAGTATTATTTAACTGACTAACCATTATTCTCCATCTGCACCAGATGTTTTCCCAGTTAACTATTTTGTATGTGTTTTGAATGTCATATTTTCATTATTTTTGTCTTAGTGTTAGTATGTAATAACATTCCTCATGCTTTTGAAAACCTTGGCAAATTGCTCCTTCATTTTCAGTTGAAACTCTTTTAATTGAAGTGTTGTGACTACTTGCCAAAAAAAAATTCAGGTTGTGACTGACCAAACTGTGGAGAGATCATTTTTCCTCTTCACTAGTTGTATCACTATATTAAGCCACAAAACAATTCAACATAAAGGACTTCTCTGACTTTATTCCATCTCTCCTTAACCAATTAAGATGCTATTTCTTTGCTCCTCCCATATTAACTTGTGTAAGAATAGTGTTTTTAAATGTCATACAATTTCTTCTTTTATTCTCTCCAGGTGATTTTATCTGACTGGTGGTAATCCCTTTTAAACATTTAGCAGAATTCATTTACTCTCATTTTAACATAAATTCTATCACATTTGAATTAAGATTTATATCATATAATACAGAGGGATTTAGCCCGGGCATGTTAAACATATGAAGAGACTGGAACATATATTTGCCTCTTTCTCTCACGACCTCTTCCTCTGTGAATCTATTCATGTTCATTTAGAAAAATGCAGGCAGGCAACTTTATTACTTCATTGATGGAGTTTACTTGTTTCTTTCATGAGTCAATAAATGCATCAGACTCTTGAGTTTGATTCATTCATGGGGTATGGGCTTTGCTGACTAGACAGAATTTATTGCCCATCACTAACTTTCCTGATGAAGGTGGTGTTGAACTGCCTTTTTTTAAATCACTTTTGTCCCCACCATTTGGGCACAACAATACTGTTTGGGAGGGAGTTCCGGGATTTTGAATGTGTAACTTTGAAAGAATAGTGATGTGTTTCCAAGTCAAGGAATGTGAGTGGCTTGGTGGGGAACTTCAGGGTAACATTGTTCCTATGTATCTGCTCCTTTCTTCTAGATGGTACTGGTTGCGGGTTTGGAAGTTGCTGTCTGAGGAGTCTTGAGTGAATTTTTGCAACGCACCTTGTAGATGGTACACTATGATGCTACTGAGCATTGATGGTGGAGGGAGTAAATGTTTGTAGATAAGTTACCAGTCAAATGAGTTACTTTGTCCTGGATAGTGGCAAGCTTCTTGAATGTTGTTGGAACTGTACTCATCCCAGCAAGTGGGATGTATTCCATTACACTTTTTGCGCCTTCTGGATGATGGACGTACTTGAGGGATGCATGAGGAGAGTTACTCACTGCAGTATTCCTATTCTCTGACCTGCTTTTGCAGCTATATTATTTATATGATGATTCCAGTTAGGTTTCTGATTAATGGTATCTCCTGAGATGTTAATAGTGGGAGATTCATTGATGGTTATGTCATTGAATGTTAAAGGGTGATGGTTAAATTCTCTCTGGGAGATGGTGATTACCTGGTACTTGTGAGGCAAGAATGTTACTTGCCACGTGCCAGCCAAAACCTGGATTTGTCCAGGTCTCGGGGCATTTAGATGCAGGCTGTTTCAGTATCTGAGGAATTGTGAGTAGTGCTGAATATCTGTAAACATTGTCACTTCTGATTTTTGATGTAATAGCTGAAAATTGTAGTATACTATCCTGAAGAACTCTTTGCAGGGGTATTCTGGAGCTTAAATGACTGACCTCCAAGAGCCACAATCGTCTTGCTTTGTATTAGGTATGACTCCAATCAGCAGAGATTTTCCCCTAATTGACTCTAGTTTTGCCAGGTCTCCTTGATGTTACATTCAGTCAAATGCAGCCTCGATATTAAGGATAGTCATTCTCACCTCACCTCTGGAATTCAGCTGTATGGTCCATTTTTGAACCAAGGCTGTAATGAGGTCAGGAGCTGAGTGGCCCTGGCGGAACTGAAACTGAGCATCAATGAGAATACGCCCATAGGATTCTTTCAACTTTCTCTTCCCTCTCTGCTTGTCAATGTGTTCCTACTTTGTGCTTGACATTTAATTACAATACATCTTCAATATCTCCTCAATCCTCCTGCTCACATTGTGAACTGAGTGCACTTGTTATTGGAGATGTAAGCCTACTGTGGTTATGACATATTAAAATTCCAAGATCTTTTTGCACTAATCTTCCATTTCAAGTACTTATTTTCTTCTATACATATTTGAGTGCTTTTCCTGAAACTACAAGCACATGACGCATAACCCAAATTCCTCATTCCTAGCAAAGATGAGATGCATCTCTTGTTTGCACCCAGCTGAAAGAAGTTACTGCCCTCAGAAATAAATATTTCAAACCATGTTCCAGCTCTCCACAAAATTATCCACTGTAAACAGTGAATCGAATTATAAAAATTGAATCATTTTTAGTTCAAAGTGGCTCGTAATTTTGGAGTAAAACCAAACCTTAACATGAAGTGTCATTATTGTACATGTTTCTGACTTGATATCCTCTCTTCACTAGTAAGTGCAACTGGATTAAGGGCCTGAAAATTGTTATTAATGTACTGAAGTACTGTGCAATGAAATAAATTGCTACAGATTCTATGTTTATAAGTCAGAACAGTGAGTTTTTTTTTAAATCGGCCAGGAATATCTAAAATATAACTCCTGAGGGACTGTACAATATAAACTGAAGGGTTCAGTCAATTCAAGCCACTCCAAATCAAGCACTTTACCTCCTAGCAGCTGGCTCAGAAACAAATTAGACAGGGGTTTTCTACATTTGGATTAGTGCTGCTTGAGTCCTGAGCACCAGAGAAAGTAAACAGGTTTTCTAGATCAGAACCACTCATATCTGTATACTTTTGGAGCCATATGCAAATCAGAAGTACTTGATGCTAAAGTGTTTCAAATGATGATCAAGGCTTTGAACTGAAAACAAAGCCAACATTTTAAACAACATATTTTAATTCTAGAATAGGTGTTGACTGTAAATCCACATTCTGTTTGATATAGGAGAGGTCAAATAGGCATAATTCTGTTGTAAGGTAAAAGCATAATACTGTGGATATTGGAAATCTGAAATAAGAGTAGAAAGTGCTGGAAAACTCAGCTGGTCTGGCAGAATATTTGGAAATAGAAACACAGCGCAGAATATTACAGAATATGACTATGTCAAGAAATGTAGCAGAATTACATAAGAAGTCCGACAAAGGCTGCCTTGATGTTGGGAGCAACATGCTGCATCTTTTAACTAAATCCTAATGTGGAGGTGAGATTCTTGTTAAGGTGTGATATTAGGGGGGTAATTGCTTGTTACCAAACTTATCAATTGCATATGTCACCTCATTAATATTCTGCTTCCTATTCCAAGACCTGCCTCAAGCAATCTAGATATTGAGACCTCTTAGCATGGAAGCCAGAATGAGTACTTGGTGATCTTAGCTTGCAACTTTCTCCATTTTGTACACTGGATACCAATATCTCAGGACATGCTTTATGGGCACTGGCTGCATGCACCCTGTGTGCACAGATATTGGAATGCAACATGTGCCAGCCTCTAAAAACCCAAATGCCACATCTGGGATTCACAAGTATCACCCTTCTACAGTTCAAAGCTGCACCGCGAGGCATGACAAAGTTCATTGTAATACTGCAGTATGGACATTTTGTGCTCAGTGACGCACCTCAATTCATGGATTGGATCAGGCTGCATCTCAGGGATATTCACTTGTTACATTAGTGTTCACTCACTCTGAGCCTAGCTGGATGCTCACAGCATGTTCCTATGAGGATGAAAGATAAAATACTGAGGTTCAGGAACCTTGGATAACAAAAGGTATTGAAAATTTAGTCAAGAAGGAAAAAGGAGCATACGTAACGTTTATGCAACTGAAATCAATTGAGGCCCTTGAGAAATATAAAGGAAACAGAAAAGAGCTTAAAAATTAGCTGGGCTATAAAAGGCTATGAAATATCCATGGAAAGTAGGATTAAGGAGAATCCCAAGGTATTTTATATGAATATTCATTACAAGAGGGTGACTGGGGAAAGAGTAGGTCCACACAAGGACAAAGGAGGAAATTTATGCATGGGGCCAGAAGAAGTGGGTGAAATCTGTAATGAGTACTTTGCATTGGTAATTACTAAGGAGAAAGACATGGGTGATGGCCAGATTAGGGATGGGTGTGTTGATATTCTGAGGCATGTTGATATTAAAAAGGAAGGTGTTTTGAAAAACATTGAGGTAGTTAAGTCCCCATAGCCTGGGGGGATCTATCACAGGATATTGAAGGATGCAAGAGAGGAGACTGCTGGGACTTTGACAGAGATCTTTG
Organism: Ginglymostoma cirratum; assembly: GCA_024137785.1. Classification (NCBI taxonomy): domain Eukaryota; kingdom Metazoa; phylum Chordata; class Chondrichthyes; order Orectolobiformes; family Ginglymostomatidae; genus Ginglymostoma; species Ginglymostoma cirratum. Next base: position 18,503,938 of record JAHRHZ010000223.1, read on the forward strand.
TTCACTGTTTAGCCACAAGCAAGGTCTCAGAATACTGAAGAATAGCCAATGTTGTTCCTTTGTTTACTAAGGGAAACAGCAATAATGTAGGAAATTATAGGCCATTGAGCCTTACATCAATGATAAGGAAATTATTTGAGAAGATTCTTGGAGATAGGATTTACTTGCACCTGGAAAATAATGGACTTATTAGGGATAGCTAACATGGCTTTGTGCTGGGGAGGTCTTGTCTCACCAAGTTGATTGAGTTTCTTGAGGAAGTATCAAAGATGATTTATGAGGTTAGGACAGTAGATGTTGTCTACATGGGCTTTCCAAAAGCATTTGATAAAGTCCCTCGTGGTAGGCTGGTCCAGAAGATTACGTTGCGTGGGATCCATGATAAATTGTCAAATTGGATACAAAATTGGCTTGGTCAAAGGAGGCAGAGGGTAGTTATGGAGAGTATTTTTCTGTTTGGAGGTCTATGATCAGTGTTCTGCAAGGATCAGTGCTGGGACTTCTGTTGTTTGAAATATACATTTTATGCATGGTTATACATGTGCAATGTGAAATATGTGAAAGTATATATGTGAAATATACATGTGTATGACTGAGATGAAACTGTTGGTAAAACTGATTAGTAAGTTTACAGATGGCATGGAAATTGTTGAAGTTGTACATAATGAGGAAGGTTATCAAAGGATATAAAAGGATGTAAAGCAGTTGGAAAGTTGGACAGAGAAATGGCAGATGGAGTTTAATCTGAACATGTATGAGGTGATGCATTTTGGAAGGTCAAATTCAAGACAAAAGTGTACAGTTAATGGCAGGACTCTTAGGAGCAATTTTATACAAATAGATGTTGAGATCCAAGCTTGTACCTCCCTGAAAATGGCAACAAAGTGAATAAGGTGTTAAAGAAGGTGTATTGTATGCTTGCTTCATTGGTTGGGGCATTTAGTATAAAATTTGATACGTTATGTTGCATCTATACGTATAAGACTTTAGTTAGGCCACATTTGGAGTATTGTGCGCAGTTCTAGTCCCCACTCTATTGGAAGTTTGTGGAGGTCTTGGAAAGAGGTTTGCAGGATTTGCCTCGATTAGAGTGTGTTATCTATGAGGAGAGGTTGGACAAACTTGGATTGTTTTCACTAGTGTCAGAGGCTGATAGGTGACCTGATAGAAGTATATTAAAATATGAGAGACACGGATAGAGTGAATAGTTGGAGTTCTTTTTCCCAGGGTTAAAATTTCAAATACTCGAGGTTGTAGGCTTAAGTTGAAAAGGGAAAAGTTTAAGGGAAAGTGCGCAGGAAGTTTTTTTTACACAGAACGTGGTAGGTGCCTATAACATGTGGTCAGGGGAGATGATTGAAGCAGGTACAATAGCAAAGCTTAAGAGGCATTTAGACAGACATATGGAAAGAACAGAATAGAGGCACCGTGTGCAAGCAGGTGGGATTAGTTTAGAGTAGCATTACAGTCAGCCCAGCCATGGTAGGCCAAAGGGCCTGTTCATGTGCTGTACTTTTCCATGTTTTATCTGTTCCACTAGCTCCTGCACTGTCTCTGTCAATAGCAAATCTATCATTTCCAACGCCCCACATCAGTTCTGACAAAAGTCTTTGTACTTGAAACATTAATTCTGTTTCTTTTCCACAGATGTTGCCAGACCTGCTGGGTTTCTCCAGAAGCTTCTGTATCTGGCAGAAAAGATAAATGGAGTGCCAATATTTTTAAAGAACTTTGATGTTGAATCCTGAGGGACCACAAAGCTCAGCCTGGACTCACCCAAACTATGAGATCTATCCCACTTTAATCTTGACTGGATTTTAATGTATCAATTAATCTATCTTTCCACTCTAAAATGTGGTTTGAGTATGTGAACCTGAGTGCATGTGTGCATAGATTTTGGAGCATTTTTACTATTTTTGCTTTGACCAGACCAAGTAAACTAAATATTATTCTCTTTTCTTTAAAAGAAAATAGACCTATCGGTGTCCTTTAGAGTCACCAATATGTAAAAGTTAAAAAGCCAATTAAATGGCAAGCACATCCTTTCAAAAAAAAATCATCTTGTCGTTAAAGAAGACAAGAGAGGGGTCATATTGATTGTAACTGTACTGTGAAAGTCACACAGATGTCAGCAATATCATGGAGTAAATTGCTGGCATTCTAAAACAACAACTCCACTGTCTAGTTTAGGAGGCATCCTGCAGTTGTCTCTGGAGTAATTGTCCAAAATCATGGTAGTCAGCTACATGCAACAAAATCTGGCAATCTGAGGCTGCAGCCCTTGAATAAGTCCCTAATATGGACCTTGAGATGATATACATGAATTTGGAAAAAAGGAGAAATGGAGATGAAAATGACCCATCTAGGACAACACTGATTAAACTGAAGTGTCCATAAGCAGCTAATTAGACTCCAGTACCTCCATAAACTTCTCCATATCAATGGACCACTACAGTGTTCTTTTTGAAAAAGTTCAGAAATCTAAGATACACTCCTCCATCAAAAAGATCTTATATACCTTATTTAACTATGCTTTTCAATAAATGCATGCAAAACTGAAATATTGACTCTGGTGCATTTCCTTCATATTCGCTACAGAAGAACCTTTGTCTCTCTTCATCCTCCTATGCAGAACTACTGTTACAAATACAGAGTTTGAGATTGTTACATTTTGGGATTGTCTTTAATTTTAGGGAAAATGGAGGAATGGAAGAGGCCATGTGGACTGCTGTGAATTCTGCTCTGCATAACAAGATTGTATAGCTTGATTCCTTTGCTAAGGTGACAAGAAACGATCCAATCTTACTGAGAAGTTGCAAGATGTTCAGACCTATACACAATGACAACAGCATCTCTGCTGACTGTGGGTAGACTTTTGGCCTGTCATAAAGAAGTGTCAGGAATATCCCATAAACATTTTACTTTAAATATGCTTTTTAAACAGAATGGAGTTAGTGTCTAGAAGATAATAATTAATACTTTTCCCAGATACAAGGACCATGTGATTTACATTGCCATTGTGTTTTGTGAGGGGTAAAATCCACAGAAGGTCACTGTAGTAGCAGTTTACAGATTTTCCAAGATATCCCTGAAGCTCAAGAAGATAAGTCAGTCTCGAGGAATTAGAGAGAAATAACAGATAGAGGCAGCCAGTCTACTGCATGGAGCAGAGAAAATGCTGATTCTATTGTCCACCAGAGAAAATTAGCTTGTGAGGATTTGAACAAGGTTGGAACATGCACCTTGCTTTGGGATAAAGGAATGAATTTAATGTGTTTATTGGCAATCTACCAAAGGAGTAAAACTTCATCTCCTTTGATACTGAGTCTCTCGGCAAGAAATTATTATTAAAAAAAGCCTTGGGAGGAGCAAGGAAATGTGTCAGTAACATCTGATTTCCATTTTTAATAGCATGTGCAGTAACCAGAAGATTCTATCCAATTTACATTTTAACAAGAGTCCTGATAGCCTTAGCATTATTTTTATCACAAAATCCAGGCCTTTCATTTCCATTAGCGGAACTCTTACTACCTAAAAATGCAAAAGATTATTTAAGAAAATTCACAAACTGCCTGTGTTGGTTTTAAATAGATGAAAAACCTTGAGAAGCACAATTGTTTGCATAATTCATTTTCTTATAGATTTACTGACATTTCATGAATGATAATGGTACTTCCCAGCATCAACTCTTCAGCATTTTGAATCTGATGGCATTAAAATTGAATTTTATCCACACACACATCTGGCAGCTTCATAACTGCTAGCCTCTTCCTTTCCTCTTATAAACTGAATCACATTCAAAGTACCAGTGGCAAATACACTGCAGTAACAAATAGAATAACATTATTAATTTTCTCAAGTGTGACTTGTCTGCAGAATGTTCATTTCAAAATGTAGAATGACTTATTTGAATGCCAGCTCATAATAGAAATTGCCATGTCTGCAGATTTACATTTTTGCAATAATGAACCTGAAAGCATGCATCACTAGAAACTACTAATGACAGTGTACAAAACAGACCTAAATCTAATGACCAAACAAATATCGTTTATTTCAGTAACCTTAAAGACTTGTGTGTGACACAGATTCAGAGCAAATGTTCATCATTCACTTGCTTTACCTTTATATTTCAAAATTAATTAAAGCCACTGCTTATGTTTTGGTTGCTCATCCTTCCGGTCAAAGATGACTATATTCATCAGCCAGAAGATTTGGTAGTATCCTGGGATAATAGGAACTGCAGATGCTGGAGAATCCGAGATAACAAGGTATGGGGCTGGATGAACACAGCAGGCCAAGCCGCATCATAGGAGCAGGAAAGCTTGACGTTTCGGGCCTAGACCCTTCATCAGAAATGGAGGAGGGGAAGAGGGTTCTGAAATAAATAGGGAGAGAGGGGGAGGCGGATAGAAGATGGATAGAGGAGAGGATAGGTGGAGAGGAGACCGACAAGTCAAAGAGGCGGGGATGGAGCCAGTAGTATCCTGATGGATACACAGGTGACTGCTAAAGCTGATTGGCACTTGAAAGACAAATGAGTTTTGGACAAGTTGGGACTTTTTTATTTGGTGTTTTCTCTCTGCCTCTTGCTTTGAAAAGAAATTGCACCCTTCTTTATTTTGCTGTGCCAAATGCAGTGATCCTGGATGAGTTTCTCCTCGGACTAGGGGTCAATATCAAATCTTCTAAGAAAAACCTTCAGACTGTCCTTGGAGTGTGTCCTTTGACTGCAATGAAATTGTAATCCCTACTCAACCTCCCTGTAGAATATATGCTTTCATCAACGAGTGTCAGGCATTCTGACTAAAGGACGGTTCAACTCAGATGTTTCTAACTTCCATAGTGTAGTTTCATAGTGTGGATGATTGATATGACACCTTGGGTGAACACATTACACGTCTGGTAATTTGTCCTGCCATCTGATCATCTAAAGTTTCTAAAGGCATTTCAAGTGAAAGTCATTGAGTGTCTTGGCGTGATGCTGATACAAATAAAGGAGAATGGATAAGATACTCTAGAGGCTTTCAGACTTGTGGGTAATCCATTCTATTGGGTGTGGTAAGCCCAACTGAGAGAGGTGCTATTCCTCTCTCACAACCCTGCATTTTGGCATTAAAAATAAGAAGATCAATAAGCCTTAACTCAATCAATTGCTGAAAAATTGTATTCCGTAGCATCCTGAAGTTTAGGGGCACCATATGGTACCAAAATGATATCTGTGGTGTCTATATGTATTTCTGCTCCACCTTACATGTGAAGGTCATTAAGTGAGAATTCTACAAGAGAACAGGCAGACTGTGACATTGGTCAGCATACAACATTGATTCGACTTCAATATTTATTTTTAGCCTCATCGGCCAGCAGACATCATGCATGGGGAGTGGATCACACATCTAGCTCAAAAAGGATTTCTTACTGATGTAATTTAAAGAGATTGTCAATCTTCTTAGCAAAAGAGGTTCTGTAAGGAACAACTGAGGATCCAGGAAGTCATGTTAGAGATCCCTAAGAGTAAAAGGAATAATCTTATGAAAAATGCCACAAAGACGAGGAAAGGAAGGTAAGGGAGTGCCAAAGAGAGTTTTCACCATTGACAATAAGTACTGGCACTAGCAATATTGGAATCCATGAGGCACAGCTACAAGGAACAAATTAAAGGCCAGTGAATAATTTTAAGCAAGGGTTTCAGAATCAGGAAAGCCTCAGACTTATTTTGAAAATGAGCAAAAGTGAAGTAATTTAGTGGAAGAGTCTGGCAGAAGAAGAAACATTAGGAAAGAGTTAAAGGTCTAAATGGACTAGATTCAGTAACTATGTGACAATTTTGGTAGGAAGACCTATAAAGAATGCAGAAGGCAGGTTAATACAAAAAGAAGTGGGTAATGACCAGTTTGATCATTAAAAAAGGCAGGAAATCCCTAAGGTGGGCAGGAAGATCTAGTAAGATGTACAGAGACACAGTATTATGAAGAAAGAAATCTAAAATACAATTCAAAGCTTTAATGAAAAAAATCAATGTAGTATTACAGCTTAGAAATATTGTCAAATAAAGATACCATGAAAATGCTTTGGTACTAGCAAGCATCTCCATCCAGAAATATAGACATTGTGCACTAATCTCCCCCTCCACCATCCTTGAACATTCAAATCACAAGTGGCTGATCCTGCATCCAAGTTGAAATTGCAGGCCGGCTTACCTGGATTTCCAATATCACCATGGCACAAATAAACCCTCCCCTTTCTGAGCAAAGTTCAATATAACCTGTACTATTTCATATCACACATTATTATATAATTGATTGTGGGTGGGAGTGACTACCAATCCATTTATTGGGCCTTATATATATTCACGTAATACCACAATTGTTAAGTTTATGTTTCTGGTTTTTGAGTTAGTAATAGTAGGTTTTCTGCATGTCTGAAATTAATAATTAACTTGTAAGTATTTCTGTAGCCACCATGCTTTCTTTCAAAAGATTTTTGAATCTTGGCTTTAAAGAGAATATGTTTGAGTGCACCACTAATTGCTATTTTTGTTCATCTTAGATTGTTTTGTGACACAGCCAGCTAAATAATTAGGCCTTAAAGTTTGTTAGAAACTTCTGAAGTTTGATTTCTTTAAGTTTCAGGGAAACATCCATTGCTAAGAGAGGGAGACTTTTTATTTCACATTTACTTTGAGTTTTGGGCAGTTCTGTAAGGTGATTGGAATACGATGTCTGTGTAAACCAGGGCTCTTGATAAGGAAAAGATGTTGTGTATGAGGTTACATCAGAATGATGAGTTAGTGTTTGTCCTAGACCTGAAGTGTTGGGACAAAGCCTTGAAGAGTTTACTTAGTGCTGAGTATATTTAAAGAGTTGAGGATTATCAGATTGTAGAAACATTACAGTGTAGAAAGAGGCCATTTGGCCCATTGATTCTGCATGCCCCTCCAAAGAGCACTCCACCCAGATCCACATCATCACCCCACCTGGGGTGTTTACCATGGCTAAACCACCAAACATCTACTTCCCTGGACATTTTGGGGCAATTTATAGCATGGCCAGTCGACCTAACCTTCACAACTTTAGACAATGCAGGAAACCAGTGCACCTGGAAGATACCCATGCAGACACGGGGAGAATGTGCAAACTCCATGCAGACAGTCATTCCAGGCTGGAATTGAACCCAGGTCCCTGCTGCTGTGAGTCAGCAGCACTAACTGCTATGTTACCGTGTTGCCCAATTAGATTCCCCATGATCTATTGAATGGCAGATTGGACTCAATGCTCTTAGATCGTATAGTGTTATATTCTAGGAACAGGTAAATTATAGCTCCAGGATCTATCTGCTGTTCCCATCTAAAAGTTGAGTACACAAGTAAGTTAAACCTGGCAACGTGTTAAGTGCAGGGATTTTAGTGTGAGTAATATACAATATGTCTTCTGGGTCCTGCACCACAGAGGTGTGTTTTGGGTACAATACAAAAGCTGTTTTATATCTTTTCAATTTATAGAGGAGATTTGGGATTAATGGGATTATCCTTAATTAGGAGTCTTAAAAATCTTTGAACTTGCATTATAATAGATAGTTTGGATTATTCCGCGATGTTCATAGTTCCACAGACAGCTGCTCTCACCACATCCTGAGATCCACACCCGGTGCCAGCATTGTCACATGCACACTCTTGTGCTTTCTCATCAACAGTACTGCATCATGCTGGCTCAGAGCTGCACCACTCCCCAGTTCCACTTCATCTTCTGACTCATTTGACATGCTAACAAGAAACTTTTTCTTTTCCCTTCAGGCATCAAGGCAAGCAAGATGCGACAAATTAGAGATTTCCATGGCCCTCCGGAATGTTCCTCCCCTCCCCTCCCCTTTGATTCCACCCTCTCCTCCAACCCCAACTCCTGTTGTGTAGTCACTATCCCTCTTGACCTTCTGCTGCCTGATGCTGAACGTTCTGTACTCAGGAAAGGTCTCAGTTTTATCGTTCTGCATCCCCACCTTTATGAATTTCGCACACATCATGATATTAAAATCGTCTGTTGTCTTTGCCTCCATGTCCTTAGTTTGGCCAACAGTCCTCTCTCCGTCCCACAGACAACTTCAGTTCCAAAGCTCTCCCTCCACCTGGACTCCACCCTCTGGCCTTTTACCTGCACTGGATCTGTTCATTCAGAACTGTTGACATGACGTTGGTCACGTCAATTTCTCTGCCCCCCCCCCTTACCCATTCCAACCTTCCTTCCCAGGAACTGACTGCAATCCGTGCTCTCAGATACAACTCCGACTTTGTCATTAAGCCTGCTGATAAGGGTTGTGCTGCTATATCTGGCAGACTGACATCTACAGTGCAGAGGCTGAGTGCGGGCTCTCACATACTTCCTCCTACCTGCCTCTGGATCACGACCCCACGATGGAACATCAGGCCATTGTGTCAACCATGGTCACCAACCTCATTTCATCTGGTGATCTCCCTCATACTGCCTCCCAGCTGATAGGCTTCTCTACCCTGCACAGCTAGCTTCTACCTCCTTCCCAAAATTCACAAACAGGACTCCCTGGGCAGACCCATTGTTTCTGCCTGTTCCTGCCCCACATAAATCATCTCTTCTTACCTCGAGTCAGTCTGCTCTCCCCAGCCCAGTCCCTGCCCACTTACATCCAAGATTCCTCAGAAGCTTTACGACAGTTCCAGAATTTCCAGTTTGCGGGTTCCAGCAACCTCCTCTTTATCATGGAAGTGCAATCTCTCTACATGTCCATCCCCCACCAGGGTAGTCTTAGGACTCTTCGTTTCTTCCCAGAACAAAGGCCTCAACCATCTCCATCTAAAAACAGCATCTTTCACCTGGCCAAGCTCTTCCTCACCTTTAACAACTTCTCTTAACTCGTTTCACTTTCTTCAGGTCAGAGCAGTGGCCATGGGTACTCACATTGACCTCAGTAATGCCTGTCTCTTTGTAGGGTACAAGGAACATTCCTTGTTCCAGTCCTATTCTGGCCCCCACCCATAAGTCTCCTGTATATCAATGATATTTTCGGTGCTGCTTCCCTCTCTCGTCTGGAATTGGAAATGTTTGTTGATTTTGCTTCCAATTTCCACTCCGTTCTCAGCCTCATCTGGTCCATCTCTGACTCCTCCCTTCCCATCTTCCACATCTCTGTTTCTATTTCTGGGATAGACTGGCCATGACCCACCGACTCCAACAGTTATCTGGACCATACGTCGTCGCACCCTGCTTCTTGTAAAGACTGTACTCCATTTTCCCAGTTCCTCTATCTCCATCACATTTGTTCCGATGATGCCAATGTCGACAAAGAAGCCTCCAAAATGTCCACCTTCTTCCTCAACCTAGGATTTCCTAGCACCGTTGTCGACAGGGCCCTCAAACAGGTCTGACCCATCTCCCACACTGAGCCCTCAACCCCTCTCTTCCCTCTCACAACTGTGATAAGGATCTCCCATCCTTACCTACCATCCCACCAACATTCACATAGAGGATCATTAGCTGCCATTTCCGCCAATAAGATGCTACCAAGAGACACGTATTCCCCTCCCCTCTCTTGTCAGTCTTCCGCAGGGACTGTTTCCTCCAGGATACTCTGGTCCAATCTTCTTTCAACACCAACAGCCCCTCACAGTTTCACAGCATCTTCCGCTATAACCACAGAAGGTGTAACACCTCTCTGTTTACTTCCTCTCTCCTCAGTATCCAAGGGCCCAACCCCACCTTCAAAGTGAAGTGGTGCTTTACCTGCACTTCAAACAATCTAGTCTACTGCACTTGCTACTCACAATGTGATCTCATCTACAGTGGAGAAACAAAGTGTAGACTGGGCGACCACTTCGCAGAACACTTGCATTCTGTTTGCAGAAAAAGACCCTGGGCTTCCAGTTGCCTGCCACTTCAACACACCACCATGGTCCCTGGTCAACACCTTTGTCTCAGGCTTGCCACAGTACTCCAGTGCAAAAACTCAGCGCAAGCTAGGAGAACTGCACTTCATTTTTCACCAGGAACCCTGCAGCCTTCTGGATTCAATATTGAGTTCAGCAACTTTAGGGCTTGAGCTCTCTCAAGTCTTTACCCCAGTTCCCACAACCAGGCCTTGTTATCATATGGCCTGCTATTACATACCACCTATTGTTAGCCACTAACAGATCCCATTAACTGCTATTCACCTCCCAGTCAGATCGTTATCATCTCTTTTATCTGTCTAACTGCTCTTCTGTCGCTCTGGGCTCTATTCCCACCATTTTTCTGAAGAAGGGTCTAGGCCTGAAACGTCAGCCTTCCTGTTCCTCTGATACTGCTTGGCCTGCTGTGTTCATCCAGCTCTACACCTTGTTATCTCTATCCCCACTTATTGTTTACTCCTACCTCCCTCCCCCC
>JAHRHZ010000223.1:18514722-18588425 GCA_024137785.1 Ginglymostoma cirratum
GATGAAGGGTCTAGGCCCAAAACGTCAAGCTTTCCAGCTCCTATGATGCTGCTTGGCCTGCTGTGTTCATCCAGCTCCACACCTTGTTTTCCTAGCTACCATCAGTTCTGAGGAAGGGTCACTCAACGCAAAACATTTACGCTGATTTTTCTCCACAGCTGCTGCCAGACCTGCTGAGCTTTTCCACAATTTCTGTTTTAGTTTTTGAATTATTCTATTTTGTCTTCTCTTATTTTGTCAATAATCTTCTCTTCTAAAATTAAAAGAAAACCTGCAGAATTGAATGTATAGTTTCAGGGAGGGACCATTTTGTTAAAACCAAAACAAATCAAAGTGTGATCAATCAAGCCAGATTTCTACTTGGGGTCCAATTTATTTGGTAATGATATCAGTTTGCATGATACAAATAAAATGATAACAAGAGTTTATACATGGACCTAAAAGATTCTCCAGCACTCCCTTCACCTGTAGCCCTCTTGTGGGTATGAAATATTCCTAACAACTCCCATTACTGGTCCTCCTATCTTTCTGTAAAACTACCTATCAGTCACGTTCTAGAACACTCCAATGTCATTAGAATTTTCTGCTTCGTTTGAGGACTTACGTATGACTGCAATTATTTGCTTCTTCTCAGCTTCTTAAATTTCAACCCAATTACAGGCAATTACATGGTGGCTCAGCAGTTAGCATTGCTACCTCATAGTGCCAGGGACCTGGGTTCAATTCCACCCTCAGGTGACTGTCTGTGTGGAGTTTGCACACTCTCTCCGTGTCTGTGTGGGTTTGTTCCACTTTCTTCTTATAGTCCAAAGACATGCTGGCTAGGTGGATTGGTCATACTAAATTACCTGTAGTGTTCAGGGATGCCTAGATTAGTTGAGTTATAGGGTGATGGTTCTGGGTGGGATGCTCTGAGGGTTGGTGTGGATTTGTTGGGCCAAAGGGCCAGTCCCTACACTGTAGGGATTCTATGGTCTATACCTTGACTCCTGTGGATCCCATTTCTGACACCACTGTTAGATTTTGGGGGTACATGAACACTGGTACCTAATAAAGGCAGTCAGCCATTTATAAGGAATTTTCAGTTCATTTATTAAGTTCGTTCAGAAACAGCAATTTAGGTATGATGCATTAAGATAAATAAGATAAAAAATGTATACAACTCATGAGAATTGAGAATGTTTCACTGTTACCAAAGGATGAGCAGACAGTTGTCAGAGAGTGTGTTGATCCCATTACAATTCTGGAGACAGCATCCTGCTTTCTAGGTGAAATGATAATAAACTCTTCGCTCATTCTCTTCTGGTCTCTATTTTCCATTTGAAGGAAACAGCTACCTGACAAGACTGCCTGATGAGGATTCATTCTGACACTGAGCACTTTTTGATTAGACCTTATTTCTATGGGATGGTGGTTTACACTGTGTCAATCATCCGTTTGAATCCTTCTAGCTAATGGATATTGGGCAGCTTCACTTGACATTACTGTAACCATTCCCCGTTTGCCCATCTTATTTCACAGATAGTTGTCATTTTTCAACGTAACTTCATATTTTCCCAAACACTGGTAATAGGGTACGTATGATTTCAGTTAATCCTTTGACATCAGTTCAATTGTCATTTTAACAGGGGATCCTGATGAATCTTGTGATCTTCCTTGTAACTTCCTTTTCTCTTTATTTGGAAGAAATTTATTTATGTTTCTTGGAGGTATAGTTACTGAGGTAGCAGTTAAGGAATTGCTCTCCTTGGTTTGCAGGGAATAGTAGGAAATTTCACTTTTAAAGGGACCCCAATTTCCAACACAACTAACGGCTCAGTAATCATTTGAAAGCTGCATTAACCAACCTACAACACCCTCTTCCTGCATACCTCCCCATGGAGTTAAATGTAAATGAAATTGATTAAGTCCCAACAGATGACAGTGTCAGCCTTCACAACTGGTGTCCACGGTCCTTGTGAATCATGATAATTAAAAATTTAAGATCGTTAGTGGGTTGTTCCATTTTGATTGCTGAAATTGTGCTCAGTTTCTGCTTTAAGACACTTAGACATAAATAGTTTGTTAAAGCCAATATTGCTTCTTCCAGCCATAACTTTGTTTGTGTCTCACAATCAATCATATTGAGTTAATTTAGTGGAAACTGTTCTGGTTTATTGTCCCTTCTGTCCCTTCTAATTTAATTGCCTTCTCATAAATAATTTTGGATAGATATTTCTACCTCAAGTGTTGAATATAAAATTATATCAAAGATAAAGACAGTCATCAGCAACTTCAGATATTTCTATCACATCTATCATACTTGAAAGAGTAAAATGGAATTGGCAAGTAAATATATTAAAACTCCAAAGGAGGTTCATTCTTACAAAATGATAGAATTTGACAGCATCAAAGCTATTTGGCTCAAAGTGTCTGCGTCAGTTATCTGAAAGAACCACTCACTTAGCCCCATTTTTCTGCCCTTTCCCCATAATCTTTAATGTTATTATCTATTTCAGACATTGGTATGCTTCCCTGCTTAAAAACTACAATGAGTTCGGATTTTGCATCTTTCTGATAGAGCAGTTCATTGTCTAACAAGTTTTGAGTAAAAATATTTCTCAATATATCGCCTTATCAAACATCTTTTGAATAAATGTATGCAAATCACTCACTGAATTTCCTTTATCAATACTGCCCAGCGGTGCAACAAAGAACTGGATTAGATTTTTCTGCTTCTCAAATTGTTCCAATCAGAATGTATCACCATACGATCTTTTGCTTTATATTTCATTGCTTACATTTTAGAAATCTGTACTGATTGTTGTGAATGCACCCCTTTTTTCCAAATTGGCTTTTAACTTTATTCCATAATGCGATCTTTGGATATTTACCCATCACTGATGGTAAGCTGACTGGTCTACAGACACCTGATTTACTCTTTCAATATTGGAAACCCTCCTTTAACATCCAGCTAAGTTGAGCTCAAGGGGTGAAATGAGACATAATTCAATACAAAAGGTTGAAAATTACAACCTGATTTGGGGAGAATCAAGTTTTGTACCTCCTTCAGGATATAACTACCCTGTAGGTAGTGCAGTGTAAGCTTACCAGAGTGATACCTGACTTGTAAAGAGTTATTAGAAGAACTAAGACTGTATTGCCTGGAGTTTAAAAGTTTAATGGATGATTTGGTTTATTTTTTAATGATATTAGGGCCAACCTTATTGGTCTGAAGGGTACATAAATGTATTTTTGCTAGCTGGGGAGCCTCGGACTATGGAATATAAATTAAAAATGTAACCAAGCTTTTCAGGATCAAAATTAGGATTCACTATTACACTCAAATGCTGGTAGATGTTTGGAACTTACTTCCACAAATGGCAGTTAATATTTGAACAATTGTTAATTTTAAATCAGAGATTGGTCATTTTGTTAAAAATCAAAGGTATTAAGATACCTGGGGAAAAGATAAGTATGTGGAGTTGTTACAGAGCAACCATGGTCTCATTAAATGGTTTAAGGGTCTAAGAAGTTGACTATGATCCTGTGTTTTTGTATTCAATTATTACTATTTTAAATGAAGTGAATTCCTTTGCTTTACCATTCTCAGCAGAAGTATTCATTGATGTCCATCATCTTTTTTTCAAGGTGGCACATCTCAAAAGAACAGCATCCTTTCTTAAAATGCAAATAACTGTCAGACAATCACTGGAGCAATGTAGACTGGAGTTGCATATCAAGATCATGAGGAATGCAGACTCTGTGGGATTTACCTTCTAAATGTAATTTTCAGATAGTCAAGTCTCCTGCATCCAAAACCATCTAAAAATATCCACTAAAATCAGAACATTTGGAGGCATCTAACTCATTTGAACTTAATAGTTACCCAGGAAAAGTTAAAGGATTAAAAGCCCACACTTATTCCTGGGTACCTATCAAACTGAACTCCTGACTCATCATTGACACTTCCAACTTTACCCCCAGATTGCTGACAGCGCTGACTTGCCTCTTCTGGGCCCAGCCTAGCCTAGTTGAACCTACCCTGAACCATTAACAACATTCCCCACCCTTGCCTGTCCAACCTTGATGGAATCAACATCTCCATTCCCCCCTGTCTAACTTATGCCCTCATAAGCACTCATTCAGTTACCTGGCATTCTACCTGGTTCACTCACCTGGCACCCTTACTTATACACTTACCATAGTACACGCTCACTTACCTTACATATTGACCTTTCATCAGTCACTATCAAAGTGTCTTTGCAAACTTTTAAATGCTTAATGTCTCACAATGTCTGCACATGTACTTCAAAAGTCCTCTTGATGCTTGCAACATCATGCGAAGAGTGTAAGTTGGTGTACCTTTGGTTTTTAAATGCATTTTAAGAAAGGATGCTGTTCTTTTAAGGTGTGCCATCTTGAAAAAAAGATGATGGACATCAATGAATACTTCTGTTGAGAATGGTAAAGCAAAATCTTTTACAAGACTAATTTATTCTCAATCAATTGGTCACTGTTAAGAAAGGGTGATAGGTGAAGAACTAGATGTTAAAACACCATTTAACGTTGTTAATGAGCATTAGGAGTCAATTTAAATGATGATCAACTGCTTAACAATCTTCTCCTTGGTTGCCCCCATTGCAAATTTAAACTCATTAATTGAAGTGTGTACTATACACAGGCTAAACCAGCTTACCAGCATAAGATGTCACCTTGGTTACCTCAGACCCTCTTTAGTGCCTGAAGTATCTAAGGGGAATACATCCCCTGATGGCTGCCATGACTAATGCAGTTTAGTCTGGCCTGTATTTATTCTATTCAGCATTTACTACATGTAGTTTTGTTCCAGGACTGTTGAAGTACACCATAAAATATTCAAATAAGCTACAAAAACTAGACCTTTGGTTCAGGATGATCTTGTGGTTGACTTATGACATCAACCTTCTTCTGTCAGTTCAACCAATGATGATGCATTGTCAGTATTTGTACAATTTAAATACTCAAACATATTTTTATATTTTACAGGGGAAGGACAGATTAGACTTTGGTACAGGGTTATAGTTTGTGGAAGTTTATTACAAAGTTCTCTAGTTTATACCTTTACATATATATATGTTATCATAGGATCAAAATGTGAGTAATTTATTTATAACAGATCCTTGAATTTTTCTGTGCTCTTAGAATCTTAAAATCCCTACAATGTGGAAACAGGCCCTTTGGCCCAACAAGTCCACACTGACCCTTGGAGCATCCCACTCAGACCCATCTCCCTATAACCCATGCACCCTTGGGCACTATAGCATAGCCAATCCACCTAGCCTATACATCTTTGGACTGTGGGAGGAAACTGGAGCACCTGGAAGAAACCCACACAGACATGGGGAGAATGTGCAAACTCCACACAGACAGTTGCCTGAGGCTGGAATTGAACCTGGGTCCCTGGTGCTGTGAGGCTGCAGTGCTAGCCACTGAGCCACTGTGCCACCCCCTTAAAGGCAGGCAAGACAAAAAAATTATGTTCTCATAACTTCAGTTATGTCATTTGGTTCAAAGTGATAGAATTCATGGTTTCCAATGTTATATTTTTATAACCCGTAAGAAATCAGGGAATGAACCTAAGAAATCAAGAGAACCGGAAGGAGAGAGCTGAGAAAGGAAACTGACTCTTTCAGTTTCCAGTAAACCAAAAATTCTGGAGTGACCCAAACTGGCTGAAACCGATAAAAAGCATTCAGAGCTCCATGTGAGGTCCGTGCATAGAAAATGGAGGTTAGAAACAGAAGCTGAGAATATGCAAATATATAGTTGCTGCAGCTGCTCCTAATACTCAAAGGTAACATTGTTGGTCCATGCCATTCAGATCATTGTAAGTAAAGTTAAGGAAGTTTTGTAGATGTGTGCCATTTTTGGTGAATACCATGCCTGTGGAACACAGATTCGTTGTGTACTACTGTTGGATGGATATCAAGTTTAATCTTAGAAGAGGTGCTGAAATTCCTCATCAGGAAGATGGAGTTTTGAAGGATGTTACGTCTGAGATTGATGACATATTTGCTGAATATTCGTAAGATCTGTCAGAGTGGTATCTGCCACTTACTGTGTAATTTAAAACATAACCTGTTAATTCATTTTTATGTTGATTCTGGATGTTAAAATATTGGTTGTCAAAGGTACTATTTTGCCAATTGCTTTGATTAACTATTGTATCGTAAAAATTGTTATGTTATAAACCATGAAATCTTGGAGCTTCATTCTCTTGGTAACTGGGATTTTGGATTTCACAGAATCGCAGAAATGTTACAGTGCTGAGGGAGCTATTTGTCCATCATGCCTGCTCCGGCTCATTAAATGAGCATTATTAGCTCGTGGCAATCCCATACTTTTCCCCCCTCCATACCCTTGCATGTTATTTTTATGTAAACTACCATCCAATGCCCTTTAAAGATAAAGGTAAGTTACTGGTCTTGACTGAGGTTATTACACTTTCAATATTGGGAAGTTGAAATCGCTAGATATTCAAGTACTGTACTTCATATAAAGTCAATTAATTCAACGGAATTGTATATTTACCAAATACTCAGGAATTAGATGCTAATGCTGCTCGACCTCAAAATGTAGAACAACTTAATTAAATGTAAATTGGTGGAGGATAATGATGAGGCAAGAGGAAATTTGCAGTTGTATAATGCCCGACGAAAACATCCTGATTAATTTATTGGAAAACATCCCAAAACACTTCACCATGAATTGTATATGAAGTGCAGTGACTGCTAAATTGGTAAGCGCACCACAGCACAGCACCATTTTGCTCAGAATAAGATTCCCACAAATTGCTCTAAGACAGATAATCAATTAATCTTTGGGGGTTGGTAGTTAGTCATGAGAGATCTGTGCTCTTCCTTAAATAATGTCATATAATCTTTAAAATCTACCTGAACAAGGAGACAAGTTTTTCATTTCATTTCTCATATAATGTATAACACCTTTGACAATGCACCACTACCTCGGAATTCTTCTGAAGGGTAGCAGCATACAGACTCCTGTTTCTCTGCTGCTAACTTCCATCCATTTTTCTTTTCCTTTATTTCTTCTTTACTTTTTACTTTTCCTTTCACTACAGTTCTCTCTTACCTTTCGCCCTTGGCTGCAGCTGGACCAGCAACATCAGCGATGGCAGCAAGAGTGGGCGCAACAGAGAGAGATGGTACCCGAACGCAGCAACTTTGATGCTGGTGGGTCCAATGCAGGACGTGAGGCCATGAAGGCACCTCTGATGTCAGCGCTGGTTCAAAGGATTACGTTGTTACATTTGTTCAGGAAGGTCGTGGATTCTGATACTTCAATTGATTCCAAGATGGTGGTGGCATTGGTGTGGTGGGCCCAGCGGAGAGTGATGGCACCGTAATGTGGTGACTTCACTATGGATGAGTCCAACGCAGCGAGACCCAGGACTTGAGGCAATGGCATCAGTGGTAGCAAGGTGGTAATTGCTTGGTGGTGGCACTGCGGTATTGGTGGGTTCAACCCAGGCAGTGTTGGTGAGCCCAGCTCAACACTCACAGCAGCGGCAGTGAGGGCAATCTGGACATTTATTTTTCTTTTTGCTTCTGTTTCTTTAGTTTCTCCTCTTGATTTTCATTCTAATTGTTGTATTCTGTGATGCCGACTCTGTACACTTTTCACTGTATTCCGTACTCTTGCACTGAGGTACATGCCACAATAAAATCTAACCTAAACATTTATAAATTATTTGTATGATCCTAGTGTGGGAGCACTACCGCAAACCTCCAACTAAGAGGTGAATATTATATCCACTAGGTCAAGCCAGCAGCAAGATTATCAATATTAATGATATTAATCCAGAAGCCAAGGCTGAATTTTGACCCTTAACACTGATCAGTCTTGTCCTTGTGCATGAAATAGTCCTATTTTTGTCAGTACAGTGTAAAGCTGGAGAAACACAGCAGGTCAGGCAGCACCAGGGGAGCAGGGGAGTCGATGTTACAGGCCTGGGCCCTTCATCAGGCCTGGTGAAGAGCCCAGACCCAAAACGCTGACTCTCCTGCCCCCCTGATGCTGCCTGACCTGCTGTGTTCCTCCAGTTCCACACTGTATTGACACTGACTCCAGCATCTGCAGTTCTTGCTATCTCCTGGTCCTATTTTTGCACATGTCTTATTTCTCCCTGCTTGCGGTTTATGAAAACTGCTGTTTTTAGGGCTATTATGTTAATGGTGGATAGATTCTAAGCCAGATATTTGTTTTCTCAATTCTTTCATAAGATGTTAGCTTTCTTTTATTCATTTATGGGATGAGGGTTTCACTGGTAGGGCCAGCATTTGTTGCCCAATCCTAAAATGATGGTGAGCTGCCTTCTTGAACTGTCATATTGAAGTAGGTGTTGCTGTCAAGATTTCATAGAATCCGCGCGGTGTGAAAACAGGCCCTTCGGCCCAACAATTCCACACTGACCCTCTCAGACCCATCCAGCAATTTTTGCCCGTTCCTAATTGTCTTTAACCAGAGGGCAGTTAAGAGTTAGTTACATTTCGGTGGGGTCTAGAGTCACATATAGGCTAGGCCAGGAAAGAACAGCAGATTTCTTTCATGTAAAGGTACATTAGTGAACCAGATTAGGTTTTACAATAATCAGTGATAACTTCATGGTTACCATTACTGAGACTAGGTTTATATTCTACACTGTTATTAATTGCACTTTAATCTCTCAAGCTCTCTATTTCCCAAGGTCATTAGCCTGGTCCTCTGGATTAGTCATCCATAGTGACATAAACATCATGTTACAATCTTGCTCAACCGCAGGGAATATTTAAGTAACATAATTGAAATGTTATAAGTTGCCCCGAGGTTCCATGAGGTTGACTCATTCAGCCTTTAAAGGCATACCTCTATGTTTCAATGTCTTAAGAACTGCAATACTGTTGAAAATACATTTGAGCATTCAGACTTTTTATGTTGACCACAGACTTTCAAAGAATCATGTGTAACTTTTCCAGCTGGAATGGACAAATAAAATTTGTGGCTTTCGTTGTAAAGGAAAACTTCAAGCTGCCGCAACCATTTATTATTAAAGGTGCAAATGTTTGTAAGGCAGAAAGATTTGTGCACATCCATTCATCTTTGGTTCAAATTCAACTCAAACTGATAAAAGAAGGGCTCTATTTGCAGACAGCAAGGATTTCCAAATGAAATAAATTTGGGGCATATGCCACTCATTTTCTAGCAGGTAAGGATGACAGGGTAACGCTATACATAAGTCAGCACTAAAATGATCGTCTCAGTCAGAAAGACAACAAGGATATTTGACAGGAGAATAGAATCTATCATATGGGAGTAGAGGTCGATACGTTTTCATGATTGAGGTTACAGTGCATTATTTAAGCAGGATAATTGGTATCAGGCTTAGCTCAGCAGTAAGTCAGAAAGTGGAGAGTCCAAATGTCCCCTCAAGGACTCGAGCATGTTGCCTAGGCTGATGCTTCAATGCGATTCCAAGGGAGATTTCTGTTTTCAGAAGCCTACACTTTCAAATATGATCAAAAACAAAGTAGATGGAAAAAACTCAGCAGGTCTGGCAGCATCTGTGAAGGAAAAAAGCAGAGTTAACGTTTCGGGTCCAGTGACCCTTCCTCGGAACCCTTCCCAGACCCGAAACGTCAACTCTGTTTTTCCCTTCACAGATGCTGCCAGACCTGCTGGGGTTTTCCGGCAACTTTGTTTTTGTTCCTGATTTACAGCATCCGCAGTTCTTTCGGCTTTCAAATATGATGTTAGGTTTGAGTCATTGTCTGTTTTCTCAGTTGCAGACAAGAGATTTTATTATTTCCAAAAGGTAAGCAACTGCCTGTTAGGCTGCTTAGTAAGATATGATGTTGAAGGTAGTACGTTAGCATGGATGGAGAATCAGTTAACCACTAAAAGATAGAGAGTTGGGATAAAGGGATCATTTCCAGGATAGCGATCTGTAACTAGTAAAGTGCTACAGGGGTTAGTGTGGGGCTGCAATTATTTACAATACATATTAGCGATTTGTACCATTGTTAAGACTGTGAATTACACAAAAATAGATGAGATTGCAACTAATGAAGATGACACATAAGAGACGTAAAGATCCACAGCATAGGAAAAGCCGCTCAGCCCATTGTGATCATGCTGGTAAAAGAAAACAACCACCTAACTGTTCTAATCCCATTTGCTTGCACCTGGTCCATTGCCTCATGTGCTTTGGCATTGCAAGTGCAGATGTAAATACTTCTTAAATAGTGTGAGGGTTTCCACCTCTAACACTCTTACGGAAAGTGAGTTCCAGAATCCCACCATCCCCTGAATGAAAAAGATTTTCTCACATCTCTTCTGTCTCTTACCTTAAATCCATGGCCCTTGGTCATTGATCCCTCCACCAAGAGGTAAATTTCATTTCTGTTTACCCTACCTTATAATTTCATACATTTCAGTCATATCTTCTCCCAATCTTCTCTGCTGTTAGGAAAAGAATGCCAGTTTGTTCAATCTCTCTTTGCAACTGAATCTTGCCAACCCAGGTAACACCCTAGTAAATCTCCTCTGCACCTTCTCCAATGCTGTCCTAATATGTCGAACAGCACACAATACTCTATTTGTAACCTAACCAACTTTTTATATATACCATTCTAGCATAGCCTCCCTGTACTTAAACTTTATGCTTTAGCTAATAAAGGCAAATATACCATTTGTCTTCTTAACTACTTTATCCATTTGCCCTGACAGCTTAAAGGATTGGTGGATGTGCACACCAATGTCCTTCTAATTCTTGGTGCTTCCTAGGGATACCATCCATCATATATTCCCTTGGCTTGTGTGTCCTGCCAAATGCATCATCTCACATTTATCTGGATTGAATTCCATTTACTACTGATCAGTCAATCTGACCAGCCCACCCATATCCTGCTGTAACCTTAGGCTATCCTCCTCACTGCTTACCACCCACTGATTTTTGTATTATCTCCAAACTTACTGATCAATCTTCCTACATTCAAGCCTGAGTCATTTATGTAAATTACAAACAACCTTGGAGTCTGCAGAGGGATCCAGTCAGGTTACGTGATTGGGCAAAACCTTGGCAAATAGAAACAAAGAAGAACTGAATAAATGGTGAAAGACTACAGAAAGCTGCAACACAGAGGGATTTAGGAGTCCTGCTGCATGCATCACAAGAAACTAACATACAAGTTCAGTAAGTAACAGCAAATGGAATGTTGGCCTTTAATTAAAAGGGACCGGAATGCAAAAGTAGCATGATCTTGCTAAAATGCTACAAGACAACTAATTACAGCACATCTTGAATAATGTGAATAGTTTTGGTCCCCTTTTCTAAGGAGAGATACATGACATAGGAGGCGGTCCAGAAAATGTTCACGCAGTTGATGTTGGGTATGGAAAAATTTTCTCATGAAGAGACATTGAAGAGCTTTGGCCAGTTCTCATTGGAATTTAGAATAATGAGAGGTGGCATTTTTGAAACATGGAAGATTCTTAAGTGACTTAACAGGGTAGATGTGGAAATGTTCTTTCCCCTTTTGGGATAGTCAGGACTTGAGGGCATAATCTCAGAATAAGGGGTTGCCCGTTTAAGATCGGGATGAGGTGAAATTTCGTTTCTCAAAGAGTCATAAATCTGTGGAATTCATTATCAATGAGAGCTCTTCTTCAGAATATTCAAGGCTGAGACAGGCAGATTTTTAATCAATAAGGGATCAGGGCTTATGCAGTAAAAGCAGGAAGGTGGAGTTGAGAACGACCAACTAAATCATGGTCTCATTGAGTGGCAGAGCAGATACAATTGGCCAAATGGCCAACTTCTGCTCCTACATCTTATTGTCTTCATTGTGGTCCTATAAGTGGGGGTGTTCTTGCAAAGAATTATCCCTCAACTCACATAAAAAGAGAAGAAAGTCCTCTTGATGCTTTCCTGCAGTTGTTTGATCTCAGATAATCTGAACTCAAGTCCATTTACTTGCCTTTTCTTCACATCTCTTGTTAAATTTATTCGACCAAAATGTATCAATCACAGGCTTGAAAGATCCAGTTATTCTAGGCTTCTACTACAGTTTGTGTGGAAAAAAGACATTCTAATCTGACTTTTAAATGGGCTGATCTTATGATCATTCATTCCTGTTCTTTCTTCTCCCACATGAGGAAATGCAACTGCCACTAAATACCCTATTACATAAGACATTAAGAAACATAAGGTGGGCTCGTCCACACAGCAATTCCAATGTTCTCTGCCATTCAATATGATCATTGCCAACCTTCTGTTACACCTCTACAAATAAATGGGATCTTCAATAAACTTTACCCCTTTCTTCATCTAAAATCAAACAGCAACAGAGACAAAACATTAACAGTGAACAGTTATGGCTGCTGTATCCAAAGCCAACGCATGTGAATTTCTGGAATGATGTAATTTACAGCACTTCCACTTCTGCTCCACCTTTACCACTCCATAAGGGAATGCTAGGAAGTATTTAATCGTAGAATCCTGACAGTGCGGGAAGAGGCCATTTGGCTCATTGAGCCTGCACCAACTCTCCGAAGAACATCCCAGCCAGACCCAAACCCCTACCTAGCTAGTGAAATGGTATCACCTGCCCCGGCAGCCTCAAATGCACCTGTTCCCTCAGTCACTGCTGCAGATATCAGGTCAGCCTTTTTGAAAGTGAATCCACAGAAAGCAACTGGCCCAGACTGAGTCTCTAGAAGTGCACTTGGTGGTGTATTGTAAAAATATCAATCTTTCCCTCAAAGATAGCAAGAACTGCAAATGCTGGAGTCAGAGATAACACAGTGTGGAGCAAGAGGAATACAGCAGGCCAGGCAGCATCAGAGGAGCAGGAAAGTTGATGTTTTGGGTCAGGACCCTTCTTCAGAAACAGGGAGGGGGAAGAGAGTTCAGAAATAAATAGAGAGAGAGGAAGGTTGGGGCTGGGGAAAGTAGGTGGGATGGTGATAGGTGAACGCAGGTAGGCAGTGGTGGGGATTGGTCAGTGAGTTGGGAGGGGCAGATAGGTGGGAGAGAAGATGGACAGGTTGTGTCAGGTAAGGAGGCAGGGATGAGATGGAGGGTTGGTCACACCCTGAGGCCAGGAGTAGGAAGATTTTGAAACTGGTAAAGTCCACGTTGAGACCATTGGGTTGTAGGCTCTGAAGGCAGAATTTAAGGTGCTGCTCCTCCAGTTTGCGGGTGGCGTCATTGTGACACTGGAGGAGGCCCAGGATGGACCTGTCACCAGGGAATGGGAGGGGGAGTTAAAATGGTTTGCGACCAGGAGGTGGTTTTGTTTGTCGCGAACAGAACGCAGGTGCTCTACAAAGCAGTCTCCGAGTCTCTGCTTGGTCTCACCAATGTAGAGGAGACCACATCAGGAGCTGCAGATGCAACAGACCACATTGGCGGATGTGCAGGTGAACCCCTATCTAATGTGGAAGGTTTGTTTGGTGCCTTGGATGGAGGTGAGCGGGGAGGTGTAGGGGCAGGTGTAGCAATTCCTGCAGTTACAGGGAAAGGTACTGGGGATGATGGGGCTAGTGGGGCGTGTGGAGCGGGCAAGAGAGTCAGAGCAGTTCCTTTGAAAGGCAGGTAGAGGTGGAGAGGGAAATATCTCTTTGTCGTGGGGTCAGATTGTAGGTGGTAGAATTGGTGGAGAATGATACATTGGATATGGAGGTTGGTGGGGTGATACGTGAGGACAAGGGGGATTCTGTCTTTATTTTTGTTGAGGGGAGGGGGGTATGAGGGCAGAGGTGCTGAAAACGGAAGAGATGCGGCTGAGGGCATTTTTGATAACCAGAGGGGTGAAGTTATGATCCTTGAAATATGAGGACATTTGGGATGTTTGGGAGTGGAACACCCCAACTTGGGAGCAGATGTGGCAGAGATGGAGGCATTGTGAGTAGGGGATCGCACTCTTGCAGGAAGGTGGGTGAGAGGAGATGTAATCCAGGTAGCTGTGGGATTTGGTGGGCTTGAAATAGAAGTCAGTTTTGAGGCGGTCACTAGAGATGGAGACAGAAAGGTCCAGGAAGGAGAGGGAGGTATCAGAGATGGTCCAGGTGAATTTGAGGTTGGCGTGAAAAGTGTTAGTAAAGTTGACGAACTGTTCAAGCTTCTCGTGTGGAGTCAGGCTGTGAGTTACAGACCACAAAATCCCAGCCTCCAACCCGCTGTTATGGCCACACTGTTAATAATGTCAGTTTAGCTCATTTTCTGGTCAATAGTAACCACAACAGGGTTAGTGAGTGATTAAGCAGACTCTTCGCTGATGGTTGGACTCTCTCTTGTTGAAAATGGTGTAAGAATGAGGCATATTTTTCTTGGAAATATAAACAGAAAAATGGATGTTTAGATTATTTGTTATTTTTCCATTATTCAAAGAAAAAATGGAACTGTGTGGCCACTTAAGGTTACATAAGAGCATTTGACTTTTTTGGATGATGGATTTCAATGCTTTCCTGGGGCACATTGGCACCAAGTGTCTTTGAAAAAAGAAGTGAGTGCACAGCAGCAACCCAGCAACATTGTTGGAATTGAGTGTAAATGGTAGTTTGACACTGCACTGAATGGAGAGAAATCAGTTGGAGCACAAACCTCCAGCAAGCTGGACCCTTTTCTCTCTCTCTCTCTCTCCCTTTTAAATTGGAAAAGAAACGCAAAGTCAAAGGTAAAAAAAAAACTTCTAAATCAAACCATGACCTTAGTCCAACTGACCAGCTTCCAAATTGAGCATCACTGCAATCAAAAACAATATGATATCATCACCAAAACCTAAAGAAGAATTGAGACAAATCAGTACATTCCACCCACTTTAGGCTTGGACTTCTGTTTCACAGACATTATGTCACTTTTTCCTATATTTCGCATGCATGGTATTCCTAAAACATTGTCTGTCTCAACTGTCTGTCCATCCACATCTAAATGAATGTGTGTCTGTTTGGATTTAAAGGGGACATGATCAAAGTTTGCTTTGATAATTAATAATCTGTCTTTGCCACATGTTAGTTGATGGGTCTGTTATAATAAGTAAGTCCTTTGGTTTCATGCCTCTTGATAAAACCTGGTTGAGATCCTTTTATCTTAGGTAGTGGTCGCAATCTGACATTATGCATGCTAGATTGATCACATTTTACATATTTATTGTTTTATAGAACAGTAGGAACAAAAACAGAAGTTCCTGGAAAAGCACAGCAGGTCTGGCAGCATCTGTGAAAAAAAATCAGAGTTAATGTTTCAGGTCCAGTAACCCTTCCTCAGAATTGATGATAGCTCGGAAAATGTCGGTTTATATGCAGAAGATAGGATGGGGGAAGGGGTAAGAAGTAAATGATAGGTGAGGCTAGAGCCCAAAAAGAGAGAAGAACAGCTGGACAGACAAAACAATCTGGCTGGGAGGACGAATCGCTGTTAATGGAGACTGTTAGTGGGCAGCAATGGGTGGTGTATTATGGCAGACTATGTGATAACAGGGCCTGGTGTGTTGGGTAGGGGGCTAGGACATGGGAGAGTTCAGGATTTAAAATTATTGATATTGCGTCTAGAAGGCTCCCAAGCCGAAAATGAGGTGTTGTTCCTTCAGCTTGCACTGACCTTCGCTAGAACTCTGCAGCAAGGCTGAGACAGAGATGTTGGCCAGGGAACAGGGGTGGTGAGATAAAGTGGCAGGCAACTGGAAGACCTGGGTCTTTTTTGCGAACAGAATGTTCTGCAAAGTGGTCAGCCAGTCTACACTTCGTTTCCTCAAGGTTGAGGACACCACATTGTGAGCAGGAAATGCGGTGGACTAGATTGTGAGAAGTGCAGGTAAAGTGCTGCTCCACCTGGAAGGTATGCTTGGGCCCTTGGATACTGAGGAGGGAGAAGATAAATGGGCAGTTGTTATACATTTGGTGGTTACAGAGGAAGGTGCTGTGGGGCTGTAGGAGTTGTTGGGAGTGAAGGAAGAGTGGATCAAGGTGTCCTGGAGGGAATGGTCCCAGTGGAAGGTGGTCAAAGGAGGGGAGGGAAATATGTGTTTGGTGGTGGCGTCTTGCTGGATGTGGCGGAAATGGCATCTGATGATCTTCTGGATGTGGATGCTGGTGGAATGGTAAGTGAGGACACGGGGAACCTTATCCAAATAGTCATTTAACGCTCTCATTTATGTCTCAATTGAACCTGCCTCCACTACACTTCCAGACAGTGCATTCCAGACCCAAGCTACTCACTCAGCGAAATGACTTTTCTCACATGAGCCTTGCTTCTTTTGCACATCACTTTAAATGTGACTTATGAAGAGAAAGTCATTAGTAGACCAGATGGAGAAATATGGGTCTGGGGTATTACTTGAGGAATCCTGCATTGATATCCCACGGCTAAAATGATTGATCTCCAAAGACCATAACTAATTTCCTTTGTACTGGCTTTGACTCCAGCCAGTGAAGAATTGCATCACCACACCCATCCCCCCTCCAATCCCAATTGACTCTTGTTTTACTGGGGACCTTTGATGCCATACTCAGTCAAGTATCTTGATGTCAAGGTCAGTTATCCTGATTTCCCCACTTGAGTTAACTTTCCACACTTGGAGCAAGGTTATAATGAGAAAGGGAGGAGTGAACTTGACAAAACCCAAACTGAGCATCAGTGATGAGTAAATGCTGCTTGATAGCACTGTCAATTATAACTTCTATAATTTTACTGATGACTGAGAATAGACGAAGGAGGCAGTAATTGACTGGGTTGCATGTATTTTGTGGACAAGAAATAACTGGGCAATTTTCAACATTGCTAGGTAGATCCCCATGTTGTAATTGTGCTGGAAAACTTAGCTAGGAGTGCAGCCTGTTCTGGAGCTGCTGAGGACCTCAAAAGTAATTGAGATGACTCGTTGACTTGTCATTTCTGGCTAAAGTTTTCTCAATTGTTTCAGCCTTTGTCTTTTACATTGATATACTGTATTCCTCCAACCTTGAGGTTGAGAATATTTGTAAAGGCTCCCCTGTCCAATGAAGTATTTAATTGACCACAAACCATTTACGATTGGATTAGGAAGGTCTCCAGTGCTTAGATCTGATCCAGTGGCTATGGTATCACTGAGCCTTGTCCGCCATTTGCTGCCTGTGCTGTATGGAAGTAACTCTAAATTGTCGTTTCATCACAGTGACATGTCATTTGTTTTAGATTACCAGGTTTTGCTTCTCACATGTCCTCCTACATTCTTCATTGAACCAGTGTTGATCCACTCTCTTAGTGGTAATGGTAGAGTGGGGAATATGCCAGACCGTGAAGTTACAGATTACGTAGCTGTTTATGATTCTGATGCTGCTGTTGGCCCACAGTTCCTCTTGGATGCCTAGTCTTGAGTTGCTAGAACTGTTTGAGAAAGATTAGTTGCTGGAAACCAAAGGCCTTGGGTGAGAAACAATGTCTACAGAAACTGTGGGGATGAAAGATAATATGAGGTGCATGGATATTGACTGTGGTAAATTGTAAGATGTACGCTGTGATCTGCGTAAAATTTGAAGGAAATCAGTAATTCAGCAGAATGAGCTTTGACCTCTGTGTTAAAGCTTCCCTCCATATGTGCATGAAATAAATGGTCACAACTGTTTGCCTGGAGTCATCTAGTATTTTGTCATGTACCCCTACAACACTGAACAATTGAAGTCTGTTAATCTCTGCCTTGAATAGACCTAATGAAAAGCTATGCACAATTTATGGTAGGGAGTGCACTTCAAAAGAAAAGCAACTCTCTAAATGAAGTGACTAATTTTAATGAAGAAATTATGGTGTTAAGTCAATTAAGCAGAATGAATAAAAAAACTAAAATACACGGTGCAGCATTTGTGTAAGTGCGGAAAAGCTAGTGAGAAAACATAATAAAAGCTTGGGATTCTTAAGGATCTTGATGTACTATTGTTGGAAAATAGCTAAACACTTGTGATAAAAATCAGCCAAAAACATGAGTAAACATCAAGCTTCATGAATAAAAAGGTGGTTTTAAAAAAGAGATAAGTCTTATCAAAAATATGTATATTTTTGTGCGTCTATAATGAACAATGAAAACTCATTAACAGCCACCAAGACAAAGCATAGGTCATGAAAAGCCAGCACACGTTGCTCCTATGATGCTGCTTGACCTGCTGTGTTCATCCAGCCCCATGCTTGTTATCACACATGGGGATATAGATTAGGCATCTTACAACACAAAAGGATTGAGTTTGCCCCCAAGACCGCTTGAAGTTGAGACTAAGTCTCACTTTAAAGAAATTATACTAGATTGTGCGTATCGTTTGCTTTAAATCTTGCTTGTTTGAATGCCCAAAAGGATTTTAAAAGTGGATTTTTAACATTGTGCACATATTTAAAATGAACATTTTTGATATTCTGTGACATAGTCTTCACTATTTATAACACAATCTAGAATTGATTTGTGCAATAAACATTCTTCAGCAATTATAAAGAATTGTAGATTCATGATTATCTCCTCACGAGCCTAGAACTACATAATAATATCCTTGAATTTTTTTTTATTAATTCATGAGATGTCAGCTTTGCTGACTGGTACAGCATTTATTGCCCATCCTTAGCTTCCCTTGAGAAGATGGTAGTGAGCTGCCTTCTTGAACCACAACAGTTCATTTGATGTAGGTATATCCACAATGCCGTTAGGGATGGAGTTCTAAGATTTTGACCCAACAACATGGAAGGGAATATATTTGCATGTTGATGGCGAGTGCCTCGGTGTTCCAATGTATTTGCTGCCTTGTGCTTCAAGATAGCAGCGATCATGGTTTTAGAACATGTTGTCAAGGAGCCTTGGTGAATCGCTGTAGAGCATCTTGTAGATGGCAGAAACTGCTGCTATGTGCTTTGGTGGTGAACGAAACAAATGTTTCTCAATGTGATGGTGGGCTACTTTGGTGGGCAATCAAGTGGGCTACTTTGACCTGGATGGTATCAAGTTTGTTGTGTGTTGTTAGTGTTATACCAATCTAGGACAGTGGGGGATAATCCATTATAGTCTTAACTTTGTCTTGGAGGCACTGACAGGGTTTGGGGAGTCAGGAGGTGAGCTATTCATTGTCGGGTCCCTCACTTCTTACCTGCTTTTGTACTTAAAATATTTATATAGATTGCACACTTTCTGGTTAGTGGTAAACACCAATAGGGTTGATAGTGGGGCATTCAGTGTTGATCATGCCATTGAATGTTATAACGCAAAGGTTAGACTCTCAGTTGTTGGAGCTGGTCCATTGTGTGACATGCGTGTGATGTTAATGTTACTTGCTACTTGTTAGCTTAAACCTGGATATTGTCCAAGTCTTGCTGCATTTGGACATGGACTGCTTCAGTGTCTATAGTAACAAATGGTGCTGAACATTGTGCAAACAACAGAGAATATACCCAGTTATAACTATACAACAGCGGGAAGGTGATTGCTGAAGCAGTTAAAGATGGTTGGTGTTCAAATATTATCCTGATGAGCTCCCATACAGATGTCCTGGAGCTGAGATGACTGGCTTCCAACAACCATAACCATTTCCTTTGAGCTAGGTCAGACTCCAATCAGCCTAGAAAGTCTCCTAATTCCCATTAACTTTGTTTTTGGTAGGTTTCCCTGATGCCAAAGAAGAACAGCCTTGAAGTCACAGGCAGTCACTGTTATCTCATCTCTGATGTTCAGCTCATTTGTCCTTGTTTCAACCAAGGCTATAATGAGATAAGGATCTGAGTGGCCCTGATGAAAACCAAACTGAGCTACAGTGAGCGGATTTTTACTAAGGTAGTGCTGCTTAATGACATTGTTAATGATCCTTCCACTATTTTAGTGATGATCAAGAGCGGACTGATGGGGTGGTAATTTGCCTGGATGGATGTGTTCTATCTTTTGTGTACAGGAATACTAGGGCAATTATTCACATTGTCAGGAATATCCAGGTTTACCAGCTATAATGGAACAGCTTGTCTAAGGGTACAGCTTATTCTGCAGCTCCTTGTCAGTATTATCGCTAAAATATTGTCAAGATCCATGGTCTTTCCAATATCCAGTGCCTTCAACCAATTCTTGATATCACATGGAGTGAAGCAAATTGGCTGAAGACTAACATTTGTGATGCTGAAGACGTTCATAAAAAGGCAAGCTGGATCATTAAGCTGACACAAGTTGCAAATGCTTTATCCTTATCGTTTGCACTGATGAGCTGGGTGTTGAGGATGGGAAATTTGTGGAGTCTTCTGCTCGAATGAATTGTCTAAATGCCTGCTACTATTCATGACTGAGTGTGGGAGGATGGCAGCTATCAGATCTGAACAGTCAGTTGTGGAATTGATTAGCTTTGTCTATCACTTGTTACTTGTGCTGTTTGGGACACAAATAATGTGTGGTTTTGCTTCACCAGGTTGACATCTCATTTTTAGATATGGCTGGTATTGCTCCTGATGTGCCCTTCTGCAATCTCCATTAGATCAAGGTTGATTCCCTTGTTTGATTGTCATGGTAGAGTGGGGGATATGCTAGGCCATGACATTGCAGATAGTGGTTGAAAATAATTCTGCAAACTCTCCTGCTGATGGTTGATAGTGGCTTGTGGATGACCAGTCTTGAGTGTTTTTGATTTGTTTTTTTCTAACCCATTTACCACAGTAATAGTGGTACACTACACAGTGCAGGGCATCTTTGATGTGAAGATGGTACCTTATTCCACAAGAGCTATGCAGCGGTTATTCCTACTAATACTGTCATGGATAGATGCATATATGACAGTCAGATTTGTGCACATGAGATCAAGGATGTTTGTTCCTCTTGTTGATTCCTTCACCATCTGCCACAGACCCGGTTTAGCAGCTATGGCCTTTAGGACTCAACCAGTGCATTCAGCGGTGTTGCTGTTAAACTTGATGAAGGCTACTAAAGCCGCTGCCCCAGAGTATATTGTACAACCTTGCCACCCTCAGCACTTCCTCCAAGTTGTATTTAACATGAAGGAACACTGACTCATCAGCTAAGAGAAGGAGACTATGTAATAATCAGCAGGATGTTTCCTTGCCTATTTTTGACCTGATTAATTGAGACTTGCTGGGGTCTGGAATCAATGTTAAGTGCTTTCAAGCAACTCATTCCTGACTTAATACTGCTGTGTAGTCACTTCTGGTGGCTCTGACCTGTTGGTGGGGCAAGCCTTACTCAAAGGATGGTGATGGTTTTGTATGGGTCATTGTCTGTGACAAATAATTCCATGAGTATGACTATATCTGGCAGTTGGTTGATGTAGCTGTGAGATATCTCTTCCAATTTTGGTACAAGACCCCAGACATTGACAAAGAAGACCTTACTGGGCTGTCATTATATCTGATGCCAATATCAATGCTGCATGATCCATCTGATTTCATTCCTTTGTTTAAACTTCACATAACAGCTTGAGTGGGTAACTATGCATTTTCAGTTGGCAATTGAGAATCAATCACATTGCTGTGGGACTGGGATCACATGTAGGCCAGACCAGGTATGAATGGCAGATTTTCTTCTCTAAAGGGTACTCATAGAATCCCTCCAGTGTGGAAACAGGCCCTTTGGCCCAACAAGTCCACACCAAACCTCAGAGCATCCCCTACAACCCATCTAATCTATACCTCCCTGAAAACTACAGGCAATTTAGCATGGCCAATCAACATAACCTGCACATCTTTGGACTGTGGGGGAAACCAGAGCACCCGGAGGAAACCCACACAGACACGGGGAGAATGTGCAAACTCCACACAGACAGTCACCTGAGGCTGGAATCGAACCCGGGTCTCTGGTGCTGTAAGGCAGCAGTGCTAACCACTGTGCCACCGTGCCGCCCTATTAATGATCCAAATGGGTAGTATTCATGAACATCATTAGATATCTAATTCCAGATTTTTAAAAATCCAAATTCCACCCTTTGTTGTGGTGGGATGTGAACCTGGGTCTCCAAAATATTACCTGAGTCCCTGGATTACTAAGCAAGGCATAATACTACGCCATTGGATTCCAAAAGCTGATAATAGTAAACTTAAAATGTTGTTTCTGCTACAATATCCTTGAAGATATGGTCTGTCCTAAGTTAAATTTCCTAGAAGGAAGAATGTTACTTTAAAGGACATAGTTTGTAGCTGATAAAGCTAACTAAGTTCCTCAATGATATGAAAACTTTCGAGGCTTTATGCTCTACTAAACTCTAACAATAATTTTAACTGGTCACATTTACTTTGATAGGAATGTAGTGGTTGAAAGCAGTAGACCTATTCAAATTCTTATGAAGGGCCTGTCTGATAATTCAATGTATTATTATGACTTCCTTAATGTTAGATTCTAAACTTTTCCAATGGCTGATGTTGGACTAACTTAGCTATACTTCCCTGTTTTCTCTCTTCCTCATATCTTGATTAGCAGTATTACATTTCTTAATTTTAAACATGCTGGAACCATTGCAGGAAGTTTGGAATTCATATTCAGTTTATCCTTTATTTGTGTAGCTGCCTCTTTCACAGCTCTAGCATGCATCAGGTCCTGTTGGTTTGTTTGCTTTTTGTTCCCTAAATGTATCACATACTATTACATGATATGATCCTAGCTGATGGTAATACTGGAAAAGCCATATCTAAGAATGAAACCTGGTTTGATGGATCACACCTCAACTTGTCCAGTTAGTTAACCCAGTGGTTCGTCACTGAACTATATACATATGAGGCTGTAGGTTTTTATTTAGCAACAAAACATACATTTATTACACAGAGGAAGGAAAAAAAAACAAAGCTTAAGATTTATATTTAACAGAGAAAGAAAGGTCCTAACACAAACCTGTTTGGCAACACAATTCATCATAGAGACTCAATAGCAGTAAAGTTTCATTCTTATCTCATCTTCTAAAGTATTTACTTAACTAACATTTTTCACCTTCTTTCTTTTAGACTGTTGAAACCATTTGTTTTACGACTTCTTTTTCTGTGTCTACTGGCATGAGACTCTCATAATTATAATGGCAAAACGTTTCTCAGTTCTAATGACTTGAAAATTTATATCCAAACTTTCTTAGTTGGAAGCTTTACAGAGAAAAAGAAATTCATCTGCTGAGCTGATGTATTCCCCTGAACTGACTTGATTCTCCTGTTAGGTGAAAGGTTTCAACCTGCTGAACAAAACTCTAAGCTCTTCTGAACTAAAAGCTTGAATGCTTTACTCTGAAACTAAAAATAAACTTAATGTGTTTAGTCTGTCTGTCATAGACTGAACAATATAAAAATTTTAGCCATTGACACTACAGGGGTCCTTCCACCGCAGTCACGTACTTCTTGGAACTGACATATTTAGGTTACTGTTCCAAACTTACTTTCTGACCGTAAAACAGCCTTCGTAGAACTGACCTACAAGCATCTGCCTCTGCCTTGAAATCCAAATCCAAAAATACAAGATATATTATTTATCTTTCAAAACATTCTCTACTGATATTAATTATTTCAAGTATTGACTCATACTATCTCTAGTTTATCTTTTATTTCTCAGAATTCTTTTAGAGTCTTCTAGTGTAATGACACACTCAAAATATTTGTCCAACATTTATACCATTCCTCATTGCCCATCATAATTTCTCCTTTTTCTGCCTCTGAGGAACAAATGCTTACTTAAGCTAATATTTAAATTTTTATATAACTGAAGAGTTCTTACAATCAATTTATAAACTTCTAATTAGTTTATTCTTATTCTATTTCTCACTGATTTTTGGTTATGCTTTGTTGGTTTCAAAAACTCATCTAGTCATTAGGATTACTATTATCATTTAGAACATTACAAGCCCCTTCTTGAAATCTAATACCATCATTAACTTCCCTAGTAAAGCATAATAGGAATTTTCTTGTGGATTTATTTAACCAAACATATTTTTGTTGAGGAGTTTGAATTATTTTGTGATGTTTACTTACTGTCACAATCTAATCAGCCCATCCCTTAGTTTAATCGGCCTCTCCCCTCATACTCGTTCAATTGGCCTTGTTTAAGTTTAAATTTCTCATTTTAGGCTTGAATACTGCATGCCATTCTCAAACCTATGCAGAATTCATTGTATTCTTATTACTTTTTCTTGAGACATTTTTTGGTTTTGAAATACTACTTACTCCTGCCTTATTACATGGTGAGATCTAAAATAGCTTCATCGTTACAAGTACAAAAGCAAAGTAATAAGGAAATGGGGAATATGAAATAAAAGCAGAAAATTGCAGAAATATTCAGCAAAGTAAATTTGCACAGATTTAGAGTAAAAGCTTAGGCACCAGAGATTGAATTTCTATATTAAAACTGGACAAGGCTATTTGTTGAATATGTCTGTTTACAGTCATACCAAGTCAAGATCCTGGAAGACAGAGTTGCCAGCTTGATTTAATATCTATTTACTATTTACTAGATATTATATACTTTTACCTTGGTAAAGTATACATTATAGTTTAGAGTTGGAAGTGGTTTAAGAAATGGAATATTTCCTTAAAGTTTTTTTTATTCAGTGCTATGATAAGTCAGACATGTTGTTCACAGTTCAATGTACCACCAATTCAGATAAGGATAGCAGTACAAACATTATGCCAACATGTTTTGTGAAGAGGCATAGCTAGTCTGCAATGTACCTTTATGAGATTAGCTCATGATATCCCCATGTTAGGGCATGCAACTTGATGGTATAAAGGTCTCAGTCTCCATCTTACTAGGATCACTTGGAGGATGAGACACTGGGAAAAGGAGGCAACAAATTGTCACCAAATTACTCAGTCCTAACTCTGGCGTGACAGTGCCTGTTATTGAGGTATATGTAGGTACCAGGAGTTGATAAATACTTGTTGAATTTTTCAGTACTGTCTTACCCATCTCTAGTTCTTATGTTACAGGAACTAACAGAAGTACTGGCTATTTAGTTACAAATACCTTGCCGAAGGTACAAAACACAAAACTGCATCTATAGCAGAATGCTAGAGCAGATAAGATCATTGTGACAGCATTGTAGTAAGCTGCAGCAGCTGTGAATAGAAGACTCCAAAATCTTGTTTGCAGATGTTCGAGATCTTTTTTGAAGATTAGGTAGCCAAGATGTCAAAGTAGCTGAAGACTATTGCAGAAAATTTATTTGAACACACATATGCAAAGTATATAACCATGAGGTAGTCTTACCTCTTTTCCGCTTCAGCTTCAAGTTCAAGGTTTTTGAGAAGTTTTGTAACTCGGGTTGTTGATGTGGTTGTTCACTTGCTCACTGAGCAGGTAAGTTTGTTCGCAAACGTTTCATCACCATGCTAGACAGCAAAGGCAGCACCCTTAAACTACTGGATATGTGCATCTTAACCCACTTCACCTTCAACGGCAAGACATATGGACAAATCGACGGAACACCATGGGATCACCGATATCAGGATTAATAGCTGAATCTGTAATGCAAAGACTGGAATGGACTGTGGATCTGCTATATGGATGACACCTTTGTGATTATCAAACGAGCTAAACTGGAAGAAAGCTACCTACTCATAACCAACATCCTCGCTGGCATAAAATTCACCAGGGAAGAGGAGAACAACAACTGACTTCCCTTCCTGGGCATAATGGCCGAATGTATGGCCAACAATGAACTTCAGACCAGCGTACGCAGGAAGGCCACCCATATGGATCAGGTACTCAACAACAATAGCAATCATCCCAATACCCACAAATGGAGCTGCATCAAAAGACTGTTCAAGTGAGCTGCAACACACTGCAGCACCCCGGAGCTGCGCAAAGCTGAAGAAGAATACCTATACAGTGTCTTTAGAAACAACAGTTACCCCAGAAGCATAGTCTGTCGATACCTACACAACAGACCACAACAGGGAAGAACAACACATCCAGAGACACTAGTCACCCTTCCATACATTAAGCACATATCTGAAATGACCACCAGATTACTCTGTCCCCTAGGAATCACAGCAGGCCACAAACTGACAGCTACCGAAAGAATAAAGAATCTGACAACCACAACTAAGAGAACCAATGTTATTTACAAGATACCAAGCAAAGGCTGCCAAAAACATTACATAGGGCAGACCGGAAGGAAACTAGCCATCAGGATTCATGAACACCAACTAGCTACCAAGAGATATGACCTACTATCACTCATTTCAATACACATGGGCAAAGAGGGACACCAATTCGACTGGAACAATGTAGCCATCCTAGGACAAGCCAAGCAAAGACACACGTGAAAATTCCTGGAGGCCTGGCACTCAAACTGGAACTCCATTAACAAACAGGTAGAGCTGGACTCCATATGCCAACCATAAGAAACAAATCCGGAAGTGATGCCACCCACCCCAACAAACCAAGACACATAAATAGCAAGGGGGATAGAACACTGATGCTTCACCAGAGGTGCGCTGATGATGTTACCTAGCAGGGAGACAAAACGTTTGCGAACAAACTTAGCAGTTTGGCGAGCAAGTCAACAACCGCAACTTCAAATGCTGTACCACCAGAAACCCATGTCTTTTTTAAAAAGATAAAGTATTAACCTTCTGGATGATTTAGAAATTAAGATAAAGCATGCAAAGACTTCCTACAGCATTAAATGTAAGAACAATGAACAAACATTTTATAACACCTGAAATCCAAGGCCCTTCTGAATAAAATACAGCCTTGAAATATTGAAAACAATAGTTTCTAGTCTGCAATAGTTAGTTGGTTCCACTATTTTGTCTTTATAATTCAGCATCAAGAGGGAACATCCATGATGTCATCTTTACTTATCTGGTGTGAACATCTTCTCATGCCTGCAAATTACTATTAGAGACATTTATCTCTTAAAGGCACAATCCCAGATTATTACAACTTAGCAAATGAGTTGGAAACTGTGAAAAAAGTACAGTAAGACAGAAGCAGATTTAAAAGAAAGCAAAGGATTAGAAAAGAAAGCATCAAAATAGTCCTGCATTCTTAAAATTTTTGAGGAGACTTGTAGCCTAGGTTGTGGATGAGGTTGTAGACTTGCTCACGAGCCAATGTGTTTGATTGCAGATGTTTCATCACCCTGCTAGGTAACATCGTCAGTGTGTCTCTGTTGGTGTTCTGTCCTGCTTGTTATTTATATGCCGCAGTTTGCTGGGGTGGTTGATATCACTTCCGGTTCTGTTTCTCAGTGGTTTGTATTGCATTCTATTTCAATAAAGAAAAGCAAAAGACTTTTAACAAGGAAAGGAAGACAAATAAATCATTAAGAATAGGGCAGCACAAGATATCTTCATGAATCACAAGTGGTCAAGCAACATATGAAGCTTTGCTTTACAGATCACGCAATAAGTCATCTCAAGAAAGGATTTTTGAAGATTTTACTTCATATCAGCAAAAAAGGGGTCTGCAGAATTAATACATCCAGTTTCTCTGTGATTGATAGAAATAAATCCAGAGATGATCTGGAAAGTAGTTGAAGGCCAGTTCAAGGTATAAATCAACTTTAAGATTAACTTACTCCAGCTTATGTCATATAGACAGAAACCACAGGAGTATTTGCTGTGCTTGTCACAAAATGCCACCTCAAAGGCCATGCGATTTCTCTGAAGAAGAACTCAACTGCCCTCTGGGCAATTAGGGATGAGCAATAAATACTGACCTAGCCAGCGATACCTTCATCCCATGAATGAATAAAGCTTTCAGAAAGAACTCTGTCAGCAAGGAAAAGTGCCATACCATAGATAACTTGCTGGAAGATGGATGTCAGAATGAAGCTTTTGTGGCAGGCTAACACCAATAACATGTTTTGAGTGCAGACAACACTAATGTAACAGTCAGTCAAAACACACCAACTCAGCAAGAAAGTTCACTGAAGATGTTTGATGTGACTGCCCAAAATTGCCTGGCATTTCTTCACATCTGAACAAGTAACAAGTGTAGACTATTTGGCCCTTTGAACATGCTCTGCCATTCAATAAACGCATGGTTGATCTAATTTTAACCTCAGATCTTCATTCCTAAATATCCCTGATAATCTTTTATCCCCTTGGTAATCAAGAATCAATCTCCTCTGCCTTAAAAATATTTAAAGATTCTGCATCTGCCTTTTGAGGAAAGGAATTCCTAGGACTCACAACCCTCTGACAAGATAAAATGTTTTCTTGCCTCTGTTGTAAAAAGTTGCGCCCTTATTTTTAAACTATGACCCCTAGTTCTAGATTCTCCCACAAGAGGGAACATCCTTTCAACATCCACTTGGTCAAATCCCCTCAGGATGTTTCAATTAAGTAACTCTGACTCTACTAAACTTTAAAATATACAGGCCTGGCTTGTCACACGTTTCCTCATAAGGCAATCTTTTAATTCCAGGTATTAGTCTATTAAACCTTCTTTGAACTGCTTTCAATGCAGTAACATCTTTCTGTAAGTACGATAATTACTACTGTACATAATATTCTAGAGACGGTTTCACCAATGGCCTGTATAATAGAAACATAACTTTGCTACTCTTGCATTCAATTCCCCTCATGATAAACATAATATTCTATTAGCTTTCCTGATTGCTTGCTGTATGTGTATAGTAGCCTTCTGTGATTCATGCACGAGGACACCTAGATCTGTCTGCATCTCAGAGCCCTGCAACCTCTGACCATTAGGATATGTTTCCTTTTATATTCTATTTGCAAAAATGGACAAGTTCACCACATTGTACTCCACTTGCCAGATCTTTGTCCACTCACTTAAGCATGTGGAGCAGGGCACATTAAACATACATGTGAGTTGGTTTCAAAGCTAAGCCAGACTTGAGAACTTTGATTAGCACCACCACACTGGCAGCAAAGCAGGTCCTAAAAATATACAAAAACACAAACATACTGATGATGTACGTGGTCAACGAAGTGAAGCCAAATGGTAGCCAAACTTTCCATATTGTTAACCTCACAACTTTGCCAACAGTGTGATGTAACTATGTGGTTTGTATCAGACCTGGTTTTAGAGTGAATGCATCACTAGTGGACCTTTCTTTGTTTATTTTTGAATGTTTTACAACCCAGCGATATAAATTATGGGGGCTCAAGGTTCATTAGAGATTTCTGGAACTTGTTTGTTTAAGCTTAATGAAAACACAAATTGTGTAGTGAGGGTGACTTTTGATTTTACTTTTACTTTTTCAAGGAGATAGATTTGGTTTTTAAGGTTAAAGGGAGAAAGCTGGAACAAGGTACTAACTTAGATGATTAAACATGGTCATATTGAATGGTGAAGCAGACTTGAAGGGCTGAATGGCCTACTTCTACTCCTGTTTTTGTGTTTCTATGTTTGACTGGTCCTGTGAAGTCTTTGGAATGAAATGTCTATATAGACTAGTGATCATGAGAAGGGGAAGTTATATAGTGAAGTAGGCTATTTTAGAGTGAAGAAGTTAGTGTTAGTCGTTAGTCCCAAAGCAGACGGGTTTAGGTAAAATCTTGAAGAGGTTACTTAAAACTGAGTACATTTAAATTCATCCGTGTAATATCTCCATTAAATTGCAATCTGCAGTTCCAGGCTATAAATTGAAGTCACAAGTGAATTAAACCTACTAAAATATTAAATGTAAGGACTCTAGTGTGAGCGCTGTATGAGAGGTGTTTTGGCTATTGGAGCAGGGGTGTGTTTTGGGTAGCATATAAAAAAGGATTTTGTTTATTTTCCAATTATGAACAACTGTTTTGGGGTTAATAGGATTTTAATTGTACAGTGTGTTTTAAAATCCTTGTATTTGTTTTGTAAATAACTGGCTTGGTTTATCCTGTATTATCTTAATTTGTTTTCTTAATAAACTTACATTTTATTGTTAAAGCAAAATATCCAGCATTGTGTCCTTATGTTTCAGCAAGAAACTACTTAATTAAAACAAAAACAAATAACGCATGACCTATCAAGCCAGGTTTCTGTCTGGAATCTGACTTGTCTGATAGCATTAGCTTGCCTAATAACAACTGAAAAGATGATCAGAAACATTTATAATCATAAACATCGTATGTCCTCAAAGGTGAGGTCAACATACCCATGGAAGTGAAGACCAGCACAGGAACTAGTGTCAACATATTAAGCATCCTAAAAGACATGCATCTTTACAGTGCTCATGCGCAATTCATCTTAGATTCACTGTATTTTTCATTCTAAACTATCAATGGTCTGTTGACAGGAGAATTACCAGCATGCATAGAATTCAGTACAGTTGTAATTCATGAGGTTTGATCTACACCCATTGTGGGTGATCAGACCAGGCATGATGAAATTGAATCAGCCAACAATTTCAAATAGCTATACCCAGTCCACTCTGACACAATTAGTAATGTTAAGGATAATCAGATATTATATCTCAATGACTATGCAAGCCCAGCTATTGACTCCTAGGGAAGTACACTGTGCTCATTCAGGAAAAGCTGTGACAGGAACTCGATGAGATCGAGTGAAAATTGGAAAGTCGACAACCACAAAGATTAGAACGCAAGAACATAAGGAATAGGATTACAGAAGGTCCCAACCTGAAATGTCAACTTTCCTGCTCCTCTGATGCTGCCTGGCCTGCTGTGTTCCTCCAGCTCCACACTGTGTTATCTCTGACGCCAGCATCTGCAGTTCTTACTATTTCAGGATCAGAAGTAGCTATTTTGTCCCCCAAACATGCCCTGTCATTCAATAAGACCATGGCTGATCTGCCCCAGGTCTGAACTCCTCTTTCATGCCAGCTGAGCGGATCCATGACCTCACTGATATTTCAAAAATTTATCTACCTACTTGTTAAATTGTTTTGGTGATTTAGCCTAACCTCACAACTCTTCAGGGTAGAGGATTCCAGACATTCACTGCTCTCTAGAAGAAGAAATTCCTTTGCAGCTCAGTTGGTATGACTCCAACACATGCATCCTAAAGAAAGAATGCATAATAAGAATATGCCCAAATCCAAGGCGCCTTAACCATTCTCTTAAAATGTGCCCACATGCAATACAACACTCCAAGAAGTAAATCTTAAGTTGTCTGGATATGAGTTCTTTTTCAGATTTGATGTGATCATTACAACACAATTGTTTACTGGAAGTAAAAATCAAAATTGGAACTAGGGTCAACATCCTGAAATTCATGCACCCCAATACATGGTCCTACAAGGTACTGCCTACAACAGGGTGTCTAACAGCATATAGCAGACCACCCATTCTGTGTACTGGCACAATCACAGTGTTGATATGCAAATTCATCTTGGATTCACTATATCTTCTACATAAGATACCAATGGTCTGCCAGTAGAAACATTACCACAATTCATGGAAAAATCTCAGGAGCTCATGATGTTTAGTATAGATGGCATTGTCTCTGACAGTCACCATTTGGACTCTCAGTAAACCAAGACCAACTCCAGTAGCACACAGAGTGGATTATTGAGAATGTGTTTGCATAGCTGACAATCATATGATCATAAGCAAGACAGAGACAGAACATGACCACAACCTGCACCTACTGATGACAGCAGTGCAATGACAAGATTTGGTTTTTAATGTCAGTCAGATAAATATTTTCAGTTTCACTTCATCTGACTGCGCATTCTAAATCTGCCCAAGTAAGATCGAAGATGTTTCACAGATGCTGACCCCACAGGGTAAAGAGGACCTGCAATATTGCCTCAGATTTTTCAACTTTCTCTCATCATATTTATTCCCCAAAGTTGGGAATGTATTTTTGCTCAGAGACATGGACATCTACTTAAGTGTGGCAAGACAGTCTCCAAAATATACTTGATTCTCTCACGTAGATTCTGTCAACAAAATCTCGCCTATTGCAAAACTATGACACCAGGAAAGGGATGATTCTGATGGTAAGTTCAGCGGCTTTTTTTTTGTAAGAGATAAAAACCTTTTTCTTTTGGTTCAAAAGCCTGATCATCTGTACAAGACAATGACTCCAATATTGAGTGGAAAACATTAGCTCTAGCATTTGACATCATGTGGTTTCACCCCTATTTGTTCAGTGAGAAATTCACCATTGATCCAAGTCGTAAACCATTATAAATGATCTGCC
This sequence comes from Ginglymostoma cirratum, assembly GCA_024137785.1. Classification (NCBI taxonomy): domain Eukaryota; kingdom Metazoa; phylum Chordata; class Chondrichthyes; order Orectolobiformes; family Ginglymostomatidae; genus Ginglymostoma; species Ginglymostoma cirratum. The sequence goes on from JAHRHZ010000223.1 coordinate 18,546,774, forward strand.
ATAAATCACTAAAGAATGTACCTCCACACTTGTAGCATTTACTTGTCAAGGTGCATGATATGACTTTGAATTCAAATACAAGTCAGATTCTACATTTCACAATCTGAGCAGAGAACGAACTTACACAAAGACTAAAATATTCCTCTTGATCTACACATAGATGCTCTAGACCACAAAGTGGAAGAAAGCCAATCAACGACAGAGATAGTAAGAACAGCTGATGCTGGAGTCAGAGATAACAAAGTGTGGAGCTGGAGGAACACAGTTGGGTGGGCAGCATCAGAGGAGCAGTAAAACTGATGTTTCGGGTCGGGACCTTTCTTCTTCCTCTGACACTGCCTGGCCTGCTGTGTTCCTCCAGCTCCACACTGTGTTATCTCAATCAACTACAGGTTAGGCAGCTTGTAAGAAGGTTATCTGTGAGATTTTAGATTCAAAAATATTTGTGATTATACTCTCTTACAGGGTGACTCACATAGTATCAATTAAGCTGAACAAAGTGACCATATGGCTAATTAAAAAGTAACCCCCCAGTCCTAATCTGAGCTCTGGTGAAGATATATTTTCTTTATTCAGATGTCCATAGATGTTTTATTCTTGAACATACTTGAATATGCATTAATATCATGAATATACTTCAAGCCCCTTTTCTAAGTTTAACAGGAAAAGCTAAAACTTCTAATTTTTTTCAAATCTGTTAAAATGACATGGGAATTGAATGCCATGTATAGTTTCCAAAGAAATACAGATACTGTCTTAACTAAACAGTAACTGATACAAAGTACTGAAGGATAACATTTTCACACAGAGGGTGGTTTGTGTGTGGAATGAACTGGATGAGGAAGTGACAGTTCCTACATTTAAAAGACATTTGGGCAAATACATGAAAGGAAAAGCTTAGATGGATATGGACCAAATGCAGGCAAATGGGACTAACTTAATTTGGGAAACTTGGTCGACATGGACAAGTTGGACTGAAAAGCCTGTTTCCATGCCGTATGACTCTATAAGTTCTTGCACTTTGGCCAATGCGTACAATTGCAATTGCCAAGGATAGAATCATAGAATCCCTACAGTGTGGAAACAGACCCTTTGGCCCAACAAGTCCACACCAAACCTCAGAGCATCCCACCCACGCCTGTCCCCTTGTAACCCACCTAATGTACACATCCCTGAACACTACGGGCAAGTTAACATGGCCAATCCATCTAATCTGCACATCTTTGGACTGTGGGAGGAAACTGGAACACCTGGAGGAAACCCATGCAGACACAGGGAGAAAGTGCAAGCTCCACACAGACAGTCACCTGAGGCTGGAATTGAACCCGGGTCCCTGATGCTGTGAGGCAGCAGTGCTAACCACTGAGCAACCGTGCTGCCCAAATGACCAAATATAAGCAACAATAACTCTAATCATAAGCAATTATGAACAATTATTAGGATTGCCTGACAGAACTAAAGAAGATCTCGAGATCATTCATTCATTTTGACTGAACAAAGATGACCTTGGTATATCACAACAAGCCATTTACAAAGGCACATAAGTTCTAATACTAGAAATATAACACCTGGATATAATGTCCTTTCTATACCAAGGACACATGAGTACTGAACACCTCAGAAGGCAACATATTTGAGGCATGGCCAACAAACCAGCAAAGGGAGCCTTTATATCCACATGATGTTCCAGCCACTCTTTAGACAAAACTTCCAACAGACTTATTTGCAGTGCATGGGAAAAATTACATCCTCCTAAGACGTTACGTCCCCAAATTTCCAATTGGTTGAAGAATTAGCAAAGCAATGAGTGTAAGCATGATGGACACAAGGACCACTATTTTCAGTTCATTGGGCAGACATGAATTGATAGTGTCTGATGATGGACTGCAGCTCACCTGCAAACCAATGTCAAGACGTGTCAGGAGTGACCCATCTCACATCGTTACCTCACCATCATTGCTTAAAAAGTCCAGCAGAGCGTATGTTATGCACTATGAAATCTATGCCCATCAAATATCAAGCAAAGATTTTCATATTTTATTGCAGAATTTTCATAGAATCAAAGAATATAGAATCCCTACAATGTGGAAGCAGGCCATTTGGCCCATCAAGTCCACACTGACCCTCCAAAGAACATCCCTAGTAGGCCCACCTCCTTACACTGTCCCCGTAACTCTGCATTTCCTATGACTAATCCACCTAGCCTGGACACTATGGGCAATTTATCAAGACCAATCCACCAGACCTGCACATCTTTGGACTTTTGGTTTAACAACAATATCATCACCAGTACAACTTAGAATCAGAAGTCAAGTGTGAATGACCTAATTTTGGCAACCAATTATCTAACTATTCTGAGACTGAGGACATTCTTCTTCTGAGCCAGAAGAGAATCAGAGGCATTGATGACCAGTGAGTAAGAGAACAATCACAATTATACCCTGGTCAGACAGTATAGTCAGAAATCCACAAAACACCTGAATGTCAGCAAAGTACAGAACCACTTCAGATCATGATGGTGTGGTGTGGAGGAACAGCATCAGTTCAGGTCATTGTATGACAGACCAATCATTGCACACAACGAGTGAGGAAGAAAACTCCAAAAATGTTGATAGTATGTTGATGCTGATTGACAGCAGCCAGAAGGAAGACCACCAATAGCAAATGAGAGTAATTTATATCACTCCAGATAGATATACATCCACCAGATCGGGGTGAGTTGTCAAACTTCCAAAACATTATATTGAAGTTTGAAAGGCTAACCTTGGTAATTCTGTTTTACCTATCGTATAATTATTGATTTAACAATAAGAACCTACAAACAAACAAAAGGGGTGGTAGGTGTTCTGGTTTACTTCATGGCTAGCATACAATGTACCTGTAACAGAGATTCTCATCTCATTATCGTGGCATGTAATCTTATGGTATAAATATCTTAGTCTCCATCTTGCTGACTGCGCTTTTGCAGCATGAAACACTGACAGAAACATGCTACAGTTTGTAACTAAATAGCTGAGTCTAAATCCAGACACTGGAGTGCCTGTAACAGTAATAAATGTGAATACCAAAATCTGTAATAAACATCTATTGAATCTTTCAGTATTATGTTGCTCACATCTAATTTTTGTTTCATGGAAGCTAATATAGATATTACTTGATCAAGTATACGTACATTACTGGAGGTAAAAAGCGTATAACTGTGTTTACGGAAAATCGTGAGGGCAAATCAGATCAGTCAAGCTCCTTCCTAATGATCAATTCTACTGCAAGTCACATAGTAGCACGTTATTAATTGTAGCTATATTTCCTTTTCTAACCTTTCAGGATTATGGTACATGTCCAATAAAAGCACTTCTCCTTTAATTGACATTTTATCGTTCGAAGCACTGTTCCAATTACTGCACTGAACGCACTGCCTATTGATTACCTTGTGAACAATAATTCTTCAAAAATATAGCAACCAAAAAAAGCGAAGGTGTGTCATTTATTGCTAGGATGAGTTTATGTTCTGTCAAACACTGTAATTACTCTATTTATCCAATAATTTTCCTTTCTTCCCAGTAGCTGAACGGAATGCTTGCTGCTATCAACTGCACTATGTAAAGTTGGCAGTGACCACAGTGAAAGTGTTAGCCCCTGGATTTTGATGATTGTTTACAATCTATTACAAATCTGGATAATGTTGATGACTTCAGCATTCATTCTGATTCAATAATGCTACAAGACTTACGTCTATGTGGGACTCAAGAAAAATTGTCAACACTGATTAAATAACTGGTTTCCAGTGACTGATGAATCATTTTGAAGTATAGTCACATACTCAAGTCTGTCACTGCAGTTATCTGCAATGGGCAAATTTAATTTCCTGCCTGTTTTCTGTGCTGCATGAAATTGGTTTAATCTCTTGTGCACTAACTTTAACCTGCTCTCTATTCGAAGATTTGTGCTAATTGCGAGAATTTCAATTGTTTTCTGTGACCTCCTTGTTGCCCTGTAGCCTCTATGAATGTGTCTTCCAATCACTGATGGGGTCAACATCTGTTTTAAAAACCATACAGGTAGGAATTAGTTCTCGTGGTGGTGACAAATGAGCAGAATCAGATAAACTGCCTGTTATTGGCAACACCAGATATTTAAATCCATTACTTAAATACCACTTATTTACACCATTGCCAGTGATAAATTTGCAGCCCATGGAACTTTGTCCAAGTCAGAGTACGCTTAAGTCATTAAACCAAAAGAAAATCAAACACACAAGCTAATTACAATGCATGCATGTACTAGTATATAATTATGGTATTCTTTTCAGTAATCATCTAACATTATTATTAAAATTAACAGATTATTCATACCAAACCACTGTTTACAGATCCTATCAATAAGTGGCCAATAGGTGTCATTACATTGCGCATCAACTCAAAGTCCAAGTAAGAATAGTAGCAAAGGAAATATAATGCTGAGAGGACTGGTTTGATCTGATAACAACAACTTGTCATACAAAGGTGCCCTCAACATGACAAAATATCCCAAGGCGTTTGGATTACAAAACAAAATATGATGCTGAGGAACCTAAGAAAAGGCAGATGAATAAACCTTGTTCATGTAGGTCGGATTTAAGGGGTACTTTAAGGGTGGAAAGAGTGGTAGAGAGCTTTGGGGAGGGAATTCCGGAGCTTAGGGTCTTCCCCGCTTGGTAGACTGATTAACAATCGAAAGATTTAAATCAGTTTTACTCGAGGTCAAAATTACATAGAAGCAGATATCTCAGTCAATTGTGGAGCTGGGACAAGATTGCAGAGATAGGAAGAAGCATGGTTGTGGAGGGATTTAAAAACAGGGTGAATGTTTTTTTAATGGAGGTATTATTTAAACTAAGATGCAATGCAAGCTGCCAGCATGTGGTGGTAGTTAAACAGGGAACACAGTGAGCAATGTTTTGAACGACATCCAGTGTTCGGAGGGTAGAATGTGAAAATCGTTTGAGGTGTGTTAGAATAGTCAAGCAGAGTTGTAAGGTACATGACTGTCAAGATGTTATGCCATAAAATATGACCCTTTTATAAGAGCAAATTAATAAATCTGCCTCATTTGAAAAAAAGCACAGCATATAATTGGTTACTAGCTTTTCACTTTTCTACTGATTGGAAGAAAGCTTTTCTTAATTATGTCGGATAGTAAAGGTATAGGAAAGATGTAAATTTTTATGTCCTGTATGGGCATTTGTGAGTGCACGTATGGAACTTTTAATACTTTCCCAATGCTCATAAAACAGGCAGCTTGACTTCATGTTGAATGCTACAAGTGTGTATTGAGCATCAAGTATCAACTGTGGCTCAGCTGATGGTACTCTCATTTCTGAGTTCCAAAGCTTTGAAAGTAAATCCCACTCTGGGACTTTAGCACAAAAATCTATGCTGACTCTTAATTATGGTAGTGAGGGGCTGCTGCAATTTTAGAGGTGCTTTCTTTCAGATGAAACAGTAAATCAAGGCCCTATCTGCCACTTATGTGCAGGTACATTGATCTAATGAAATTATTTGGAAGAACAGGGATTGTATTTGCAATGTCCTTATCTGTTTATCAACCAGATACCACCATTTTCTACAATTAAAATTTTAGTTCTTAAAATTAAGAGTTATATTCAAAAACATATGAAAAATGAACAAAATATGCATATGCAGTACAATACTGGAAGGTTTTGTACACTGTAGGGGTCTGCTACCTTCTTCATAACATAGCTCCTCCAGGGGATGTGAACATTGAAGAGGGTGAAATGCTAGATGGACGCTATTCATCAGAGGAGGAGAAGAAGGATGAAACAAGAAGAAGAAGGATAAACAAAGTCACAGAGCAGAATGATGGCTACAGTCTGCAAGGAGGTGCCCAGGGCTGTGTCAGAGATTAAATAGGGCAATGCTAGCGGATATTTGATCCCAAAACATTTTATTTGTGCCTGAGTCATCCAGTGGAACTGCATGCTCTGGCGTGCACTTTAATTGTGGGAACACATCCATTAAATACACAGAATAAAAAAGTTCCACTTTTATTTCCAGTGCGTGTTACATACCATTCCCTGGTCTCCGTATCCCTGAGGCCACTGCATTCCTTTCCCTGTTTTTGCTGCTTTCCCATTAAAGAATGGGAGCTCACCTGGCCTCTAACTTTCCCAATGTGTTTAAAGATAATCACATTACATGGCCATAAATAAAACAAAACAGTCACGGAGTCACTCAATGTAATGGACCATGCAGTAACATTTGCTATTGATCATGTCGACAAGAAACTCCTCTAGTGTAATGGATGCTGTTTGCTTGAGATGCACATACTGGTTGTCCTCATCATTGTGGTGCCAATAAGAACACCTTCAGAGCATGCTGCACTGGCATCAATAAAAGAGAACCTCTTTCACAGAGAATTTCTGCACAGTTAGTGCTTCCTCAGTGAAGACTAAAGAGGCCAATTATAATGACGATTTTGAAAGATGCAATGGCTTAGTGGTATTATTGCTAGACTATTAATCTGGAGACCCAGTTAATGTTCTAGGACGTTTGGATCCTGCCTTTGTGAAATTTGAAGTCAATAAAAACATCTGGAATTAAAATTCTATTGACGGCCACAAAACCATTATCAGATGGTAACATGAACCACCGAATATGCCAAATGGACTCCTCCATTCATAGCCCAAGATTGCCCTCAGGGAACTCGTACATGAAGGCACAAACCTCACACCGTTAATCAATGAAGAACCACCTTGCTTACGAGTTGCTAAACTTTGTCTGTGTCAACTAAGCATGGCTGTGTCTGTCTCCCATTTCCCAAAAATGACTGTCCATAGCTGCTTTGACATTGCTTACTTTTTGCTGCTCACTCATTGTGTTTTTCACCCAGTGACTGCATCTGCACTAGTTGTGGGTGTACATGAATGATATGATGGTGCTGACTCTCTTGCTTCATTCTCTGCCTAAGATTTCAGTGACATTCATGTGGCACTGGCAAGCTCTTCTGCTGTAAAGTGTGTAAAGATCTGAAAAGATTAATATTGAGGACTGCCTCAGTACCATCCACTATGATCATGTTGTATAGATCTTGAAAAATTAAAAACTAATAGCTAGACCCTCCTCATAGTCTTTGCAACAAGATCAATCAAATCGGTGCGATTTGTACTTGGTTATCAATATACAATAAATTGCACCTTGTTTAAATCATTAGACTGCAAATGGTTTTGCTTTACCGCAACAAACCAAGTGGGTTCTGTGGATAAAAGAGGAAGGTGATATCAAACCTACCCCATGATGAGCAGTAGCACAGACTGTTTCATATAACATTGAGGTCTGCAGAAATAACCACTCATACAACAGTATCCAACACAGCTCAGTCTGTGGGAAACACTGGTAGGTGATCATGAGAACTCATATCTGCTAACAGATATTTCTGCTGGTGTTGCACAGGAAGGTACAGATTTCTATGTTACCTCACCCCCTTATACACAAATTTTCATCTCTCAGTCAGACAATTCCATACATGATATCACCCTCATTAACCCGAGAGCTGCTTTCTCCATGCTTATAGTGAGTGAGGCTCTCTCTTCCACTCGATGGTTTTTTAAGCTATGAGCTTAAAATAAAGAGAGGCAGAGGGGTGGGGGGTAGAGGACAATACATGCATCCCTTTATGTAGCCAGCATCTTGTTTTCATGATATTATTACCCTGTCAGGACAATCAGTTGCATGATGACTTTGAGCTTTGCTCAGAGTTCAATAATGCTCATGGGCAAAAACTACTTCTCAACTTCAGGATCACACTCGACCACTGGTGGCTGAGGGCCTGTTACCCAGTCTACTTTGCACACATGTTACCAGAGTATTGAAGAATATTGAACTGTTTACAGCTCCGCCCTCACCTCCTCATCATCAGACTGCAGGTTCTTACTGAATTGGAATTTCCAGCTCGGAATGCTTCATCGGACTGAGTGGCTTTTCCCTGCTGCTCTAAGAAAGCAACTCTCAATACTCCTGCCTCCATCCAACAAGTGCTTCAATTATTGAACCTTGGGATTGCCTGGTATGGATGATTGAATTGTGGGATTCCAGCTCCTCTCCTCTCCTGTACTGTTGATGGGTCAAACAGCAGCCAAGTAATGACTGCCATTGGCACTTTAACCTAACCTATACTTTCAGACACCTGCTTCATTTCTGCATTCACTGCAGCTAATTGGATGATAAGTGTGACCTCTGAGCAGTTAACAGTGATATTCACCAAAATCACTTCTGATGACTCTTTCCACGCTGGGAAATTACCCCAGATAGGGTCCTGACCACAAAATAAAAACTCTACCTCCTTCGAAATGCCATCAGCTGGTGTACATCGATGCATGGCAGATAATATCATTAGCAGGATCATGGCAACAGGTTGCCAATTGCGTAAGGAGGCTGATACCAGTGGAAGTAGTAAAAAAATAATCAAACATCAATCCAACTCTTGGTCAAAATGGTCACCATATTTAATAAAGTGACATTGACTCTGCACACTTAAATATTTATACCTTATGCCATCTAATAGGATTTGTACTTTAAGCTACTTGTAGAGCTTGGTTTGCATTGATGCAGCATCAAATATTAATGATGAAAAAAAGGCAATTTAGAAACAGCAAATTGAATCTGACTTCAGTTTCTCCCTGTATGCAAACTTAGGAGATAATTTCACACTTAATGGAAAAAATCTGGTAGCGTGAAAGATAATAAGAACATAAGAAAAGAAGCAGGAGTAAGCCTCTTCACTTCCTGAAACACCTCTGTGTTTCAATACGATTGCCTGAAATGTTTGTGGCATTGACCCCACTTTCCTGTCTGCTCTCCCATAACTCTTGACATCCTTGTCGATGTAAAAACTATCTAACTCAGACTTAAATATATTCAATAAGCCAGTCTCTACTCTTCTATGGGATAGAGAATTCCAAGGACTAATGACCCACTGAGAGAAGAGACTTCTCCTCACCTCTTTCATACATTGGAGACACCTTATTTTTAAACAGTGCCCCCAAATTCTAGATCCCCCTCCCAAGGAAAAAGATATCCTTTCAGTATATGTATATAACCTTTTATTCCCCTTCAGAATCTTATATGTTTCAAAGATTAAACCCTCATACTTTTAACTACAGAGACTAATGGCACCACTTGCTCCATCTTTCCTTAGAAACAAACCCTTCATCCCAGCAATTAATCGAGTGAAACTTTTTTGAACTAATGCAAGTAGAAAGTATCTGTGTTTAACTGACAAAATAATGACAGCATCAGACTTAAAGAAAAGGCACATAATTATGCAATGCTGTGCAGCAGGTCAGAAAATTGAACAGTGTCAAAAAAAAGCAAAGAATGATGAGAAATTTCAATAGGAGGGATAGTCATTTGGTAACATAGACCTCGAGTTCTGCTGAAAAAAGCCACATTTTGTCAAATTTTTTATCTTGTACTCATCAGGACAATTTGCAACAACACCAGTTCAAAGGGCGAATAAACATTTGTACTGCATGAGAGGAGAGTGCAGATTGGATGGCTTATTACTCTGAGTGATAGAGGTGATATCATGAGAATGCATGAATTAAGGATGATTGGCAGTTAACTGCCAGCTATTGTATAAATTTTATCTGCTGGTTTCCCCTTGAATTGGTATTCTTGGTAGAATAATCCTGGCTGATGTTAAACTGGACTAGTCAGTTTCCAGACTGATATCTGGCTTGATAGCCCATATTTTGTTTCTGTTTTATTTAACAATGTGGCCTTCCACTGTAATACAAGCACACAATGTTGCAAACCTTGCTTTAACAAAAAAATATAAGCTCATTATGAAAAACTGACACAGATTTTTAATCAGTAAGATACTTAAAGATTATTGGGAAATGACAGGAAAATGGAGTTGAGGGTTATCAGATCAGCTATGATCTCATTGAATAGTGGAGTGGACTTGCTGGAATGAATAACCTAATTCTAATCCTATTTCTTATGGACTTATGGTTTTACAGACTTCTGGTCTGTGATTTTCAAATGAAGCTCTTACACTGAGGATAAAAAATGAAAGAACTGCAGATGCTGTAAATCAGGAACATAAACAAAGCTGTTGAAAATGCTCAGCAGGTCTGCTAGCATCTGTGAAGGGAAAAACAGAGTTAACATTTCAGGTCCGGTGACCCATCCTCAGAACTGTTTTCAGAAGTTCTGAGGAAGTGTCACCAGATCTGAAACATTAACTCTGTTTTTTCCCTTCACAGATGCTGCCAGACCTGCTGATCTTTTCCAGCAACACTGTTTTTGTTCCTTACACTGAGGTAACCTATTTTTAATTTATATAAATTAATTCCTTCATACAAGTGAACTGTCATGTTATTTATGACATTATTTAGGACTTCTGCAAACTGAAACCAAAAGGTTTCCAAGCAATGGCTGTTTCTCTAAACAAAAATCACTCCTTGATCCTTCTAACTGAAAGCAGCTTAATGCTCTTCAATGATTATTCTGTCTGTTTACAAAACTCTCCCAATGGAATCAAATTCCCATTAACACTTCAAGAACTATCTTTATCATACCAGTTTCAAACAAAATATCATGGCTCCAGAAATACTGACAAGTTATTCAGTAACCATATGCTGACCAAAACCCACATGCCACTAGTTCAAAATGTAAACTCCAAAATATGTTATATTAATATATAGTATATGGCTGAGGTTAAAGTCCCACCTGCTCAACCTCACCCCTCGCATGAGGTATTGTGACCCTTAGGTTAAACCACCATCAGGTGCCCATCTCTAAGAAGAGAGCAGTCCTCTGGGACTATGGTAACCTTGCATTTAAAATTTATATCTATATTGAAAATTGTCCCAATGAGTGCAATAAAATGTGTGCCTCAGCAATATTTAAGGAAGGAAAAATTAGACCATTAGAGAATCCTATAGGGGATAATATAATATCCCAGGATAGCTGTAAATCAGGAAATTGAAGAAAGGGAAGGATTCAAGAAAATTGTGATTACCTTGGAAATAGTACTAAGCAAATTACTGGTGCTGTGGGCTGACAACTCACTTGGTTTCGAAAGAATTTATTCTAGGATCTTAGAGAGAGTTGATACATTGGCTTTAATTTTGCAAACTTCTTTAGATTCAGAGAAAATTCTATTTGATTGAAAATAGCAAATGTAATTCCTATGTTCATAAAGCAAAGACAGAAAGCAGGAAACTACAGGTCGATTAGCTTAACATCCATTATAGGAAAGACGTTAGAGGTTTTTAATAAAGAAGTTTATAGGGGGCAGTTAGGAAAGCTGAAGGTGGTTAGGCAGAATCAATGTGGCTTGTGAAAGGGAAGCCATGTTTAATTAACTTATTGGAACCCTTTGAGGAAGTAACATGTGCTGTGGATTATGTGCAGCTGATATTTAGGTTTACAGAAGACATTTGGTTAAGTGCCACATCAAAGGTTATGGGATGGGGTTAACATATTTTCATGGATGGAAGATTGACTACCTAACAGAAAACAGAGTAAAGATATAAATGGGTAATTTTCTAGTTGACAAGATGAAATGAAAATTGTGCCTCAGGGATCAATGCTGGGGCTACCTTTTTACAATTTACATAAATAATTTGGATGACGGATCAAAGGTATGTTGGCTACATTTTCTACAAAGATAGATAGGAAAGCAAGCTGTGAAGACGACGTAAGAAGACAGCAAATGTATACAGAGATAACAAGGTATAGAGCTGGATGAGCACAGCAGGCCAAGCAGCATCAGAGGAGCAGGAAAGCTGATGTTTCGGGTATGGACCCTTCTTCAGAATTTCTCCAGCAACGGCAGTTCCTACTATCTCTGAATAAATGTATACAGGTAGCTTAAGTGAGTGGTTTAAGATCTATCAAATAGAATGCATTTTGGCAGATCAAATAAAAGATACGCATATTATCGAAATTGTCAGATGTTGCAGAGTTCTGAGATGCATAGAGATCTGACTGTCCTAGTTCATGGACCATAACTGGTTAGTATGTATGTATAGCAAAGTAATCAGGAATGTTAATAGAATGGTTTTTTTGAGAGGGAATTGATTGCAAAAATAATGAGGTAATGCTTCAGTTATAAAGACTATTGATGACACCACATCTGGAGTACAGTATATAATTTTGGTGTCCTTATTTAGATAAGAAAGAACCTAATTGCATTAGTAACAATTCAGAGACGGCTTACATAACTGATGCTTGGAATGGCTGGGTTATATGGAAAGGCTTGACACCTATTCTTGTATCTGCTGGGATTTAGAAGATTAAGAGATGACTTGATTTATATTGATCAGAACAATGAGTACAAGAGTTGGGATGTCATGTTGTGGCTGTATGGGATATTGGTGTGGCCAATTTTAGAATACTGTGTACAGTTCTGGTTGCTCTTCTATAGTAAGGAAGTTATTCAACTTGAGAGGAGGCAGAAAAGATTTATGAGAATATTGCTGGTACTGGAGGCTTTGAGTTATAGGGAAAGGCTGAACAGGCTGGGGTCTTTTATCCTTAGAACATGGAGGCTGAGGGGTTACCTTATAGAGGTTTATAAAATCATGAGTGGCATGGATAGGGTGAATAGCCAATGTAATTCTCCTAGCGGAGTCCAAAACTAGAGGGCATAGGTTTAAGGAGACAGGGGAAAGATTTAAAAAGGACCTGAGGGGTAACATTTTCAAGCAGAGGGTGGTGTGCGTATGGAATGCAGCCAGAAGTAATGGTGGCACGTACAATTACAACATTTAAAAGGCACCTGGATGGACATATGAATAGGAAGGGTCACAGGGATATGGGCCAAATGTGGAAAAATGGGACCAGGTCAGATTGGGATGTCTGCTTGGCATGGGCATGTTGGACTGAAAGGTCCGTTTCCATGAAGTATGGTTCTATGACTCTATAAGATCTTGAGCGGGTTTGGGTAGATGCATGTGGAAAAGATGCTTCCTCTTGTGGAAAAATCTAGAACTAGGAGATACAATTTCAAAATAAGGGGTTACCATGTAAGTCAGGGATAAGGAAAAATCCTTTTCTCACTGAGATTAATGAGTGTTTGTAGCTCTCTCCCTTCAAAAGCAATGAACACAGAGCTATTAAATATTTGTAAAGCAGAGATAGATAGATTCCTGATAAGCAAAGATTTGATAGGTAACCAGGAATAAGCCAGAATGTGGAGTAATCAGATCAGATATGATCTTACTGAATAGCAGAGTAAGTTCAGTATATCCCTTCTTAAGTAATGAAACCAAAACAGCACACAATATTTTAGGTGTGGCTAGTAGACAAAAAAGGCTGCTGAAAGTGAGTGAAAATAATCACATCCAACTGATATAAACACGTGTCTTGCACAAGCAAACATGTCTAACAAGTGAGATAACAAGGTGTAGAGCTGGATGAACACAGCAGGACAAGCAGCATCAGAGGAGCAGGAAGGCTGATGTTTCGGGCCTAGACCCTTCTTCAGAAAAAAAACCTACCCACCAAACTATACCAGTTGTCAGTTTGAGGCTGGACATTAGATTTGCTCAGTACATTACTCAATGAAATACAAGCTCCCATGCAGCAAGCCTCTGGCTTGTTAATGAATGTATCCTCAGGCAGCGTTCTCTTTTTTCAGCGTGTTTTGTTTGGAATGCACTTTACCCACAGAGATGTCCCTGGAGGTTCTGTTTTGAAGTTTTCCTGTTTTTCTCTCTTGTTAATCTCCCCAGTGCAAAAGTAAAATTCTTAATAGATTTTCTCATCTATATCTTTCACATCCTGGAGAAAAAGCCAAACAGTTAATTCAAAGTTCTAATAGTGAAAAAAAATCTGTTCCATCCTAAAATAAAATTTTTAAATCAGAAGATGCATATTCTATGAGAGGTTAATTCGTTGGTACTTTACATTTCACATTTTCAGATTTTGATTTAAAATTAGGTTTATTGATCCAGACATATTTAAATATTTGCTGACAAAATGATATAATTCCTGTAAGTGATTATATTGTACAATATATCAGATTATTTATTTTTCAAAGCAGGGAATAGCAAGTTAAGCAATGCTGTAATTATTAATGATGAGTATCTTGTCATATAGGTAAAATTATGTTTTTCAACTATTGTTTAACATCCTTTCTGAATGTAAACTTTCAGCCTGTTTATTGTAATCGATACTTAATGCTGTTAGGTTTCCAAGTTGAACATTTCAGTCCTCACTTTCCTGCACTAGTGAGACCAGTGATACACATGATGGGGCTGAATTGTCCCATTATTTTGGTAAGTTGTCTTATTCGAGTGAGATTTCCAATTTCTGGTCCAGCATGACACATAACAACTCTTAGCTTGCAAAGTTTTGCTCTTTATCTCACTAATTAGAAACCGATTTCTCCAGCATCCATCGTGGAATCATGCAGTAAGAAAGGGGAGGCAGTGCTCATGATTGGTGTGAGTTTGCAACATTCACACAGCTGGTGTTGTATTCAACTCCAGCTTCACATGCTGCAAGCCGGGAACTGTCATTCACATTGTGGTCTTGTGACTCGGAAATGCAGATTAGTTTGCTCACAGAGATCTTGAGGTGCTGGTGGATTGGGTGGTAGAGACAAGTGCAGTGCTTTTTCCTGTTCACTTGAAAAGGAGGCCACAACACAAGGAGCAGCCAACATGGACTGAAATAGAGGCCAGCTTCAGTGTGGTTTTGCATGGGAAGTGTAAAGCTGCACAATACAGGAAGATGACTAATGATCATCTGTGGTCTGCAAGGATAAGTGCCATCGTCTTCTCTCTGTGGCCTCACACTCAGTGTCTCCATACACTGGCTGTGTAAACTCATTTCACCCAGGCTCATGGACTGCAACCCTTACTCTTTTAGGCAGCTTTTTTATTCATTGTGGGTGTCATTGGCTGGCTAGCATTAGTTTCCCGTCCCTAGTTGCCCTTGAGAAGGTGTTAGTGAGCTGCCTTCATGAACTGTTGTAATCTACATGCTGAACATATCCCATCCTCCCAGTTATTAACCCTATCTTCCCTTCATGCTCCCTAATCACTCACTGTAGGCACTTCTATTTCTGCTCCAGCAATACCACTGACTGCTCATCATCCACTGTCATCGTATTCTGTAACTCCCTTTGTCTCATTGTGGAAAACTTTGGTTCATCCCCCAGACTGATATCTCCAAAGTGCTCTGACAGAGATAGCTGTAATCTGGGGACTGGAACCAGATAAGCCCCTTAACTGATTGTGGTGATACCACTGACTGACCGCAGTCCCACTTGACTCCATTAAGTGCTGCTTTCCTTTCTGTTTGTTTGAAGCATATGTAGTGAACTTTTGGAACATGCTGTAGTTGTGAAATTGATGTAACCTGGTGCTATAATCCAATGTGTTCACCCCTTTGATTATTCAGCGCTCTAAATTATGACATGTTTCTACCTTACCCATGCACTAACACACCATGGGAGCCAGAGGTTGGCAGTCTACAAGCAAACAGAGTGTGTGAATGCTAAGAAATGAAATTAAGAGCTATCGCATGTCGATGTATGAGATGCGTGTGCAAAGCAATCTTGCTGAAATATACAAGTCAGAGGTGTCTCTTAGATCCAAATTGAGATGCTGAAGGGCCAAAGTGATGTGTCAATTGATCCAACGGGAGGCATGATGATATAGTGATGCTGACTTGCTTGGACACAGGGTGGAGGAGGCCAATGTCCATGGAGCATACAGGGACTTTGTGATGAAGACAGAGTTGGGTGAAGCCTGGAGAAGCAAGTATTGAGCTGCTGTCTCCAGGTAAACACATTGATTTTCATGTCAGGAATTGGCGCTGTCTAGTTTCTTGGAGAAGGAGAGAATTGGAGTCTGCATTGGATTGATCTAATTAAATAATTGAAAATAAGATTATCACTACTCACTAAAGAGGAGGAAATTGGAAATAGTTATCTCAACATCAAGATTCTAATGTTTTTAAAATTTTCACCATATTTTTCCTCATTTCTCGCCATTGCACACACCACTCAAGACAATGGAAGTTTCTGCCTGATGAATAACCATCTCACCACTGCTAAACTGCCCCATATTTTCCCATACTCCAAAATAGAACATGTCACAGTGGCACATCAGAAACAGCATGTCCCAGTTCCTCCAAAAGTATGATGGACATATGTATTAATCCGTGTTTTCAGCTGAAAGTTCACTGCCTCTATTAGCTGTCTCTTGGGCTCTCCCGGAAGTGGTCAGGCAGAAAAATTGTTTCTCAGACAACACGAAAGGACCAATCCAGGTTCATAGAATGACAGACTTAAAGAAAGCCTCCAGTCAACCAGAAATGAGTTTTGGACACTAATCAGAGTCTTCTGATAGTTTTTGATTTCTCCTGCACCCTTTGAACTATCAGGTTTTGTGGTTAGCTATGAATGAAATAATGATCACCTCAGCATTTGTGACAAGATCAGACTGAAGTAAAGTGAAAGCATTGAGCTCAAAACAACTTGGTTATAGGTATCTGCTTTTGGAGAAGTGATTCACATCCCTGCAAAGCACATCATTGTTTTAAGTATAACTCACAGCTGACTGAATCTGACCCCTTTCTTACTGAAGTTCTAATGAGTGCCTTGGATTCTGTTGTCAGCCATAAAGCCAAGATACTGACATTGAAGAAAGCAGCCCGTGAAGATTTGGTGATTTATTCGTCATTGTTTATCTCTCAACTGTCAACTTTTCAATCAAGCAACAATCAACTAGATCACCGTGATTGCAGCAACAGTGATGTCAGCAAGCAGGGTTAGCAGACAATCACATTTTATGTTTAGAGTTTAGATCTTATTGTCACATGTACACCAGTACAGCAGTACAGGAGTACAGTGAAAAGGGAATAATGTCGGCACACATGGTACTGTCTTAGGTAGCAAGGTACCTAGGTACAAAAAAGCTTAGGTACAAAGTAGTAAGTGAACTGAGAGTTTAAAAATGTTAAGTATTGCTTCATAGAATAATAGAAAAATAAAGAAATAGATAATAGTTTACGTTAAAGTCTTTTGTAGTTTAAACTCTGAATTTAATGGAATAAGGTAAATGTTCAACTGTCTTTGATGAGTCCTCACTCAGTTTTTGATGCCACCGCCACAGATTCCGTCACTGCTGCTTCCTTTCTGATCTTCCCTGTTGCCTCGGGAACATACCCGGGCAGAATCCATTCGTACGCCGAGCCAAGACACCACCATGCGCCACCAAGAGACCAGCCAACATACCACTGAGAGACAATGCTGAGAGCCGCCACAAGCTGCCAAGAGACCAGGCCGAATTGGCCAGGAGCCACCGAGAGACGAGGCTGGACTGGCCAGGAGCCATCGAGAGACCAGGCCTGGGACCCGCCACAACCCACTGAGGGACCACACTGGGATCCACCAAGAGACCAAAGGGGGATAAGAAGAGAAGGAAACAGAAGGAGCGGAGCAGATCTGGTTAGAGCGCCCTACTCCGCCACCACCTTGACCAGAAATATTTTAGTACTCTCTCGATCAAGAATACAGGAACTGAAAAGCAGTGTTTCACTTTCAATTTTAATTATGATTGGATGAAGGTAGAAGCTAAAACAAAGATAAATAATATCTTATATTAAGATATAAGAAAGAATTTAGCATTCGACAAGTATAAAGTTTGTTGTCCAAAGTCGGTAAGGATTTTTAGTAATAATTATCATTTCGTACATCGTTAACAATCAGTTTCACATTATTTAGTAAGCTATGTGATTTTCAAGGATATCAGCATTACGGTAGGCAACTCATAGATTTCCTCTCTGGGTATGTTTCAACAGTGCTCGCTCTGAAAATAGTTTAAATCATTTTAAATCTAATATTTGTAAAATTACTATCAAATTTATTTTAATGAAAGTCGGAAAGAATTTCATTGAAATTGTTTTGAAAATTTGTTGAAGGAGTTTATTTACTTATTTCTGGACTGATATGATTTAAAAATTGCTGACCAGAAACAATCAATAACATTCTGACATTCTGTGTCTTTGTTATGCCCATGTAAATCCTTGCCTTTTAAGCTGCTATTTGTTGGCTCATTTGGCTGGATGGCTAATTTATGATCCAGAATGATATCAGCAATGTAGGTTCAATTCGTGCAGCTAGCTGAGGTTACTATGAAACAACCTCCCTCCATTCCTCTCCCCTTACCTAAGGTGTGGTGACTTTTAGAACTCTAGTCTTCCCTTTAATGAGAGAACAATGTGGTCAGTTCTGCTATAATGCGATAGTTGCGTTCCTCTGCAAAATCACGCTATAGAAGTAACGGGGCCGATAGCAAAAGTGGGGTTTAGGCAGATCACCAAAGAAAATCACTCAAAAGCCTGACACAAAGGATAGCACAATTTGAATAAATGTTTAATTCACATCTAATAATGAAATAAAAGTAAATTTAACACTTTACCTTGAAAAAATGTCAAGATGACTTGATAGGGGAGGAGGTGGTGCTGTACTTCTCATAGAAAGCACTTCACAACAAAGCCCGCGAAAAGATCACATGATACTCTTTCGGCACTAACATTGAACATATTCATGCCAAAGCCTGTGAAATGATCATGTGATCTCGATGCGTACTCCTCCGTGCGCCGATGGAATCGCATTGTAGCCAACACAGGTTAGCATTTTAGAAATAGCATTCTCCTATTCGCCAATCACATTACACCCAATTCGCGTTGATGGAACATACGTTATAGCAGAACCAACTGTACTTTGTTAACTTTATCTTCACTACATAAAAAGTAGAAGTGAGGCATAATTTCTTCGCAGTTCAACAGAGCAATAAGCTTTTTTTGATATACATTCAAAATATTTAAGTGCTGGCAGCAAGCCAGCTTTTAATGACCATTTTTTTCCAAAAATACGCTTAATTCATAAAATTTGTAAGGATACATTATAGTACATTTCCACTTGAAGCTCGCACAATTTGCTATGAAGTGTTTTTTTTTCTATACACCAAACACTACTCTAAGGTGCCCTGAAGCCATTGTCGTATTCTTAATATTGTTACAAGTGCAGTGTGATTGGTCAATCAATATTCAACTTGCATCATTTGACTTTCATATCTGAAACTTTCATAGGCGAGAAGTCATTTTAAGAAAGTGCACTACTGGCTTAAAATGGGTGCTGCGATTATGTGAAAAGCCCGGTCAATTCATATGGAATCATACTATTACAAGGGGCCGTAATTTGAAGGTGATTGGAGAAAGTTTTTGGGGAGATGTCAGAAGTAGGTTCTTTACACAGAGAGTGGTGGGTGCCTGGAATGCACTGCCAGCGATGGTAGTAGAGTCAGATACATTAGGGACATTTAAGCAACTCTTGGATAAGCACATGGTGATAGTAAAATGAAGGGTATGTCCGTTAATTTTGATTTTAGTGTAGGTTAATAGGTTGGCACAACATCGTGGGCCGAAGGGCCTGTACTGTGCTGTACTGTTCTATGTTCTATGAAACTATGAGTGTGGTTACATTTAAATTACCATTTTAACCAAGAGCGAGGCATTCAGAAATATGTATCTCTTCTGTTACTTATATTTGAATGAAAAATTCATGTGAGATAAAAGGCTGCTTAAACAATTCAACTTTGAAAGACAATGACACAGATATCTGAAATTGGAAAGGAATGGTATATCAACAGCAGCCTTTGAGCGCCAAAGCAGAGGATAATCAACGTACACTGATAACAGCAAAAATACTGAAAGTTTTTCTCTCCTCCAGCCTCTCTCTACCTTAAAAAGACCAGTCGCTGATGAAAAAGTAACTTGGAACAACAGCCATTAACATTAACGTACGGGAAGGTTTTGAACTGTATGCTTTCACTATCTGGGGTCATCGCTCCTCTTAGCCTACTTCCAAAATCTCCCAGAGATCTTCCTGCCAGATACAATCGACATTTATTACACGTCTCTCATTGTTCCGGATTGGAAACCTTCTTGGCCATTGAGTGGCTTTTTCAGCCAGTTCAAAAGATAACTAATATCAACCATTTCGCTGTACATCTGGAGTTATAGATAGGCCAGATAAGGTGCCTGATTGCCTTTCCAAATGGTCAGAAGTAAGTCAGATGTATTTTGGGCATTCTAGCAGCAAAATGGTGATTATTATTGATAATAAATTTTTAACCCCAATGTATTTCAATAGCAGAATTTAAATTCCTTATTTCCTACTGTGGAAAAATGATCTTACTTCTTCTGCTCTTTAGTTTGAGTTTCTGGATTACTAGCATCCAAAATATAACCTCCAGGATGTACAGGTTTGTTCTGCTCCTTCACAATCTCTGCATAGCCGGAATCATGCCAAGACACTCAGTATTCAAAATCCTTGGGGGTCTTGATGTTCAATCATAGAATCCCTACAGTGTGGAAACAGGCCATTTGGCCCAACAAGTCCACACTACCCCTCTGAAGAGCATCCCACCCAGACCCATTTCCCTACCCCTGTATTTCCCATGTCTAACCCGCCTAACCTAAACATCCCTGGACACTTACCTACCCTGCACATCTTTGGACTGTGGGAGGAAACCCACACAGACACGGGGAGAATGTACAAACTCTATACAGACAGTCGCCTGAGGGTAAAATTGAACCTGGATCCCTGGCGCTATGAGGCAGCAGTGCTAACCACTGTGCCACCAAGCCATATGCACAGTAAGGATGCCTGAAAATGTTCACATGTTCGCCTGTTCAGTTATAAATGAACTTTTTGTGAAGGGATGGATTATAAATACTACTGAATCTCTATAGGTTTTAAATGTTATTACAGAGTTAAACAGCCATTCAGGTCTACTGCATTTACAATCATGCAAGTTCAGGTCAAAAACTCAAAGCTTTAGAAGGATTTCAGCATCTAAGATCAGAACAGAGAGGTTTTAGTGTAAAGATGTTTCCCAGGCCCCCTGTAGTGAACAAAAGCATCACTAGAAGGGGGTCAGAGCCACACAGTGCGTGAAATGTTTGAAGAAAACACCACCTACCTGAAAAGGTTTACGAAGGCTGGGCTTTGGGGAGATGTCAGTGCACTAGTGTCCCCAAAGCAGAAATCAGTCCAGGCAAGTGGTCACGTGCAATGCTTGGGGTGAGTTGAAACCACTGAGATGTGGCTGTAACCTGTTGCCTCTGGTACTGTAGGAGGCTATGACATTCAACTTGTCTTTTCCCAATAGGCTTGGTGCAACGAATATTTAGAGGCGTTAGTGGGATCGCTCAATCAGAGGCCGATGAGAGTATGGAGTAGATGGTGGACCTCTGGCTGAAGAGGATAGATTAGATTTTATACAAGTCAGGCCAAGATGGCAATCAGGTTGAGGCCATGGTAGGATTCACTTACATCCAAGGAGTTATAGGCTGCATATTTCAGAGCAGCTAGTTGTGTTCATTCCCCAGAAAGGTTTCTACTCACTCAAAGTTCAAATTGTTGGCAGTCCTCAACACACAAGTGACTCCAGGTATGCACAAGATTTGCAAGAAGCTGAAACAACTTACAAACCTTTAGATAGTTTAAGGAGCCTCAATTGTTCATTCTAAATCAATGCCTTCAATGCTGCCCAGGAGTATCCATTACACGTAGCCATTCAATTGTTAATCTTCATTGACTGACCACAGCCCTCTGGTGTGTGGTAACCTCATGTTTTTCTGTGCATGGTCTCCCTGGTCATCTCTGCCTAGGTCAGCATCTCATCTCACACTTCATCAGCCTTATATATTTTATTCCTCTTTGTTCATTCACAGATGTTGCTGTCACTGGCTAGGCCAGTATTTATTACTGATCCCTAATTGACCATGAGAAGTTGGTGCTGAGTTGCTTTCTTAAACTGGTGCATTCCTCAAGGTGTAGCCACACCCACAGTGCTGTCAGGCAGGGAATTTCAGGATTTTGACGCAGTGACAGTGAAGGAATGGCGATATAGTTGAAATTGTTCAGACCAGCTGAAGGGACACACTATTGCTATTTCTAGCCATGCCGATCCCAGGTTCTCTGTTGGGTGTAATGTACTGTTCAACATCAGACTCCCAATGACATGAAATTTGCTGCACAAAAGTCCACAACATGATTCATGGAGCTGTAAGCATAATGAACAATGAACGCCATCCATTGCTAAACCCAAAATCTGTGGTATAATATGTTTCCTGGCCCAAATGACTCATACTTTTCTTATCTTGGCTGAGTTCTTTAGAAAGGAGCCAAAATGGGAATTAATTGTTACTGGTGCGCTACTCAGTCCAAGACTCTTGGTAGTGCCAGTTAGTACTGTCGTGTCATATGAGCAGATTGCTTGCTGACTATCTTGGCTGGGTGTCTAGAGTCATAGAGTCATAGAGATGTACAGCATGGAAACAGACTGAAATCACAAATTCAAGGAAAGCAAAGAAAACACAAAGCTTTATTTTAAAGGACGTGCACATTCCTCACCTTACAATTTGATAGGTCTGTGAAAGGCTTCTCGGAAAGTCAGTTCTTGCACAGAAGATCAGAAAATAGGAAACAAATTCATTGAATTTATCTCTGTACACCTGTTACAATGTCTGTGAAACATGATTCTACAATTCATAGAAACAAAATTCCAACTACCATAAAAGGTCGTTGTTTACTGTGAAGATGATGAGTCAGTCCTCAGATAGTTGTTCAAGTCAAAGAACAAGTAAAATCCAGTTGAGAATGTTATAAATCTTTTATTTACTTGAATAATAGATTAGCACAGTCCAGATCAATATTTAATTTCGCTTAAAATATCTGTAGGATTTGCAGACTTCAGGCCAATATTAAAAGGTCAAGAATATCTGAGAGTTGAGATTTATATTTAAAGACAAGTAAAAATTGCTTTTTAATTTGCTATCAGAAACAAAAACAGCAATGTAAATGAATCTTTAGGATTTGCACGTTTATTAAGTGCTGAAAATTGACATTTTTTCACCATTAATTAGTGCATGGGACTATTCAATGCAATTAGAATTAGTATAGCAAAATAAATAGCTTGTCTAATACAAAACCAAGTACTACAACTGAAAGGCCATCAACCTCAGATGTTAGATGGCATCTTATGCTTATTGTTACCCATTCACGAGGTGTGATGTTAATGGTTGGGTAAGCACTTATTGCCCAATACACAGTGCCCTTGAGAAAATATGGTGAGCTGCCTTAGAGCACTGTACAGCAAAGGAACAGGCTCTTTGACTCATGAAGTTGTGTTGAACATGATTCCATGTTAAACTAATCCCTTCTGCCTGCCCATGGTTCATATCCTTCCGTTCCTAGCTTATTCAAGTGCTTATCTAAAAGTCCCTTAAATGCTCCTATTGTATCTGCCTCCACCACCACCCGTGCAGCATTTTCCAGGCACATACCACTCTCTGTGTAAAATACCTGCCCCACACATCTCCTTTGAACTTTCCCCCTCTTACCTTAAACGCATGTCCCTTCGTATGAGACATTTCAACTCTGGGAAAAAGATTCTGACCATCAACCCTGTCTCTGCCTCCATAATTTTATAAGCTATAATGTCTCCCCTCAGCCTCTGCTGGTCGAGAGAGGAACAACCCTAATTTGTTCAGCCTCTTCTTATAGCTCATACCCTCTAATCCAGGTGGCATCCTGGAAAACCTCTTCTGCACCCTCTCCAACACTGCCATTTCCTTCCTGTTGTCTGGTGACCAGAATTGAATGAAATAATCTGAGTGTGGCATAACTAAACTTTTATAAAGTTGCAACATCACTTCCTGAGTCTTCTACTCAGTGCCACGAACAATAAAGGCAAGCTTGCCATGCACTTTCTTCACTGCCCTATCTACTTGTGTGGCAACTTTCAGGGAGTTATGGACTAGTACTGCAAGATCGCTTTGTACATCAATAATGTTCAGAGTCCTGCCAGTAACTGTACACTTTCCCTTAACATTTGATCTCCCAAAGTGCAGCACCTCACTCTTGCCCAGATTAAACTCCGTTTGCCATCTCTCCATTCATATTTATAACTGATCTATATCCTGCTGTATCCTTTGACAACCTTCTACATTCTCCACAATTCTACCGATATTTGTGTCATCTTTCTTCAACTGCTGCAGTCCTTGGGGTGTAGAGACACCCATTGTGCTGTTTGGAAGAAAGTCCTAGATTTTTGATTGAGTGACTGTGAAGCAATGGTGACATAGTTCTAAGTCAGGATGTTGTGCAACTTGGAGATGAAACTGCATGTGGTGCAAAGCACCTGTGCATTTGTTGCCCTCCTCAAGTGATCCAGATTGTGAATTTGATGCTGTTGAAGGAGCCTGGGTAAGTTCGGAGGTAATGAACTTGAATGTGGGAAGTACACTGAATTAGAAGGGCAGTACTGTACCCAAATCCTGCCTCATTCTTACCTCCAATGTAACTAAGTTCAGGATAGGAGGCTCTTTGTTGAATTTCTTGGCCACTACCAATTAGGGCCTTAGCTGACCAATAAGTGGGGAAAGGGCGCCCTTGATCAAAGGCAGTCTATGCTTGATTGAACAACTGGACATAGAGAAGGGGTTGTCCACTGAGAATCACTCCCTTGCCCTTGCTTCTCAAAAATCAGCTCCGTCTCTTCTTGACCCCTAAAGTTAGCAATGACCTCCATCGACAAATCCCTCTTTAATCCTTCATGATCCTGGTGGTTCTCCAGTAGAAACTATAACTTTCTCTGTGGTTTTATAGAAATATCCTCTGACTGACCAGCAACATTTTATCAGTGGGCCCTTTCACTCCTAGGGTCATAGATTCCAAGTGAAGTCCTGACATTGGCCCCAGCAACATTAAATTGCAGTCCAGCCAGCTGCTGAGATCCTCACCAAGATCCTGACCTGGCCCAGTAACACTTTCTGTCTCCTTAGATGCTGCTGCCAGTTTTCCAAAACTTTTGTTTTATTTTGCATTGATTTTAAGTCGTCGGTTCATGGAATGTTGCTGACAAGGACACCATTTGTTGTTTAATCTCTATTTATCCTTGACAAAGTGGTGGCATATCGCCTTATTGAACTGTTTCATATGACAAATATGGGGAATAAAATGCTAAGTGCCATAAACTACATGGGGATACAATTGGTGTGGATAATAATCATATTCAATATAATGAGGAGTCAATGGCCTGGTGATTTTATCACTCACATAGTAATCCAGAGACATTCTGGGGACATAAGTTTGAATCCTGCTACAGCAGATGGTGGAATTTCAACTCAATTTTAGAAAAATAGAATTGAGAGACTAACGATGACCATGAAACCATTGTTGATTGTTGCAAAAACCCATGTGGATTCACTTATGTCCTTTAGGGAAGGAAGCTGCTGTTCATACCTGGAATGGCCTCCATATAACTCCAGACCACAGCAACATGGTTGATTCTCATATGTCCTCTATGCAATTAGGGATAGGCCGTAAATGCTGGCCTAGCCAGCTACACCCACATCCTGCAAATGAACAAAAGGAAGATCAGTACACTAATACCAATTGGTAAAATCAAATGGAGCAGAGCATCAAGGAGGTCAGCTCTCTACTCTAAGCTACCATAAAGCAGATATTTATCCACCCAAATCATTATTTACAAATAGAAAAACTAACTAAGTTTATCACTTTATTTCTAGCCACAAAGAATGGTTGTCATTCTGAGAATTGGAAAAATTCCTCTGACTAAGATAAATAGCCTCCTATCCATATAAAACATCTTGCCTACATTCAGAAAAACTCAATTTAAATCTGAAGTGAGAACATTTATATTTGAAAATTAACTTTCATGAATCGATTTATCAGTTTTGATAACTGTATCATCAAATCATTAGCTCAGTAACTTGATTATTTATTTACGTACACACTTGCCAATTGGAATCAGTATTTTGTAAACGCAAATTTAAAAATGAAGTTAAGGAAAGAGGATCGCATAAAACATTTGCTTGCCACCTAGAGTTGTCATCAAGATGGGTAATTTTTAAAAATGAGCTGATACTTTAATTTTAAATTTATTTGCGCCATCACCTTCTTACATTTGATAGTTAAAATTGATTTTTTGGAGCTGTAGCTTATTCCACTGAAATCAAATTTGCAATGGGCAGCAAAAATACGACAGGCTCCTATCATGTATTTGCCTAAACTTGTTTTATTTACAGCTTCAAATACTAATTCATTGTGGCATTTTTGATTTTATCTTGTGAAGAATAATCCAAAAGCGTGAAGGAAATATTTCATCAACATCATAAATATCACAACATGTACATGCAGCTTCTTTATTTAACCAGCTGAACTCTCAAGGAGAATTTTGAAGTTGAAGAAAGACATTGCACATATTTTCTGGTCAACAAAGTGAAGGCGATTCCTGCTAATCTTGAACAAAGCTGCTAACAAACATCCAGCAATGCCTCTGTTACATTTTTCCCGGGCCCAGTTTGATTTTTAAATACAGTGCCAAGTCAAGGGGAGCTCTAGGCATCAAACAGGGTAGGCAGTCAATCATATTGAAACATTTGCACAGACAGAAAACTGGACAGTAGAAAGCAATGATCTTTTCTTCACTTTTATTTCAAATTGAACAGAGTGTGAAATAAATGACTGGACATGAATGTGGAATTAAGGTAGAAGTTGAAATGACATTAACAAAATTCTTAATTTTTCTTTTAAACAATGTGTGATTTTTGTTACCGTAATGGAGGAGTTTGACCTTTCACAAATATAAATTAGTTCTTCAAGGCTCGTAAACTGTTCAGTAGTAATAAGATGATTAAAAATTCAGTTACTCCTTATTGGACAAAACATAACTTTTTCAAGGTATTTTACAGCAAGTTGATAGAATATAAGGTCAAGCTATCTTTGGTTTAACAATTTCAACTTGATTGCATTCTGAGGGGCTGTTCAACAGCTTCCCTAATGAAGTAGCAGATAATTACTGACAGCAATGTCTGGAATTCCATGTTTAACTGTGCATGCATGGCCTCCAGATGTTGCTGTCAATTTATGAGGAGCAAAGATAGTGAAGGATGACAGTTTCACACTGATTAATACTGCAAGCCCGAGCTCAAATTATATTATTCTCTACAATTCAAGAATGGCTTAACAATCTTTTCATAACATTATCAAGGAGTATAAGAAGATAGACACAATTCCCTGCAGCCAGCCCTGCTGACATTTACAATGGGCTGTGGGATCCTGAGGTCAAATTGAAAAGTTGGATTTTAAGCCGGTACAAGACATCAGTGAACCAGTCTGGTGATTTAACTGCAGGTGATCCCATCAGGCAGGAGAGCTTTGGGGTGCCTTAAAAGGGAGTCATCTGCATGAGGGGAGTAAATGATAATGAAAATGTCATAGTTCCAAAGGAGAAAGCCCCACTGACAGCAGGGTATACTCTTGAAGGCGGATCACTGGGGCTGCAGACATTCTCTTACCTGCCCAAGGTGCCCATGAGGTGTATTATGACTCAGACTGCAATGTCCCATTGAGCTACCACAACTGGGAGGCCACCTCTGTATAGCTGGTGGCAACTTCACACCGTGAGCAGTGACCTCGATTTCAATGCAATGCCAAGGGCACTATAAAACAACAGCTAATGGAATCTCGATGTTGTCACTACTTTGGGAGTGCAGAGGTGGGAGACATCTGATTCAGCAAACCTGAAACTTTGAAAACAGCAACGTGCACTCCTTGGTTTGGTTCCGGGGGTGCTGGGAGTGGGTATGGATAACCCGGGATAAGTGATAGGTTGAGGAAATGGCCATTTCTAAGATGAACAGTGCAGCAAGCACAGTGTCCAAAAAGTAGAAGAATAAAATGTAAAGCCATCGTCCAGTCCTGATCGCACATTTCCTTTCAGTTCCTCTCACACTCACACATTTCCCATGCCCCAACCATGCCAAGGCATGCTCTCTCCCTATTCCCATGGTCTCATTCCTCCTTCTTTACCCTTCTGCCTATCCATCTCTCCACAGTTCTTCATACCCTTTGTGCCATCCTATCATCCATTCTCCCTTCAACTAGCATGGCAACTCATCTAATATCTACAAGTACACAGCCACTCAGGAGAAAAATATATGAAGTCCTATTACTTAAAGCTCTATATTGCAGACTGCACTCACCCGCAGAAATGAATCCACTGGGCCTGCAAGGCCCAATTTGAAACTATATGAACTGACCTGCTCTCACAAAGAGGATATCAAAAATCTGTGAGATGGAGGGGTGGGCTGATTGGCCTCTGCTGCTAATCTTTGGAAGTTTCCAGAGATGAAAACATTCAAGGGTACTGTGACTTTAAGGGCATATGTTAACAAGATTTGTGGTCTTCCTCAACTGTGGCACAATTTAGGTACCATCTGCAGAGCTAGGCACAGTCTCTGACATGTCCAGGTAGCTTCTTCTTTAATGGTACACTTGAGGCTGAGGGTATGGTCCCATTGCCTGCACACCTCTGGTGGCCCCCGCTTCTGATCTTTTGCCCGGGTGGTCTGTATCTGTATCTTTACTTGAACCTTCCTCGTCCTTAATCCAATGTCCAGATGTTGCCTTGCTTGTGGTCAGCTGTCCTTATAATGCTAAGTGAATACCCCTATGATGGCTTTGCAATAACTAAGAAGACAAAGAATACTTCTTTTCTGAAAACTAAATTAAAATGGCATGCATTTAAGGTAAGGGGGGAAGTTTAAAGAAGATGTGAGGGGCAGTTTTTTTACACAGAGAGTGGAAGGTGCCTAGAACGCACCACCAGGAGTAATGTTGGAGACACTTAAGGAGATTTTGGATAGGCACATGAATAAGCAAGGAATGGAGGCATATGGCCCATGGGCACGCAGAAGGGGTCAGTTTAATTTGACGTCATATTCAGCACAACAGCATGGGCCAAATGACCTATTCCTGTGTTACACTGTTTCATAAACAAAAAACCTGCAGGTGCTGGAGAGCTGAAACAAAAGCAGAATGTGCGAGAGGAACTCAGCTGATTTGGCAGCATCTGTGGAGAGAAAAGCAGAGTTAACATTTTGAATTCAGTGACCCTAGAATTGTTTCAGGTCTTATCTCTCTGAAGGCTTTTGCTGGCTTATAGGAGGCATAGGGACCATTCCACACTTAACTCTGACTTCTTAGTTAAAAGCCACAGCTTACAGCAACTTCTGAAAGTAAAATAAACCAGTTTTCTTCAGGTTTAAAGTGCGTTTTGTTACAGAGAGTCGAGAAAGCTACTGAACTACTGAAATCTTTTCTAAAGGCTTCTCTGTATCTTGTTGTCAGCCCCAAGCAAATTTTTTAATTAATTTTAATTTTTGGAATGCAGACATCGCTCGCTGGCCAGCATTTATTGCCCATCCCTGACTGCCCTTGAGAAGGTGGTAGTGAGCTGCCTTCTTGAAACATTGCAGTCCCCCAGTGTGGATTGGCCCACAATGCCATTATGGAGGGAATTCCAGGATTTTGACCCAGTGACAGTTAAGGAACAGCGATATATTTCAAAGTCAAAACAGTGAGTGGTTTAGAACATAGAATATAGAACTGTACAGCACAGGAACGGGCTGTTCGGCCCCCATAGTTGTGCTAAACATGACACCAAATTAAACCAATCCCTTCTGCCTGCCCTTGGTCCATGTCTCTTCATTCCTTGCATACTCACGTGTTTATCTAAAAGTGTCTTAAACACCCCAATTGTATCTGCTTCCACCGCAACCCGTGGCAGCATGTTCCAGAGTCCTACCTCTCTCTGTGTAAAAAACTTGCCCCTCACATCCACTTTCAACTTTCCCCTTCTCACCTTAAATGCATACGCTCTAGTAATAGACATTTCAACTCTTGGAAAACGATTCTGACTGTCAATCTTATCTATGCACCTCATAATTTTATAAACTTCTATCAAGTCTCCCCCAGCCTCTGCTGCTCCAGAGAAAACCACCAGAGTTTTTCTAGCCTCTCCTTATAGTACATACCCTTTAACCCAGGTAGCATATTGGTAAACATCCTCTGGACGCTCCAAAGCCTCCATATCCTTCCTATAATGTGGTAACCAGAACTGAATGTAGTATTCTAACTGTGTCCTAACCAAAGTCTTATAAAGCTGCTACATGACATCCTGACTGTTGTACTCAATTCCCCAACAAATAAAGGCAAGCATGCTATATGCCTTCTTCACCACCCCATTGACTTGTGTGGTCATTTTCAGGCTTGCATGGGAACATGGAAGTGATGGTGTTCCCATGTATCTGCTGCTCTTGTTCTTCTAGATGGAAGTGGTTGTGAGTTTGGAAGGAGCAGCTAAAGATCTTTAGCAAATTTCTGCTGTGCATCTTGTAGATAGCACAACACTGCTGCTGCTGAATGTTGGTGGTTGAGAGAGTGGATGCTTGTGGATGTAGTGCCAATCAAGCATCCTGCTTTTCCTTGGATGGTGTCAAGCTTCTTGAGTGTTGTTGGAGCTGCACCCATCTAGGCAAGTGGGGAGTATTCCATCACACTCCTGACTTGTGCCTTGTAGATGGTGGACAGGCTTTGAGGAGTCAGGAGGCGAGTTACTCACTGCAGAATTCCTAGCTTCTGACCTACTCTTGTGGCCACTGTGTTAATGTAGCGAGTCCAGTTCAGTTTGAATTTAGTCACATGAAAACATATTTGTTGGCAGGCAGACTTTTAGCCATTGATAACTGATCCTTAGTTAAGAGACCAATCAGCTTCTTGATGCAAACCTAAGCTCCTTTCATACACAATCCTCTGGTTTCAGCTCATCTGCAAACTACGCCTCAACTAATGCTGGAACTGGCAGTTGTGTACATTGAGTTGACAGTGAGTGTTTTGCTTCCAAAAAAAATTCAGTAATCATCCAGCAATCCTTGGTTTTAGAACAATTCTTTTCTCATTTCAGTCTACAGTTAACAAAAAAGAAAACATAAAAAGACAATTCCTTTATATTTGATAATCTAACAATGAGCTCATTAATGAGCTAAGTTGTCCAATTATCCGAATGGAGTATATTGACAGGTCCTACCTTATCAATACTGAGCAAAGTCACTGGCAGTCAGAATGGCAATGGCAAATGAATGCAATAACCAATGTCACTACTTTACACAGCAACTTACCTCCTTACCCATGAGAGGAAGCAGAAGTCCTGGCCTCTGTTCCCTGTTTCACAGCCAGCTTGCAATCCATTCTTCAATAATACTTGTTGTCTGACCTTTGTCATGAAACCTCCGCAAGGTAACTTGTCAAAGGCTTTTTGAAACCAAAATATCTGATATTCACCACATTAGCCCTACTTAGCTTTTTTGTTCAAAGAAATCATTAAGTCTATAAGCACCATATTTCCTGTGGAATCCGTGCAGAGCCTAACTATTGTACTGCATTATATTTTTAAAACTTAATATTTGATTTAGGATTTTTCCTAGTGCTGTTGTAAAGCTAGTTGGTCTTTACTTCCTTCATAATTGGTCAAGAGCTCCCTACAAATTAACTTGTAGTTCTTACATATAAGAAAACATATGAAATAGAAAATGACAGCAATAAATAAAAAAAAATTAGGAAAGCCAAGCAGTTTTGGCAAAACTGGAAATAGAAATTCAGTAGTTATTAAGTATAAACAGCATTGAAACTAGATTTTTTTACAAAAAAAAGTGCTGTTTAAGATATCCATGCAAACAAAAACCAAAACCACACTTTGAATTAATAAGGAACAGATTACCTGAGATGAAAAACTAGTTTGAAAAACCTCACAATTTTGTTAAACAACAATAACAGAATATGTCCTAACTCTTACATTGACTTTGTTGCTGGTGACTGAAACAAATAAATTCAGCTCACATCAATGCTTTAGCAGGGAACTGGTTTGATCATTTGTTTCCTGAGCACATCCATTCGTACTGCTGAGACACCACAGCACTTCATTGAAGAAATCCCTTTCACTTTGACTACATGGCTTTGTTGAAATGACAACTGCATCTTATCCAAAAATCAAAGGAAACTTGAAAATATCAGAAAATAATGAGGGTTGAAACTGAGGATTGGGCACCTGAACAAGAAGGAAAGTTAAGTAAATTTGCACAGGGAATCAGGAGGGAAATGATAAGGTGGAGAGAAGAGAATGCCAGTGGGCAGTGCTGTGATTGCCAGTTGTGTGCAGAAGTGATTAATAACCACAATGTGATGTGATGCCTGGATAAGAAACTGAAAGGAAGGCTGTACTTTGTAGGGAGTCACCCAACCTGAGGTTGCAAGATCAGATTGCACTTGAAGAAGTGGTAAGACAAAGCCTCCATTTACATTTTGTTAAACCTTTGCTAAAGTTCAATCTATGACTGTGAATGTTGTTCTTTCAGACTGAGTTGTGACAGTGGTATATGTGCTTAACAGAGTCTAAGTGACCTTTTCCTGGTGCATGCCATCTAATCCCTGCTCAGCCCCCATGATTTCTGTTCTACCACTGAAAAATGCCTCAAGCAGAATGAAGTGACTTTCATAATGAAGCAAACTTAAGACTGGAATTTGAGTTCAAAGGCACGACTTTAAGGTACTCAATACAACAGAGTCCTTAGAGGAGTACTAGAGGTGCAGAGGGAATCTAAAATTAGGAAAGCCCAGAGACTGCATGAGAAGGTATTGACAGTTAGAATAAAGATAAGCCCAAAGGGCTTTTTTAATGCTTAAAGAACAAGAGAAAAACTAGGGAAAGAGTAGCGCCCAATAGGCATCATAGAAGCAATCTTCACTACACCTAGAAGATGTGGGCACAACCTTCATTGAATATTTTGCATCAGTCTTCAGAAGGAAAAAGATGATGCAGGTATATACATCAGGATGGAGGACTGAAGTAATAGATGAAATTAGCATAGGAAGAGAGCAGCCTTAAAAGTGGATAAATCTGCAGACCAAGGTGAGGGAGCCAAGGTAGGAGATTTCAGGGGCCCTGGCCGTAATTTTCAAATCCTCTCTATCCATAGATGTGATGACAGAGGAATGGAGGACTGCTAATATTGTCTCAATATTTAAAAAGCTGGCAGGGATAGACCAGGAAATTATAGGCTATTCAGTCTAACCATAGAGGTGGGAAGTTAGTGGAAGGAATTCTGAGGGACAGAATATATCTGCACATGGAGAGACAAAGATTAATCAGGAATTGTGGACATGGATTTGGTAAGGGCAGGTTGTATTGAAAAATTTGGTAGAGGGATGTTTCTGTGACTGGAAATCTGTTTCCTGCAGGACTTTGTGCAGGGGACCTTGTGGTGACCATTAATGTTTTGGATTTAAATGTGATAAGTTTGACTGAGGAGTCACAAAAATTGGTAGGGTGGCAAATGGTGAAGAGTATATCTATAAACTGCAGGAGGATATCACACATGGCTCAGCTGGGCAGAGCAGTGTCAAATAGAATTTAACCTGGAAATGTGTAAAGGTAGGGACGACTAGCAGGCAAAGGATTGTACAATGAATAGTAGGATCCTGGAAAGTACTAGCGATCCGAGGGACATTGGTGTGCATATCCACTGATCCCTAAAGATGGCAGGGCAGATAAATAATGTGATTAAAAAGGCAGTGGGACTCTTGCCTTTATTAGCAGAAGCATAGAATGCAAGAACGGAGAAGTTATGCTAGACCTGTATATGTTTCTTTAATGTAAACTCATTGAGTGGTTTCAAGCCAAATTCTGAAAGCTGCTATCGGGTAGAATGTCAATCAGTCTGGTTGTCTTACTCAATGTCTGTTCAAACATTTAACAAATATAGCCAGCAACTAAAACTCCTGACATTTGCAGGAGCCCCATCTTTGGATTTCTTCACTATATCTCCAAGACTGTATCTCAGGTATACCGGAGTTTCTCTCAGTACAACTGTATGACCTACTAAGTGTTGCCAGTATTTTTTTTAACTTCAACAGTATTTCATTGGTTGTAAACCATTTTGGCCTCCCTTATCTCATGAAAAGTGCTGCATAAATACACTTTCATTTATTAAACTCTTCTACTAACTAGGAGCAGTTCATGCTAAAGAAAGCCACTAATTCTAAAGAACACGCTGGCAAAACAAGAACTGTGAAAAGCTAATAATGTTAGCATGAATGGACAGAGTTTGGTCAGAACTGAATGGAGAATTGTCTTTAATGTATGATAGCTATAGATCACTTAGTCATTATGTTGCTAATAGGTGTTGTTTTCCCCTTTTGGTGAGACTATTTCTGCAAATGTTGCTGTGCCACCTTGATATTGAACTTTTCCAAAGGTAATGAAATGTTAGCTCATTAATTGAATCGGAGTTAGAGAAGTGCCAGTTGGGTATACAGGGTGTCGAGCTGGATGAACACAGCAGGCCAGGCAACATCAGAGGAGCAGGAAGGCTGATATTTTGGACCTAGACCCTTCTTCATTTTCTGAAGAAGGGTCTAGGCTTGAAATGTCAGCCTTCCTGCTCCTCTGATGCTGCTTGGCCTGCTGTGTTCATCCAGTTCTACACCTTGTTATCTCAGATCCTCCAGCATCTGCAGTTCCCACTATCTCTGCCAGTTGGGTATGCTTTGATTTGCCGATTTGTAAATGGTAGCTGCGCTTGAATTGACCGATCGATTTCCATCTGCACTGCTTGAGTGGATTTCAGCAAGGTTCTGTGATGAAGAAGGCTGCAGAGATGTGATAAGCCAGTGGAGTGAGAAGGCTACAGAGTAAACATCAGAGGTTTGGCCAGATCTGGAATTTGACAGTGCAGTGCAGTGCTGTGCATACAGCTTGAAGTTTCTATTCATTTACAGAAGGTTTGAGTTTCTTTCGTATGACCAGACAGCAGAGTCATTAATCAGAATGATGTGGGCATTTCTAATAGAAATATATTACTCAGACAGCTGCAAGTGTAAGAAAAGTTTCTCAATTGAGAAGACATTAATCCACACATTATCGTATGAGAAAGATGTTTAAAGTCCTTCTCACAGCGTGTTGCCAAATCTGTGAACAGGTGTATAAAGTAACACAAAGGAAAGAATAATTCATTAGAAAGAGCAAACACTCTGAGGACCTGAAATTGTCACCATATCTTCTAATCAATCTGCTCAGACATGTTATAACACACCTCTGGAGCAGGTGGATCTTTAACCTAGGCCTCCCAGTCCAGGAGTAGGGAAACTACCATGGTGCCGCAAGCACCTTTTTTTTAATGATAGTAGGAACTGCCGATGCTGGAGAATCTGAGATAACAAGGTGTCGAGCTGGATGAACACAGCAGGTCAAGCAGCATCCGAGGAGCAGGAAAGCTGACTTTTTGGGTCTGGACCCTTCTACAGAAATGACCCTTCTTTTCTGAAGAAGGGTCCAGACCTGAAACTTCAGCTTTCCTGCTCCTCTGATGTTGCCTGGCCTTCTGTGTTCATCCAGCTCGACACCTTGTTATCTCACCTTTTTTCAAAACCTTTTTTTTCCCTAATCACCATGTTCAGAGATGCTATTACACATCTCTGGTGCAGGTAGGACTTGAACGCAAGCCTCCTGGTTCAGGGATAGGAACATTATCACTGTGCCACAAGCACTCTCTGAAATGTGTTAATACAGCAAATAGTTAAGAAAGTGATTGAGTGAACTGATTAATCAGTTGACTGGTAGATACAAAGGGGGAATGGCAAGGAAAAAAAAATGTTCAGTTATGTGTAACAGGAATTCTGGATGAAGAAAGAAAAGGAAAGAAGGAAAGAAAGAAGAAAAGAAGGAAAGAAAAAAAAGACTTGAGACTCCATCTTGCTTTATCCCTCTCCCTCTCCCTTCTTCCCTCCCCCCTCACCTGTGGTCATCTGCGTTGGCCTTAACAGGCTTTGCACATAAATTAATCAACTGGAAAATTTACTGGAGGTGGTTAATAGATGAATATTACCACAAGTAATGTGGTGATGTAAGAGCACTTCTGGATATAAAGTAAAGTGGGAAAAAGTAAAGGAGGAGTTTAATTGTGTGTAACAGCACTTCTGAATATAATAAAAACAGGGGATTGGGGTGATT
Organism: Ginglymostoma cirratum; assembly: GCA_024137785.1. Classification (NCBI taxonomy): domain Eukaryota; kingdom Metazoa; phylum Chordata; class Chondrichthyes; order Orectolobiformes; family Ginglymostomatidae; genus Ginglymostoma; species Ginglymostoma cirratum. Next base: position 18,582,739 of record JAHRHZ010000223.1, read on the forward strand.
TAGTGATGGAAATAAAATGCTCAGTTGTGTGTAAGAGCACTTCTGGGTAAGAAAGAAAATAAAATAAAGGGGGAATGGCGTTCATGTGGAACAATGTTAGTATCCTTACCTTTGGACCAGGCCTGAGTACAAGTCCCAATTACTCCACATGTATGTTAGAACATCTCTGAACAGGTTGGTTAGAAATATCTACAAAGGGAGAGCTGGTAACTCTGGTGTGTGAAAGTAAGACCAGAATGTAAAACGAAGGTAAATAGACAGCAGACAGACTAGGAATACCACAAAAAGTACTGGTCTTTATGATTGAGAAGTTTTAATTGTTGCTAGATGATTAAAGAAAGAGTTGGAGAGCAGGAAATAATGAGGTGCGCACTTGGAGATAGCAGATAGGGGCAGCCAGCCCTATCCTGTTGATGGATATGCAGAGAAAACGTATTTCCATTGGGATATACAAGGTTAAAACCAGACTAATGGTTTTGGATTTCAAAGAGGAACTTGGTGATCAAGAGGTTGGAGTGTATTCCCCTACTGCAGGAAAACTGATCTTAAATTTATCAAAAAATGATAAATGTTGTCTTAGGAAGGCAAGAAAATAAAAACACTATTTTAAAATGCCTTAGCTGCTGAAACATTGGAGCTAGTTGAAGCTATAGCTCCAATGCTGTAATTATCCAATATTCTAAAAGAAATTCCTTCCGAGGAGCAATCAGAGAAACGTTTGCCGAGGGAATGTTGTGCATTTAACAACTCTCTCTGTTAGCAATGTACATTTGACAAAGGAGTCATGCAGCAATGTTGAGGATTAATCTTGCCAACATAAAGAAAATTTCAGGAAAAAAAATTTCTAAAACAAAATGGGTTGATACAAGTCGCCAGTTGTCAGATTGTTTTACAAAAAAATGGTGTTAGCTCCAAGAAATTCTTGGAGATCTTCTAAGAAAAATGTCTGGCAGTATGAGGAATCACACAAATGTGAAGAAAAATTAATGCTTGTTTGGGTTGTTTTGTGATTAAACATGCTGTAATTTTCTTTGTTTGAAGGAAGGAAGAAAATTATATGAAATAAAGCCTTAATTACTGATTGGTCATACAATAAGATAAACTGCAAAAATAAAGAAAAATATTTTGTTTAATTGTAAACAGTTATGTGTAAGGTTTGTTAATTTGTCTTCAAACTGTTTATTTAAAGAAAAGAGGGGAATCCATTAATTGTTACAACATGATCGTAAGCAAGGTTCCCCAGTTCCTTAGTCCCAGAGAGAATATCCCAAACTAACCTTCTTTGTTCATAACCTCCCTAAATTGGTTGCCATAAGGTTAATTTAAAAAACTGCTTCCCTTCCTTCCCTTGCAGATGCCTTTCTCCCAGACCTAAGTGAGACATGCTTTAAAAGAAACCAATTAACAGGCTTTCTTAAATCCACAAGTCACATCATTGATGACTAAAAGCAAAAGAATTTGTAATGTTACACACAGACATTCAGTTTGGAAATAAGAGCTAAGTCCAAAAAAAATTCTGATCAGTCTCTGGGAAAGACAGGGGAAATAAAGATAAACTTTTTCCACTGGCTGGAGATTCTAGAATTAGGGGCCATTCGTTCTGACTGTTCAGGAGAAATATCAGGAACTGCTCCTACACTTTTTGATGTTTGGAATTTCCTTCCACCAATGGCAGAGGATGCTAGATCAGTTGTTAGTTTTAAATCTGAGATAGATAATGTTTGTTAAGCAAATGTACTAAGGATATGGGCCAAAGGCAGGTAAATGGAGTTAGGCCACAGATCAGCCATTAATGGCAGAACAGGCTTGAGGGGCTGAATCTGAATCCTGTGTCTATGCTACTATGAAATGTTTGCAAAGAGTGGATATTTGAATTTTGCAGCTGTTGGAGTGGAGCTTATTAGCAGAATTGATATTGATAGTTGAACAGTCAGTTTTGTGGTCTATTGCTTTGTTTGAGATTCTGGAGTTCTGATTCTTTTCAATTATGATTGAGTTCCAACATTCAGGTTGAGAATTCTTTTATTACTTCATTGCCTTTCGTCTGGTTTCCACACTTGCAGTGAGGAAGGGTCTTAATTTACCTGCAACATAGAGGTGATTAGGGTTTAGTTCTTTGACTGTGACCTTCATGGCATGCTAATGCTCAAACCAAGGCTGGTGCACATATGAATGTTCATTCCAACGCACATGCTCCAGTAAAAATGAAAATGGCTTTTAAGTCCCTGTCCTTGTGCATTCTTTAAAGGGAAAACGACAAAACATGTCTGTGGATTGAGCTATAATCTGCAGGGAATGGCTTGTTGTTGAGCAGTGTATCATCAGCCCCTCATCATCACTATAGCCTCAAAAGGTCACAGTCAAGTCTGTTTTGACCTGTTTCTTAACCCCTCTCCCTTGAAGGACTGTTGTTTGAAGTTCCCTCCGCATCTGAGGGTATGATATTCATAGGTTGAGCTCTCCAGACGGTCACTTGACTGACATGCACAGCTTATTTTTGTCTAATCAACCCTCATTTTAAAAAAAAACACTTATTGGTATTAAAAGTTAAAAGAGTCAACAGTGCTTTGGGGTGCTGACCCATGGTCATGATATAAATGAGGAAGCATTTAACCAAATGATTGAACAAGTCAATGAACAAATATGGAGGGGGAGCACATGGGAACTGCTGTGTCAAAGAAGTTGTAAGACTCAGTAGTTAATAAATATTACACACAAAGAAAGGTGTCTTAATTTCAGCCTGATTGACTTTTTTTATTCACTCATGGGACTGAATGTGACTAGCTGGACTGGCATTCATTGCCCATCACTAGTTACCATCAAGAAGGTGGTAGTGAGCTGCCTTCTTGAACTGCTGCAATCCATTTGGTGTCGGAAAACCCACAATGCTGTTAGGGAGGGAGTTCCATGATTTGACCCAATGACATTGAAGAAACGACAATATATTTCCAAGTCAGGATGGTCAGTAGCTTGAAGGGAAACTTGCAGGCTTGCAGGTGGTAGTGTTCCCCTAAATTTGTTGCCCTTATCCTTCTAGATGGTAGTGGTAATGGGTTTGGAAGGTCCTCTGTAAAGATCTTTGGTAAATTTCTGCAGTGCATTTTGTAATCTGGCTTGGACCCAAGGTGACAAACAGTGCACAAAGCTGAATATGAATGGTGCACAGAGGGATAGAAACCTCGGAGGGAAAAGATGAAAATTGCTGCAATGCCCAGTGAACAAATGCTTACTCAGGAAGCTCTAGAGGAAGGACAGCATTGATAGGATAAGATAAATGGCTGTGAGGGAATTCTATTATTAGAGATAGATAATCTTTCTTCCAGCAACTAGCAATTCTGAGTGCCACATCCAAATGCTTTATTTCCATGGCTGTTTCTCGTGGGAATGTCAGCCCTAACTTGCACTAACAGCTGACAACATTGGTGCTACTTCATGACCTCTGTACCTGATCCCAGCGTTTGCTGCTATTCCCAGATTCTCAATTCCCAGCTCTCTTCCACACACAGAAATTCAGCCTCAGTAAAATTATCTGTGCATGTGCAGCCAGTGTAATGTTATTATGCATGGAATAAAATGATATCGGCCACACATGCACAGATTCATTCTGGCTGAGAGACCAGCCCATTTGCCCATGTGCAGGCAGTTAGTTTGATGGCTATTTTTGCGCTCATATTGATCACTTAATATTTCTATTGCAAGGTGTATTATGCAGCATTTAAACAACGAACATCTGGTTTTGGTCAAATATGTATTTGTGCATATTCCTTAAGCTATTGTTGCCAGAGCTTTTCCAACTGTGGTGAAGGCCAAGAGTCAGGAAATCTTGAGCAAAGATGAAGGTATTCTGAAAAATATGGTAGGAAGAACAAATAAATGATTTATACTTCCTGTCAGCAACCATGGCACCCTAAAGGAATGAAACAAACAATTTTTATGCGTGTTTCTCATTTCGTTTTCTCATGATCTCAACTGATATTACAACTGGACAAGTCAAAACCCAGAATAAAATCTAGTTGATAGACATTTTAAAATTTATTGTGATGGCTTTTCACTGAAACATAAGGGCACAAAGCTGCAAATTTGGTTTTAACAATAAAACAAAAAATAAATACACAAAGAAACAAAAATTAAACAATACAAACCACCCTTTCTAAATATAATGCAATTTGAAAGATTTCAAAACATATAACATAACAAATTCCTATCTACTCCCCAACATCATCATTTTACAATGAATCATAACCCGAGGAAATTTCCTTTCTCTATCAAACCTGTAGTTTGACTTAATTGCTACAATTTCAGTCCTGTGAGCAGTGAAACCTTTTTATTCACACAACTAAGAGTTTAGACTTTCGCAATTTTTGGTGATCTGCCAGATTCCAACCAAACACCCTTGGTCTAGAAATTTCACAAATTTTACTCTGACTGAGGTGACTTATTTGCTAAACTGCTCTGAACAATCTCCTTTTTCTAGGATAGACTATACTTGCGTCAGATATTAGTCAGGTCCCCTCAGAACTGAACCCAAAAGATTTTGAATTAAAAATAAAACTTGCTAATCCTCGATTCTGCTTAACTACTGACTGAATATTTTCTCTCTTCAGTCATTAACCTCCACAGTATAACAAACTTCAATGAACTCCCTCAGAGCCACATATTGGTCTGAAATCATGTTTTTAGAAAGATTGACATAGTTAGCTTTTAAACCCCTTTCATAAAAAGAAACCAATAACCATATCACATTAGTTAGTTTCTTGAGAAAGTGATATTAATATATGTATATATACACTTTAATAAAGTTGCCAATAAAGTTATGGTTGCTGTCATTTGCCACATTTTCAGTTATAGGGTGCCATCAGAACAGACACTAAGCCCTTCATTGTGAAAAAGCTGATATAACATTCCATTGATCTAGCTATTTAGCCAGAATGCTTGATTTTCCACTTTGAATTTTAACTGGGCTCTCTCTCTCAAAGCTGGAGTTACCAATTGCTTTAACCCAGCTCCGCCAATGACATCTGAAGTTAATTTTCAAACAAGACAATATTCATTCAAAAGAAATGGAAGGTAAAAAATGTTTGCAACATAATTTTGTTTCGCAGAAATCTATAGTTGACGTAGTGTGGAGCTGAAGGAACACAGCACGTTGTGTCAGATCAAGGGAGCAGGGATGAGAGGGAGGGTTGGACATGGGATAAGGCTGGGGGTAGGGAGTTTTTAAACCTGGAAAATTCCATGTTTAGATGATCGGTCTGTAGACTCCCAAGGTGGAATATGTAGTGCTGCTCCTCCAGTTTGCCGGTGGTGTCAATGTGGTACTGGAGTAGATAGACCTAGTGCATCCACTGCTCCTGATGTGGTCTTCTCTACATCGGTGAGACCAAGCAGAGACTCGGGGATCATTTTGTAGAGCATCTGAGCTCTGTACACGACAAATGACAACACCTTCCGGACATGAACCATTTTGACTCCCCACCCCCCCAACTCCCTGAGTGACATGTCCATCCTGAATTCACCAGATTTAAAATCTCCCCACCCCTGGCCTCAACCCATGTCCAACTCTCCCTCTTATCCCCACCTCCCTGACCTGACAGAACCTGTCCTTCTTCTCTTCCACCTTTCCGCCCCACCAATTCTACTGACCAATCCCCACCACTCCCTGCCTGCACTCACCTATCACCATCCTA
>JAHRHZ010000223.1:18599477-18622332 GCA_024137785.1 Ginglymostoma cirratum
TCCTGCTCCTATGATGCTGCTTGACCTGCTGTGTTCATCCAGCCCCATGCTTGTTATCTCGGATTCTCCAGCATCTGCAGTACCTTTTATCTCTCATAAGGTTAGAGAAGTGTGCAGTCTATTTGGCTAATTGTAAAAACTTGTGGTGTAGAAATTTAGGGTGTGTCAGGGACATTCTCCTTCAACTTGAGTGCTGAAGGCCAACACACATCGATGCTAAATATTGGGTCCGTGGCTTCATTTCACTGGTCCTGGTGTAATGGAAACAGCTAGTTGGTAAAGGAGGAGTCAAGATCAGATTGTTATGATGCAAGCAGCTACCTTCAGATGAGTAAAACCATGTGTCAAGTGTTAAAAGTTCAGGTAAGAATGAGCATCGAAAGCCAGAGGATGAAATTAGGTCAGTGTGTAGACTTGACGGAGTATTTGAGGATGAGTGATGGGGAGAGAAAGGAGGGATAGTGCGCTGGAGAACAGAAACTGAGGGAGATCAGAGGCTGGTGCAAGAGTTAGAAGTTGATGGAGGGCAGTTGGCTGGAAGCTTGGGGTGGGATGTTGCAGAATTGAAGGCTGCTGCCAAGAAATGGAGCATCAGATATTAGAGGGTACATTGGAGGCAAGGCCAAGGAAGTGATGGGGGTAGCAATGAAGACAGGTCAAAAGGGACTAGCAGTCTGTGTTCATTTCTTGATCAGATCCCAGAGGAGCAATGTAGTGCCTCCCAGTTTCACATTAAGTAAGTACATGTTACAAACTGAACCTGTAGGTATCAAGTGACCTCAAGATCTGTCTTTACCGAGTTGGTGTGAGTGCCTAATAACCTAGGGCAAACCGGTCCTTAACATAAACATACAAAACCTGATTACCTGCAGTATTTATCTTTCAGAAAAGCTGCAGAGACTTTGGGTAAATAAGCAGCGCTTAAATAATTCTTCCAGAATGTTTGCAGGTCTTTTTACCATATAGTCAGAGTGGTTTAGGCAGAGAGCTTGCATAGATGTATGCCCCCATATTATGCTGTTAACTTGCTTCTCAATTTGATATGTAATCCCTAAAGAACAATGTAGAGTTAAATTTATAGAGACGTAAAGAGTTTTTGAAAATGTAGGACATTAAAGTTCAATCATTTAAGTGTCTTAGTAATTGACACAATGCGTTGAGTAGCTGGGTGATTTGAATTGCACATCAATGGCTCATTTGATAAAGAGAACATATAACTCAGTCTCATAGATCAGAAAAACCTACATTTGATACTGAACTGTTATAGATTAACAGATCTCAAAGGTTATGCCAGTAAAGTGTTCACATTGGTCTCAGTACCCAAGCTAAGGAGGAAGATTATCCAAGGACAATACCTCTAACCCCACTGAAAGGTATGTGTGAGCTTTTAGGGAGTGATAAGGAGAACCTTGGGTGTAATCTTCTCTATAAACAACAAGGCTGCCGGAACTTGTTATCTGCTAGTTATTGCAAGATGATTGGCACCTGTGGAGCTTAACTTCAGTAGTCATCAAAAATGTAATTAATAAGGGCAGGAAGGCATCGACTTGAAGACTTGACTGATATTGACTCCTGCAATGCAGTATTTATGGGTAAACGAATCATGAAACAATATTGCAAAAGCTCATTAGTGATATAAAAGCCTAAATGTAAAGCACAAAGTGAAGATCCTGAACTCTGCAATGATGATGCAGAATACCAGTTTTCTGGGTGGTTTGAAATTGGTTTGAAAATGGGCTTCACTTGAAACTGGATGGACTCAGATATGAACCTGAAGTAAAAATAACATGCTTACTGATTGAACGTTAGCTGTGAAAAGCTGAAGTAGGCACCCACAGTTTAGTTAAATTGAATGGAGCTGACATGAACAGGTCACAAATTGGAATTCCAGCGTCAAATTAATGACAATGTTTTGGTTCTTACAGTTCTCTTAATTGAACTATTTTGTATCCTTTTTTATTGTTAATGCTGTTTTATTCTGATGTTTGGGATAATCTTCTGCCTCTTGTATTTCTCATAGCCCTCTTACTTTTAGAGTCATAGAGTCATAGAGGTCTACGGCATGAAAACAGACCCTTTGGCCCAACTTGCAGATGCTGCCTATTTAATTAGTCCCATTTGCCTGTGTTTGGTCAATATCCCTCCATACCTATCCCATCCATGTATCTATCTATATGTTTCTCAAATGGCAAAATTGTATTCTTTTCCACCTCTACCTCTGGCAGCCTGTTCCAGACACTCACCACCCTCCGTGTGAAAAAAAAAGCCCCTCTGGACTTTTTTGTATCTCTCCCCGCTCACCTTAAACCAATGCCCCTCTAGTTTTAGATTGCCCTACCATGGGGAGAAGCTGTTGGCTATCTACCTTATGATTTTATATACGTCTATGACGTCACCCGTCAGTCTCCGAGGCGCTAATGAAAATAGAGCCGGCCTATCCAACCTCTCCTTATAACTCAAACCTTCCGGTCCAGGTAACATCCTGGTCAATCTTTTCTGCAGTCTTTCTAGTTTAATAACATCCTTTCTATAGAAGGGCAACCAGAACTGCAAGTAGTACTGCAGATGTGGCCTCACCAATGTCTTGCACAGCTGCGAAAAGGCTTCCCAACTCCATACTCAATGCACTGACCAAAGAAAGTATGCATCTTCTTCACCAACTTGTCTACCTGTGATTCCATTTTCAAAGAGCTATGAACCTGCACCCGTCGATCTCCTTGTTCTATAACACTCCTCAGGATCTTACCATTGACTGTATAAGTTCTGTCCTGGTTTGTCTTACCAAAATGCAATATCTTGCATTCATCTAAATTAAATTCCATCTGCTATTCCTCAGCCCACTGGCCCAGTTGATCAAGATCTCTTTGCATTCCCAGATAAGCTTCCTCACTGTACACAATCCGACCAATCTTGGTGTCACCCACAAACTTACTAACCATATCTCCTATATTCTCATCTAAATTATTTATAGAAATGACGAATAACGGTGGACCTAGCACTGATCCCTGTGACACACTACTGGTCACAGGCCTCCAATCTGAAAAAAAAAATCAAGCCTCTACCACCAATCTCTGTCCTCTACCATCAAGTCAATTTGTACCCAATTGGCTAGCTGTCCCTTGATCCCATGAAATTTAACATGGCTCAACAACTTACCAGGTGGTACCTTGTCAAAGGCCTTGCTAAAGTCTATATAGACAATGGCTACTGAATTGCCCTCATCTGCTTTCTTGGTCGCCCCTTTGAAAAACTCAATCAAATTTGTGAGTTTATTTCCCATGCACAAAGCCATGCTGACTAGCTTAAATGAGTCCTTGCCTCTCCAAATGCCTGTAGATCCTATCTCTCAGAATCCCCTCTAACAACCTACCCACAATGGACATTAGGCTGACTGGTCTGTCGTTCCCAGGCTTTTCCCTGCAGCCTTTCTTAAATAATGGTACAACATCAATCACCCTCCAACCTTTGGGCACTTCAGCCATGACTGTTGATGATACAAATATCTCTGCTAGGTGTCCCACTATTTCCTACAAAGTCCTGGGATACGCTTCATCAGGTCCTAGGGATTTATCTACCATAAAGTGTTTTAAGATTTCCAGCGCCTCCTCTTCTGTAATGTAAACATTCTTCAAGACATCACTATTTCCCCAAGTTCCCTTCCCTTCCAAGCATCCATACCTTTCTCGCTGTTACATAATGACAAGAAATATTCATTCAGGAACTCACTCATCTCTTGTAGCTCCACACACAGATGACATTGTTAATCTTTAAGACGTCCTATTCTCTCCCTAGTTACTCTTTTGCCCTTCATGTGCTCTTAGAATCAATGTTCTTGTTTTGTTTTTGCATTCATTCATATTACTAGCCTTACAGTGAAAGCAATTTTTTGTTTGTCCAATTTGATTAGGCTTTATTTACTTTAGAGAATCAACTACATCTTTCTTCCGGATACTGTACCATATTGGTTGCATTTTCCAGTAGTTGGAAATACTGTCTGTTCAAACAGCAGTCTAAAGCTAACTAGTTTAAGATTTAGCGATAACAAGGTGCAGAGCTGGAGGAACACAGCAGGCCAAGCAGCATCATAGGAGCAGGAAAGCTTGACGTTTTGGGCCGAAACCCTTCATCAGAAATGGGGGAGGGGAAGGGGATTCTGAAATAAATAGGGAGAGAGGAGGAGGTGGATAGAAGATGGATAGAGGAGAAGATTGGTGGAGAGGAGACAGACAAGTCAAAGAGGCGGGGATGTAACCAGTAAAGGTGAGTGTAAGTGGGGAGGTAGGGAGGAGATAGGTCAGTCCAAGGGGGATGGGATGAGGTTAGTAGGGAGGAAATGGGGGTGGGGCTTGTGGTGGGAGGAGGGGATAGGTGAGAAGAAGAACAGGTTAGGGAGGCGGGGATGAGCTGGGCTGGTTTTGGGATGCGGTTGGGGGAGGAAAGATTTTGAAGCTTTTGACGCCCTCGACTGTGTCTCCCGCATTTCCCGTAACTCATCCCTCACGCCCCGTCCCCGCAATAACAACCAAAAAAAGAACCCCCTCGTCCTCACGTACCACCCCACCAACCTCCGGATCCAACGCATCATCCTCCGACACTTCTGTCATCTGCAATCTGACCCCACTACCAAAGACATTTTTCCCTCCCCACCCTTGTCTGCTTTCCGGAGGGACCACTCTCTCTGTGACTCCCTTGACTTCTCCACACTCCCCTCCAGCACCACCACACCCAGCACTTTTCCCTGCAACCACAGGAAGTGCTATACCTGCCCCCACACCTCCTCCCTCACCCCCATCCCAGGCCCCAAGAAGACTTTCCACATCAAGCAGATGTTCTCCTGCACATCTGCCAATGTGGTCTACTGCATCCACTGTACCTGTTGTGGCCTCCTCTACATCGGGGAAACCAAGTGGAGGCTTGGGGATCGCTTTGCAGAACACCTGCGCTCAGTTCACAATAAACAACTGCACCTCCCAGTCGCGAACAATTTCAACTCCCCCTCCCATTCCTCAGACGACATGTCCATCCTGAGCCTCCTGCAGTGCCACAATGATGCCACCTGAAGGCTACAGGAACAGCAACTCATATTCAGCTTGGGAATCCTGCAGCCCAGTGGTATCAATGTAGATTTCACAAGCTTCAAAATCTCCCCTCCCCCAACCGCATCCCAAAACCAGCCCAGCTCGTCCCCGCCTCCCTAACCTGTTCTTCTTCTCACCTATCCCCTCCTCCCACGACAAGCCCCACCCCCATTTCCTCCCTACTAACCTCATTCCGCCCCCTTGACCTGTCCGTCCTCCCTGGACTGACCTATCTCCTCCCTACCTCCCCACCTACACTCACCTTTACTGTCTCCATCCCCGCCTCTTTGACTTGTCTGTCTCCTCTCCACCTATCTTCTCCTCTATCCATCTTCTATCCACCTCCCCCTCTCTCCCTATTTATTTCAGAACCCCCTTCCCCTCCCCCATTTCTGAAGAAGGGTCTAGGCCCGAAACATCAAGCTTTCCTGCTCCTATGATGCTGCTTGGCCTGCTGCGTTCATCCAGCTCTACACCTTGTTATCTCGGATTCTCCAGCGTCTGCAGTTCCTATTATCTCTAGTTTAAGATTTAGCTTCAGTTTCTGTCTCATTTCTTTGCTTTATCCTCTTGGTCTTCTAAATCTGTAGATTTTGATATATACTTCTCAGGATTCTGTGCTAACCTCAAACTAATTACACTAGCTTGCATTTGAACTCATTTGTATCACAATGCCTTAAGATTATGGAATTGTTGAAACTGATTTTAAATGCCTGTGGAGATATTGCCTATATGGCCAGTCAGCTGAAATTTTTTCCGGTGACATGTGGATCCTTCACTGAATACAAAACATGGTGATAGATCTGCCTCTCAGCAGCAGCCCCAGGAAGGCATTGTTGAATTCACTACACAGTGTGTTTAGTTTGTATATCTCACAAAGGACTGTGAGTCGGCTCTTAATAGTAACAGGAAATTATTTTTATTGATTATAATGCCATTAACACTGTAATAATGATTACGTTACAAACTAACAATTAACACTGTAAATCTGACAGTTAACACTATAAATCTGACAATTAACACTGTAAGTCTAAGTCAATATCTTGTACTTTAACTTAACATGGGATAATCAAACATCACCACACTGTAATGCACTTGGCTGTAATGCACATGGTGATGGTCAACTGGTCATCCTCTCCCAGTGGTCCCGGGGCGCCCCTTCTTATCTTGATTGGTCTCAAGTTACTGATGCTGAGGGGGCTATTGCAGCAATTCTTATCCTTGGAAGCTTCTGCACCCTTTTGGGAGGATCTTCGATTCCCACCAATGGATTGATCAGGAATCGATCCCCCTGATTGATTATACCCAATCAGGCAGTGCCATGCAGATGGTGGGGTGGTCTTTGGTCCTCCATTTCTGAAAGTGTCGGGGCAAGTAAGTCAGGTAGGCTTCCAGATAAGCTTCCAGTGTGAGGTATCCCTTTGTCCTGGAAACAGCTCAATGTTTCTTATTGTCCTGGTGAATAGGCTTAGTCAATTATATATTGTGCTGTCTGCAGCTGCAGCCCGCCTGTCTGGGTCTGCTGCTTGTTTATTTCAGTGTCTTTTGTCTGGATATTTTGACCAATTCTTGGCTCAATTTCCCAGCGTGCTTTATTATCCAATTCTGCCATTTTGAGTGGCCTGTCCAGCTACACGAAGCATGATGCATCACATGATCACAGGCCAATTTCCGTGTGGTGACTTTATGACCATCCAAGCTTGAGCGAAGCAGAATATACACTCAAACAACTAAACTCTTACTGATAGCATGATAGGAAATGACACTTAAATGAGATCAAGCAACATCATCAGAGTTTACATAAATAGAACATCAAAATTCAAACTTAATAGCTAATCAAGCAAGCACGGTAAACTAGGAATAAATAAGACATTGGGAATTCATAGCAACAAACACTACAAAATAAGGGTCATATACATATATATCAGAAGTGATCAAACAAGATTCATACCCATGAACAAATAATCCATAGGATTAAGAAATGTTAGCCCTTTTATCTTTACATTAGAGAATACTGGAGAAAGAACAAATGTTAGGCTTACATGATTTCATTAAGTTGGGAATTTTATATGTATTTAACAGAAGTAGAGAGAGTTGTAAACTGAGTGTTGCAGGTGGGTCTTGGGATTTCACCCACTATTGCCCGTTCACTCATTCATTCATTCAATTTCACAGAAGCGGCTTTATGAATGAATGAATGGAATGTGGTAATAGTAACCATAAGGTGTTGGTGAGTGGTTAGTAAAGTTATGAATGAACAAAGGTGCAGTAGAAGTAAATATAGAGTGCTTGTAAATGGGTTGGTAAAAAGGACCTATAATACAAAGGTAAAGAAGACTGTAATACAATATCTCACAGAATCATAGAATAAAATGTTTTAAGAACATTAGTAGATATGTAATGTATAGTGATTTGATGCAATTAAAATGCCTGGCTAATTGAATTATAAATTTGATGTAATTAATTTACAGACTTGATGTGATCAACTGTATAGTAACAGTTAGGTTGTAGATTTATGTAATTTCAATGTAAGAACACATAAAACTGGTGTTGCAATAGGGTGTCTTTTAATAGGCTCGTGGAGACCATGAATTGAGTGAGGTCTCTCTGTTCAGCCTTTGAGACAGTTCTCTTTTCCACCATGCAAATTTGACAGTGAGGATGATGAGGTATACCAGGGTAACCAGGATTAACAACACAAACAAATGTGATGCAAGATGAACCCAGGGATGGGTTTGTATGTTGGAGCCGCAGTCCCAGAATTCCTCCCACCAAGTTGTAACTTTAATTTGTTTTATTTGTTCTTTGACATTGTTGGCCTGCTGTATCACCTTGGTGAAGGTTCTGTGGGCTGTGGCCAATCGGGTTCAGATTTGGTGTAATTCCTCTGGCAGGGGTTTGAGACCAGTGTTGTATTTCTCTAGGTATTCCCCCAGAGTTTGCCGGAGTTCCTCACTTGTATTAAGTTCCGTCCTTTCCCATTTGTGTATATTTAGCAGCTGAATTAGGCCTACCCTGGCGGGTACGTGTGACTTAATACTAGAAAGTGGTGTGGGCGATATTGCATTGTGCCATCCCATACTGATATGTGCTTAAGTGAGGTTGTGAGGTAATATTTCCCTTCTCCCCTGCAGGTTACTTGGGTTATGCCAGTGCCCAGGTTGCGAGCTCATATGGGACACTTCAGGCTGGTGTTTGTCTAGAAACCACATAGTGCATGTTCATTCAAATAAATTGCTTATGGGCATGTGATCACTGTGTTAATTTGTCGACATCTGCCCAGAACGGTGCCTATGAGCCTTCCTTCCTTCTCCACTGCATATGACAAGGTGCCAGCATATCCTGTCCATAGACCCTCTTGAATAGCACCTATGTTTTCTACTTCGAAACTCTTCCTCCAATCTTGTCGGCTATGATTATTGGGTGTCCTAGTACCATCCCAAACACTTTCCCAGGAGTCCCTTTACAGTCGTCGTTGAACCAGACTCTAGTCAGCTGCCTGAGTTGACAGCCTGACAATCCGAGGTGCTTCTTTCCCTTAAGTAAATGCTCTATTTGTTCGTCGCTGATCCAGGATGGAACCTGTCCCTGACTATCCCGATCGAGATTCTTTCTCAACTATTCTATCATCCACTGTCCACGTATGCTGCACAAGATCTGGTTCTGTTGCCTGCTGCCATTTTCCAATTTCCCTTTTATTATTGATTGATTGTTTTGGCATGTCCTTCCAACACAGCTACCATAAGGCTACTGGCTTTATTCCCAACTCGATCGCCTTCGGCATCCTGCCGACCATTCTCATTACTTGGGTCCAAAGTCTGTTTTACTTGTTGGGTCAGGACCCTGAGTTTATTGTCCAGGTTGGCCAAATCAAGGACGTTAATGGTTGATAGCCCTGCCCCATTTGCTGTTACTGAGTCTTCATTATTTCTGTTTTATGTCGCTTCTTCTCTTTGAGTTTGGTCTTCCCATCATCTGTCCCTATATCACATCCCAACAATCTACTGGCCAAGTGGAGAAATAGTCTTTTAGGTTTGTGGGGGACACCACTCTGACAGTTGAGTCCCTGATAAATTCACCACAACAGGTAGTGTGTAATGGCAGGCTATGTGGTAACACCATGCCTGGTGTGTGCGGTGGGGTCTTGGACATGGGATAGTTTAGGCGCTAAACTTATTGAACTCAATACTGAATCCAGAGGGCTGCAGGGTCCCCAAGTGGAAAATGAGTTGTTGTTTCTCCAGCTTGCATTGGGCTTCACTGGAACACTGCAGCAAGCCAGAGACAGAGATGTTGGCCAGGGAACAGGATGGTGCATTAATGTGGCAGGCAACAGGTAATTCAGGTCTTTTTTGCGAGCAGAATGTAGATGTTCTGCGAAGCGGTCTCCAAGTCTACGCTTCATTTCCCCAATGTAGAGGAGACCACACAATGAGTAGCGATTGTTGTAGACTAGATTCTGGGAAGTGCAGGTGAAGTGTTGCTTCATCAGGAAGGTATGTTTGGGCCCTTGGATACTGGGGAGGGAGGAGGTAAATGGGCAGGTGTTGCACCTTCGCCAGTTACAGGGAAAGATGCCGTAGGGCTGTGGGGTGTGTTGGGGGTAAAGGAACTGTGGACCAGGGTGTCCCAGAGGGAATGGTCCCTGTGGAAGGTGGACATGGGAGGGGAGGGGAATATGTGTCTGGTAGTGGCATCTAACTGGAGGTGACGGATATGGCGTCTGATGATCTTCTGAATGTGGATGCTGGTGGGATGGTAGGTGAGGATAAGGAGAACCTTATTGCTGTTGCTGGAGGGAAGAGAAGGGGTGAAGGCGGAAGTGCGGGAGATGGGTCAGACCTGGTTGAGGGCCCTGTCGACAATGGTGCTAGGGGTTCGTTGGTGAGGAAGAAGGTGGACATTTCAGAATCTCCCTTGTCGAAGTTGGCCTAATCTGAACACATATAACAGAGATGGATGAACTGAGAGAATGGGATGGAGTCCTGATAGGAAGCAGGGTGAGAGGATGTATAGTCCAGGTGGCTGTGGGAGTCAGTGGGTTTATAGTGAATATTAGTGGCCAGTCAATCCCCAGAAATGGAAACCGAGATGACGAGGAAGGGAAGGGAGGAGTCAGAGATAGACCAGGTGAAAGTGAGGGCAGGGTGGAAATTGAAAGGATTGTCGACAGAGCCCTCAACCGAGTCCGACCCATCTCCCGCACATCCGTCCTCACCCCTTCTCTTCCCTCCTGCAACAGCAATAAGGGTTCCCCTTATCCTCACCTACCATCCCACCAGCATCCACATCCAGAAGATCATCAGATGTCATTTCCATCACCGCCAGTGAGATGCCACTACCAGACACATATTCTCCTCCCCTCCCTTGTCCGCCTTCCGCTGGGACAGTTCCCTCTGGGACACGCGGGTCCACTCTTCCTTCACCTCCAACCTTCCTCTGTAACCGGCTAAGGTGCAACATCTGCCCATTTACCTCCTCGCTCCCCAGTATCCATGGGCCCAAAACATATCTTCCAGGTGAAGCAACGTTTCACCTGCACTTCCCAGAACCTATTCTACTGCATTCGCTACGCACAATGCGGTCTCCTCTACATGGTGGAAACAAAGCGTAGACTGAGTGACCGCTTCGTAGAACATCTATGCTCTGCTTACAAAGAAGATCCTGAGTTACCTGTTGCCTGCAACTTTAACACTCCACCCTGTTCCCTGGCCAACATCTCCATCTTGGGCTTGCTGCAGTGTTCCAGCGAAGCTCAACGCAAGCTGGGAGAACAACACCTTATTTTCCACTTCGGGACCCTGCAGCCCTCTGGACTCAATATTGCGCTCAATAATTTTAGGGCCTAAACTCTCCCATGTCCCGGCCCCCCACCCCCACACCAGGCCTTGTTACCACATAGCCTGCCATTACACACCCCCTGTTAGTCACTAACAGTCCCCATTAACAACTATTCACTCTCCCAGCCTGATCGTTAGCAACTCCTTTGTCTGTCCAACCGCTCTTTTCTCTCTTTAGGCTCTATCCTATCATTTACTCCCTACTCTACCCCACCCCCCCTCCCTATTTTCTACATATGAGCTGATGTTTTCCCAGCTATCATCAGTTCTGAGGAAGGGTCACCAGACCTGAAACATGAACTCTGATTTTTTCTTTACAGATGCTGCCAGACCAGCTGTGCTTTTCCAGCAAATTATGTTTTTGTTCCTGGATACATATACCTTGGTTTGTCCAGTGTTTCTCATGTGTTGCTTCCGGTGATGATGATAATCCCGATGAAGTAGATCCTGATTATGTTTTGTGTTGTCATGGTTGCCCTGAGGGAAGCTCAAGGTCTTTTCTGTTGTTATCCTTATTTAATATCTGAATAGTTTATAACATGTGTAATGCACACCCTAACCCTCTTCCACTCCTCTTTTTTGAATGAACACCCATATTTGATTCAGGTGTAAACAAGCAATTGTGTTTAGTTCCATTAGAATTTACAAGAACATGAGTTGGTCCCACAGGACCTATAGAGAAATGTGAATTGTATACGACTGCCGACCATCAGAAACAGTTGTACCTTGCCTGGGGTGGCCGCCAGTAACTGTTTCATCATCTGGGTTAATGACTCAATACAATCATTGAGTAGGCACCCAATAGAGACTCATCAGTTTGTTCTGAATCCTCTGTCTCCATTGGCCCAATAATATTGTGTCCTCCAGTTTTTTTGGGACGAAAGGGCCAGCGGGGTGTTTTGCTGTTATTATTTGGCTGTCATGTGGGTCACCCCCATAATTTAGGTTATTGTTTAGGAAGGTGGGCACCTTGGTATGTTTGACCATGATGTCCCGACCTTGAAGCAGCAGAGTCCATTCCACAGCTTGGAGCTGGCTGACTGAGCTGTGTTTGATTCGGCATGAGCTGGATTGGGGTATGCTCAATTAAGATAGTCAGGGGACTTAAACCAACAACATAGTCGAAGTACTGGATTGCTCAAATGACTGTAAGCACAGAAAACCCTTGTTCTATGGGCTATAGACTCTGGAGATGTAAGCAGTTGGGCCTAGCCTAACGTGTCGCTCCTGTAGCAGAACAGCAGTTATTGTATGGACTGTGGCTGCAACTTCTAGGGTGTATGGTAAATCAGGGTTGGGAACTAGCAAGGCTGGTGCTATTGTGAGGGCATACTTTAAATCAGTTACTGCCTTTGTTGGCGAACCCATCAATGTAGTTCCTGCAGTATCCCATCAGACCCAAGAAAGAGCAGAATGCACTGACATCTTGGAAGTGGGAGTTGCACTATGGAATCTATTGATTTTTGGTCTATCTCTTTTTTCCAATAGCATACTATTGTTCCCAAGTAGGTAACCCTATGCTGTGTAATCTGCACTTTTTTCAGGTTTATTTTACAACCTATAATATGCAAGAGGTTGAGTAATTCACCTAGGAGTATTCATGGAGGCTACAGGTCGTAGCATTCTTTGCAGTATAAGACTGGCAATCACCTTGGCTACTGCTGCAGCAACGAGCTGTCAAGTGGAAGGATTGCCCTTTCGGGTTGACAGCCTTACAGCTGTGGCCTCTTTTCTTGATCATTTAATAAAAAATTCTCCTCAGAAGACATCTCAATCTTAAGGCACCTTTTTGTTCTCCATCCTACTTTGACAGCTCCCGCCTCTGATGATGTGGCTGCTGCTATGTTGTGGCTCAAGGTCTTCAATTAGCTCTACAGGCTTGGGAGCCTGTTTGCCATCTTTAATTGGATAACAAGCTCCCACCCTGTACACTAATTGGCCTGCTGTTCAAAAATCTGCACCAGCATCACATATTGACATGACAAATGGTCAGAAACCAGAAATTCACCACTTGTCAGGGCCCTGACCCCAGAACAAAATTTAAGCCCATTCACTGCCCTTTTCATTCTACAATCAAGATTAAAATCTAAATCAAAAGTGGCCTACTCAAAGTTCTTTATTAGTTTTCTCTTATATCCTACCACAGTATCTTCACCTGTGTTGGTATCCTGCACTATCAGCTTAGCTCCTTTTATCTTGATTTCTGAGCAGAAATAGTACCTTTGCATCAGGTTTAACAAAGATACAAACTAACAGAAAAAGGTGCTCAGGATTTTAACTAGTTCAAACAGAATTTGACTGAGTGCACAAATTCTGTTGATATCATGAACATGCTATTGCCTGAAAAACACAAAATAAGGCACCAAAGGACATGCGTGGCTAGCAAGTGTTCCAGCTAGATTTCACTCCTGAAGACAGTATGACCTTCTTAATGGGCAGCAGCATTGGAATTTCAAGACTGAAATAACTGAAACAGAAACATTCAAGGCAAATGATAAGTGAAACACCGAACTATAGAAGAACTGGGAATGAAGTTGAGTAGATGAGAGTGGGATTATTTCTTTAAGGATGAGCAGGGAACTGAAGGCATGTTATCATGTGAGTGTGGAAGTGGGAGCAGGAGGCCAGCAAGGGCAATGCCTAGAGTATGGCCAGGAAGACCTAACATCAGTGCATAAAGGTATTGAATGACCTCACATGCATGGTAAGGAATGTATCTTCACATCACATCACATCTCATTCCCTTCAAACCATCAGCCTTTCACTGGTCTCATTCAGCAAACCTCTAATACTCCCTCAACAGTAATTAAAACCGTTCGAGCCTCATGTTTAACATTCTCACATATTCTATCTCATCAGAGTCTGGCTTTGGAGACTCAAAGCACTCAAGAGCTTTCAGTAAAGCTATTTGCAGTCTCCTCTCATGAAAATTATCTGCCTTCCACCAAACATGCTGCAGCCACAGGGATAGTACTGTGTAAAATCACACAGTGTAAAAGCACTGTGACAGATAAAGGCACCTGCAACTAGGTATTGTAATGAAAACCATTTTCTCTTGTATCCATGCATACTGCTGTCAAAACTGTAACATTCAGGGAACTTGGCTTGCCGACATTAGTTATTTTCAATTTTGTCCAGCAACAGGGATGTGGCTTGTTCAGAGATTTTCAATAGCTCATCAGAAAAATTCAAGGGTTGGAATCAATTGGAGTTAGCAAGGCAAATAGACAGAGAGTACGGAGCAGCCTCCATGCAGGGAGTGTGCCATAATCTGTGCTGCTAAGAAGACAACTGAAAGCCACTGTGTAGCTTGGGCTCAGGAGGAATTACGAAGAGTTGTTTGATTCCTCCACTCAGCATTCACGAAAAATCAGGGTGAGGTGGTGGTGTTGTGGTAAAGTTATTGGTCTACTAATCCAGAGGACCAGGCTAATGCACTGGGGATCATGGGTTCATATTCCACTATAATATCTGATGCTTAAGTTCTTTGGGAGGCACAATGGCATAGTGGTTGGCAGTGCTGCCTCACAGTGGCAGGGGCCTAGGTTCGATTCCTGCCTTGGGTGACCGTTTGTGTGGAATTTACACATTCTCTTTGTGTCTGCATGGGTTCTTTTGAGTGGCCAGGCTTCCTCCTAGAGTCTAAAGATGTGCAGGTTAGATGGATTAGCCATGGTATATATGGGGTTATGGATGCTGGGTCTGGGCAGGATGCTCTTTAGATTGTCAGTGCACATTGAATGGGTGAAATAGCCTTTCTCTGCACTGTGGGGAGAAATTCTATGGAGGGAACTCCAGGGAGTTCACCAAAAACTAAATCCTGGAAGGACGGTCAGTACGTGCAACATTGGGTTGAAGGCCGAGGAAAAGTTCTGGGAGCTGTGGGGAACTCAAAGAAGCCACCTGCAAACTACTAATAGCTCAATGAGGAACAAGTGAAGCCCACAAACCAAATTTGTTTGGTGTACCTGATCAATATTAAACTTCAAAGAAACCCAAACACATTACTGGCTTCGCGAAGTTAGCTGTCTGCAGACAAATGGAATCCTGCTCATATGTAACGGCTGGAGTACAGTATCCAGAATCCAGGGTAGTAGTCTCAGGAAATCTGAGCAGATGTTGAGGCTGTTCATGATGTAATGTCTTTTGAGAATGTGTCAAAGCTTTAAAAATAAGGAACTGGAATCCCTTTTAAGTTCCGATAAAACTTGGTAGTCCACCATGCCACTGACATCTGAGGAATGGAGGCTGATGGAAATCTGTGGGCTCTGCCTTGACTGCATTTGCTATGTCTCGTAGTCTGTATGGTATTCACACTGTTAGTCTGTTTACTCCTATTTGCCTCATGTTGATTCTGGATGTTGTACAGCTACGTATATATTCAGTCTAAACATGTGTTGTGGAATGACAACAACTACATACATTAAAACAGTTGCATCATATCTGTTTTTCCAACCAAAACATAGTTCAAATAGAATGACCCAGTTTGTCAATGGGTGGGAATAGGGCCTGATACAATGAATTTGTGAGAAATTGGGACTCGATGAGGCTACAATGAGGCAGTTAAAGGGATTATTATGATCACACCAAGGATTTGACCTGTAAATAAGATAATTTATATTTACCAAAAATATTACTTTCGGATATCAACATTTTGGTTGGTTGGAATCTGTCCCATTAATTCATACTATAAAACACATTTGTCATTTCGTGATTATGTCATTTGCAACATTCTCCAGAAATGCATTGCCTGTGACTGGTGAGGATGCTCGTGCATATAAGTTACAGAGCCATTGTAGTGAAGTTACAGTTGATGTGTGAGATGTGTGACATGCCATGACAGCAGATCTTTTGGCAGAAGTAACTACTAGGTGCAGCAATAGGAGAATCTATAAACCAGATTCCCTCAATGGATTTGTTTCAAAGTCATTTCTTCATTTAGAAATTAAGTAAGTAGATCAAGAAAGCTCAAGGTGCAACCTATGGTCTATGCTAAAAACATTTCTAATGGTATTGGAATTCAAAGGGATAACTGGAAGAAATATGAGAGTAAAATAATTATTCATGTTGCTTGTACGGAGAACCATGTAGTCATGGACTATCTCTGCATCGTACCACTTCTGTAATAACATTTTAAAAAATAATCATTTTTCTAGCTGAAGGCTGATTCTTACTTTTCATTTCTTGTTGGACTACATTATGATAGTCATGCAAAGACATTAGTAAATCAAATTATTCCACTTTTGTGTTCCAGGGAAATGCCTGTTTTCTGTAATTAACTGTTGTGAAAAGGAAGTGACACATCAATATCTCCATTACATGTTGGCAGAATTTAAGCGTTGCTTTATTGTTTGATACCTTATTTCAGATTTTTCCCTTCCTCAATTTCAAATGCTACTTTATACACTTTCAATCATTCATGACAAGTCCTGAAACCTCTTCAGTGTATATTGCAAGATGTCCATGTTGATTTGCAGTCTGTGGACTATTGGCTGAGAAATGATTGATTGAGTACTCTTTCAAGTCAGTCTTGTATTAACATATGACTCTATAATGTACAATTCCAAGAGGAACACATTTTCCAATATCTTATGAGTTTGACCTTAAAGACCCCTATATTTTGCTTTGTCTGTATTCCAGTAAAAAAGGTAGAATCAATGCATTAGAGGATATGGCGTGATATGATAGATATTTCCAAAGTGAGCTTGATCATTTAATTGCCCTGAGTCTAAGCTACATATTTAAAATATAGTATTTTTAGCTAAGATTGAGACCATTTTATCAACTGACTGCAGCTGCCCTCCCTTCTCTGACATCAGGCCAAATTTCCTGTATGTTCCCTGTTCTATCCATGAAAATGCATCATTTACTAGCTTCTCTCTCATTTCTCCTCATGCCCTTACTGATCTTTGTATTTGAATTAAGTTTATCGTCACATGAGTGCAGCAAAATTTTACAAGTTGCCACTTACGACACCATCTTAGGTACAAAGGTACCTAGGTACAGAATCTTGGTACAAAGCAGAAAAGTAAAGAAAACAAAGTTAAAACATTAAACACTACAGACCTTTTTACTGAAAAGTAGAAAAAGAAAGAAACACAGTTAACAAGTCAACACCACAGTCTCTAAGTGCCCAGCCATGCTGGGCTCGCACTTCTCATTCTTCTTCAGAAGACTCCTCTCCTGCTACCTCCAAGTATGTGAAAACAGTGACCATACTCTAAGGTTAAAAGTTAATGTTGTTTTGATTTGGAGCATTAGTTTAAGTTGAAAAATGTTTAACTCCACTATTCAAGGACGGTGATGGATAGAAACCAAAAATCATTAGTTTAACAATTGTTGTTGGGAAATGAATAGATTCTACAATTTATAGTGACTGAGTCCACCAAAATCTCCAGCTAATGATAGAGATTTAACATGGATCTGTTAAATGCAAGTGATGCCTGACTAACCCGATTAAAATTTTGCAACAGTGATTGAAGTAATGGCAGAGGAATGTACATTTATAAGATCTTCTAGAAAGCATTTGGCAAAGCTAAAAGTTAAAATGCATTGACCTAATGGCATATTATTGCCCGTGTTGGGAAACGGTGTGGCAGAAGACAGACAATTGGGGAAATGGGCAAGTAGACAAATTGGCAGAAAGTGACTAATGGTCTGCATTGGGGGCATTTTGTTAACAGGTAAGAGGGATTCTTGTGGCAGAGTGGTAGTGGCCCTACTTCAGAATCATTTGAGAATTAAGGCCAGACCATTGAAAAGAGATATTAGGAAGTACTTCTACACGCAAAGTGTGGCAGATGTTTGGAACTCTCTTGGACGCCAGTTCAGTTGTTAATTTCAAATCTGAAATAGATATATTTTTGTTAAGCAAAGGTATTAAGGGTCAGTAAGGACGGTAGATTCTGAAAGCCAGAGTCAATAAACGTGGAGCTGGACAAACAGCAGGTCAGACAGCATCAGAGGGCCAGGAAAATCAAGGTCTCGGGCCAAAACCTGACAAAGGGTTTCGACCCAAAATATTGACTTTACTGATTCTCTGATGCTGTCTGACCTGCTGTGTTTGCCCAGTTCCGTGTTTATTGACAAAGGTATTAAGGGATTTGGGCCAACGGCAAATACATGGAGTCAAGCCTCAACTCAGCCATGATCTCATTAAATGGTGGAACAGGCTGAAGGGCTGAATGGCCTACTCCTTTTCCCATGTCCCTGTGAGAGTAAGGAGACCCATGTCAAGTTTCATCCACTCCAGAGTTGTGTAATTACATTTCTGAACTGGTTGATTAGAAAGTATGTTAACAAGTTAGATGATGGAATAGAAAAACAGATATTCATGCTTGCCAATGACACAATAGGCAGCATTCTAAGTAGTATAGATAGAAGAATAACATTATAAAGAAATTTTGATACATTAAATGAAGGCCAAAACCCCAAAAAAATTATTTCAAGGCAAATATAAACAAATCCACTTTGAATCTGTAAAAGATAGAACAGAATACTACCTAAACAATGAAAAGCTAGAAACTTGGGAGGTCTAACTACATAATCATATTTTTATGAATTGGTAGAGAAAATAATGAAAGAAGCTCATGGAATGAGCTGGCCTTTACATTTTGAAAATTAGTGTACAAGAGGGTGCACAGCTATATAAAGCCCTCATCTGACCACACCTGACTACTATGAGCTATTCTGGGTGCCGTGTCTTAGGAAAGATATATTAGAGGGAGGTCCACGCAGATTTATCAGAAGTATACTTGGACTCAGAGGAGCGATTACATAAATTAAAGTTATACTCTCTGCCCTCATAATTTTAAGGGGAACAGAGTTTCTCTCTATCAATTATATTTCTCATACGTGGGGAGCTTGGTACCAGGTGGCAGAACCCAAAAAAATTGAGTCAGACCTCTCAGAAGTAAAATTAAGAAATAATTTGCACAGGGAAGGCTGTGGTTGTTTGAAATTCTGAGCCACGTGCCGTAATTGATGCCAGATTAACTGTTAATTTTAAATCTGCGATTAATATATTTTTGTTAACCAGAGGTCTTAAGAAATGTGGAATATCATTTTTTTTCTTAAGAAAGTGGTCACTGATCAGCGTTGGTCTCAATAAAAGATGTAACAGGTGCAAGGGGCTACACATGTTCCTTTGTTCAAGAGGGAACAATTCTTGAAACCAGCAAACCACAGCAGCAGCTTGAGAAGGAAGGAGGAAGAAGAGAAATAGGAAAAGAGGAGGTAATGTACACAACCTCTTTGTGCACCAGACTGTGAGGGACTCAACTGAGTGTTGCACCAGTGAACAAAGCCTTAATTCCCCATTCATCAACAGTCCCATTTCATACCTTTCTTCTATCATTGACACCACCAACTTTGCAACAATACAAGAGTAAAACCCACCTCAAAATAAATTAACTTTATCAATTAAGGATGCGAGATTTCAAATAAAAATTGACTATCACTTTGATGCACTTGCTTATTGTAGGTCTTTGGCCATTCTGTGCTCTGACAGTGCCACACTACTGCATGCAGCGGAACTGTCGAGATGTTAGATGGCCTTGGAGTACAATCTTGAGCAATCATAGGTCTAGAAGAGGAGCAGGAAAGTTGACATTTCAGGTCGGGACCCTTCTTCAGAAACTGGGAGGGGGTAGGGAGCCAGGAAATAAATAGAGAGAGGAGGGGTGGGGCTGTGGATAGGTGAGTGCAGGTAGGCGGTGGCAGGGATTAATTAGTGAGGTGGGAGGGATGGTTAGGTGGGAGAGAAGATGGACTGGTTGCTTCAGGTCAAGGAGGTGAGGAGGAGAGGGAGGGTTGGTCATGGGATGAGGTCGGGGATGGGGAGATTTCAAACCTGGTGAATTCCATGTTTAGGCCATTGGGCTGTAGGCTCCCAAGGCAGAATATGAGGTGCTGTTCCTCCAGTTTGTGGGTGGTGTCATTGTGACACAGGAGGAGGCCCACAATGGACATGTCATCCAGGGAGTGGGAGGCGAAGTTAAAATGGTTCTTGACCAGAAGGTGTTGTCATTTGTCACAGAGTGCAGGTACTTTACAAAGCGGTCTCTGAGCCTCTCTTGGTCTCTCTGATGTAGAGGAGGCCACATCGGGAGCAGTGGAGGCAATAAACCACGTTGACGGATGTGCAGGTGAACTTCTATCTAATGTGGAAGGTTTGTTTGGTTTGAATGGAAGTGAGGAGGGAGGTGTAGCACTTCCTATGGTTGCAGGGAAAGGTGCCGGGATGGTGCAACTAGTGGGGAGTGTGGAGCGGACGATGGAGTCGCGGAGAGCGCAGCCGCTACAGAAGGCAGATGGGGTGGGGAGAGAAATATATCTCTGGTTGTGGGGTCGGATTGTAGGTGGTGGAAGTGGTGGGGAATGATACATTGGATACGGAGGTTGGTGGGGTGATATGTGAGGACAAGGGGAATTCTGTCTTTATTAATGTTGGGGTGACGGGGTGTGAGGGCAGAGGTGCGGGAAATGGAACAAGTGCAGTTTGAGGGCATTTTTGACCACCGAAGCGGGGGAAGTTGCGGTCCTTGACATAAGAGGACATCTAGGATGTGCGGGAGTGGAACACCACTTCTTGGGAGGAGACGCGGCGGAGGTAGAGGAATTGGGAGTCGGGGATCGCCTTCTTGAAGGAAGGTGGGTGAGAGGAAATGTAGTCTAAGTAGCTGTGGGAGTCAGTGGGCTTGAAATAGATGTTAGTTTCGAGGCAGTCACCAGAGATGCTCCTCTGATGCTGCCTGGTCTGCTGTGTTCCTCCAGCTCCACACTGTGTTATCTCTGACTCCAGCATTTGCAGTTCTTACTATCTCATAGGGTTAGAAGATCCAGCTACAATACAATCCAGCAATAAACAGCATTATCATGGTAGGAGCAGCAAAAGATCAAGCTAGCTGGTGGAAAGGAAACAGCAGAGGCACTCGTAGTGAGGTAGGGGTATGAGGAAGAATGCTGAGTCTTGAGACAGAACATCAGGTTTGTGTTCCATGAAGCCAATGCTATTTCCTCAGGTTGACATTCTCAACAATTTTGTTGGTATATCAGAGGACTGATTGCTGGACTGTTGTGAAACACTGCATGCTCATTTGTACACTCTATTACACAGCTGTGACATATACAGTCTAAACTTAAATGGAAGCAAGCAGTGTTTTCATGACCTTGGTCTGAGCATTCAGACTTATGCTGCAATTTAAGCTGCAGATTCAGTCATCTGATGTTGCCTGACAATTGGGTTCACCAGTGGTCAAATAGAGTTAGAAAAGAGTGATTCATAACTCTGCCCAGAGTCCTGTGCCAAGCTATTTCTGGAATCTTCTCCATTCCTTGACATGGAATGTAAGCTGCCTGGCAGGCTTCCCAATATATCACAACCCATCAATATTTTCTCATACCTCTTCCATCGAAGCCCTCATCTAAGCCATCTGCAGTGGATCCCATATGCAATCCCTCCCTCTGGCAAGCTGGCACTAGTGCTACCTTTGCTCCTTCCCCTGGCTACAGTTACTAATGTCTAGTGTTCAGCTTTAACCTATCCCCTAAAATATATGACATGACCAAAATGGAGGTGGAGATTGAATGTGAAATCAAATGACAATTTCTTCATCAACACTCCCTTCTTACTATTCCTCCACTATTGTCTCTTGGTTAACTGGAAGTAAAAGGCAGAAAGCTAAGGTTATGCCATGGGGAAGTCTGAAAGTAAGAGCTGCATGCTTTAACCATCGGCTACTTGTAAATAGAAAAGATGGACGGGAGAAAGATAGACGTCTCTCCCACCTATCCACCCGACCCATCCCATTGACCAACCTCCACCAGTCCCTACCTGCACTCACCTATCACCATCCCACCTACCTTCCCCAGCCCCACCCCTCCTCTCTCTCTTTATTTCTCAGCTCCCTTCACCCTCCTCATTTCTGAAGAAGGGTCCCAAACCAAAACGTCAACATTCCTGCTCCTCTAATGCTGCCTGGCCTGCCGTGTTCCTCCAGCTCCACACTGTGTTGACCTTGATACAGAATCTAAGTGCAAAGCAGAAAAATAAAGAAAACAAAATTTTAAAAAGTTAATTATTACAGTCCTTCATAATAAAAACTACAAAACCAAAGAAACACACTTAACAGTTCAACACCACAGTTCATAAGTGCCTAGCTAGCTGGGCTTGCATTCCTCACATGGGGCTTGACCTTCCTTGCTCCTGACCTGGCCTCACCCAAACTGCTGTGCCCAGCTGCCTGCTCTCACTACATCGTAGCCTGTTCCTGCTCCAGCCTCCACCTTGGGCTGCCAGCTCCCAATCTCACTGCCAGCCACTCCAGGCTGCCTTCAACTCAAGAGCAGCTGCCTGCTCTCTAATTAACCAGGTAATAGGTCCTGATTCCAGGAGAAATCCAGCCAGTCCAAATCTGGCTGATATGTGTTGGATGATTGTTGGGTTGTGGGAGATTACAGATAAGAAAGGGCAAGGCCACTGTGGGAACAAGGGTGAGACTTTTGAAAATTGAGGTGGTGTTTACATCGTCTTGGGAATTCCATCTTGTTGGATTGAAGGAGATACGGGGGGGGGGGGGTGAAACTTTTAAAATTGAGATGTGTCTATAGTTACAATTTATGAGAGTATGGATAGAATGGGTAATTGGAGTCTTTTTCCCAGGGTAGAAATGTCAATTGCTAGCGGACATAAAGTAAAAGGAGGCTTTTCCAACACAGACAGTGACAAGTGCTGCCAGAGGAGGTGATAGAAGCAGTTACTATAGCAAGGTTTAAAAGACATCTTGATAGATACATAGATAACAAGCATGGGGCTGGATGAACACAGCAGGTCAAGCAGCATCATAGGAGCAGGAAAACTTGACGTTTCGGGCCTAAACCCTTCATCAGAAATGGGGGAGGGGAAGAGGGTTCTGAAATAAATAGGGAGAGAGGGGG
>JAHRHZ010000223.1:18622732-18638721 GCA_024137785.1 Ginglymostoma cirratum
ATGCTGCTTGACCTGCTGTGTTCATCCAGCCCCATGCTTGTTATCTCGGATTCTCCAGCATCTGCAGTACCTTTTATCTTTGATAGATACATAAATAGGCATGGAACTGAGGGATACAGAACACATAGAGACAAGAAGCTTTTAGTTTAGAAAGGCCTTGTGTGTTGATGCTGGATTTGAGGGTCAAAGGGCCTATTCTTGTGCTGCACTGATCTTTGTTCTTGCAAATTTTGGGAATTCTGTCTTGGGTTGAAGGAGATGGCAGATGTAGGGAGGAGGTGGCCAGGGGTGGGACTTATGAATGGTTTAGAATTATAAAATTGAGGTCGGGGTTATTTTGCAGACTCATTTATTATTTTTTTTGATATCAAATTGGGGCTTAAACGCATTTTCCAAAGCCTGGAGTTTCCTTCCCGTGTCTCTGCTGGCATTTTGAGGGCCATGATTGAAAATGCAGGTCAGTCAGTCCCATAAAGGTGGATTGGGTGCGGGTGGAGCTATAGCGGCTGTCTACGTCACCTGGGGCCCACTTGTGTGTCTTTGAGGAGAAGCTGCCACCTTTGGTGAAGGGACAGGATTTGGAGGAAGGATTCTACCCCCAACCCCCATCCCTCCATCCCGATCCCTTCCCCACCCCCTCCCTCTATCCCTCCATCCCTCCACCCCGAACCCTTCCCCCACCTCGCCCCGCCCCTTTCTGCACCACCCCCTTCCCTGCCGCGCCCCCCGTCGCCCCGCCCCCTCCCCTTCTGCCAAGGCTCAGGGGAAAACCGGCCTGAACAGGCCGCTGTTGCTAGGGCAACCAGGCCGCGCGCAGGCGCAGCGGTGCCTGGGGAAAATGGTTCGCTGGCCGTTGTTGTGGGTGCAGCGGCGGAAGGCGGTGGCTGCTTGGCTGAGCCTGTCCTCGTCCCCCCGAGGAGGCTCGACGAGCGCCGCGGGCCCCGATATGGACGACGTCCTCCGCCGCACGGTGGCGGCCGTGCCCCCTTACGAGATCCGGGAGAAGCCGGCGCTGTACGAAGCGCCGAGCCGCGAGTTCGTGCGCTTCTACCGGTGCTTGGGAGACGCCGAGAGGCCGGTCTTCCTCGCCAAGCTGGCTGCCGACTACGGCACCGACCACGGCATGGTGTCCGAGGTGTGCGGCCGGCTGACGGAGGCCCAGAGCCGGGATCTGGGCACTTTGCTGAAGGCCGAGGACAGGCTGCGGTACTCGCTCACTCCTCGCTATAAATTCCTCATCAGCCACATCTGCCGTCTGGAGGGAGGAGTGAAGTTTATTGTTGACTTGCGGGCGGATATCTTACAGTGCCTGCAGAGCAAAACAGCGGATACCCCTCAAGTCAGGGTAAGAGGGGCTACCCAACCAAATAAAAACCAAGTCTTGCGTTTATATTGTTGTTATTAATATACAAACCACAGGGAAGATAATCAGAGATAACAAGGTGCAGAGCTGGATGAATTTCTTCAGCAGGGTCGAGGCCCGAAACGTCAGCTTTCCTGCTCCCCTGATGCTGCTTGGCCTGCTGTGTTCATCCAGCTCTGCACCTTGTTATCTCAGATTCTCCAGCATCTGCAGTTCCTGCTATGTCGGGAAGATCATCAGGTTCACTTTGTGTTTATTCGAACCAAGTCAGTCTGACTTAGGCTGGCTAAACAGAACTTTATTCATACAGAAAACCCAAAATCTGTTTCCCTTGCGATTGTGTACATTGTTTACATTTCATTCTTTGTACCATAAACAGAAACAAGATTTGGGTTACATCCATGCTTTGGCTGACAAGTAACATTCACACTGCACAAGTGCCAGGTGATGACCATCACCAATATGAAACAATCTAACCACTGTCCCTTGACTTTCAATGGTGTTACCATTCCTGAATTCCGCCACTGTCAGCATCCTGGGGGTTACCATTGAACAAACTCAACTGGACTCACTGCTTAAACATAGTTGCTACAAGAGCAGGTCAGTGGCTAGGAATACTGCAGCGAGTAACTCACTTCCTGACTCCTCAAAGCCTGTCTGCAATCTACAAGGCACAAGTCAGGCGTGTGATGGAATACTCCCCACTTGCCTGGATTTGTGCAGCTCCAACAATGTTCAAGAGGCTTGACAGCACCAAGGACAACAGCTGCCTGCTTGATCGGCACCACTTCCGCAATCATCCATTTCCTTCACCACCAATGCTCGTTATTAGCAGCAGTGTGTACTATCTACAAGATGCACTGTAGAAATTCACCGAAGATCCTCAGACAGCACCTTCCAAAATCTCAAGTACTTCCATCTAGAAAGGGAAGAGCAGCAGATACATGGGGACACCACAGCCTTCAAGTTCACCATTCTTTCACTATCACTAGGGCAAAATTCTGGAATTCCCTCCTGAATGGCATTGTGGTTCAATCTAGAGCGGGTGCACATTAGGAATCCTAACAGAGTTTGCTTGTTCTCTGCCTGTGTACATTGCAAATCTACTGTCCACCACTGGATGAATTCACGTGCTAATGGTCATTAATTTGATATTGATATCCCACCCAAGCACTCAATTAGCAGGACAAGAAGCCTCCTTACCACAGACATAATCGGAACAGTGGGAAGAAGGCAATCAGATTGACTTGTCACCCTCCCCGGATCAAATGTCCCATTTCCACCGCCAACTTGTCACTGGTGTGAAGGAAGGTCATTAAATTTAGTCCTATCTTCCTGGTCCAGTAGAGCAACATATGAGACTCAAGTCTTATTCCTACTGATAGTAAATTGTTCTTCAGTTTTATTTTTCTTAAAATTTTGTTTCCTGTTTCTATCTCCTGCCTCCATTCAAAGTTTCTTTCCCTTTCAATCTAATTTTAATTTGCCTTATTTCCCTCCCTGTCATTCTTCTGTTTCATTGTTTTAAGGAGACAAATTGTTGTCGTTCCATTACTTATTAAGCCCTCAGATGCCCCAAACTCCTCACTCCTGTTATCAGCCTGTATTTCCAGCAATTGCAGTGCAGATATTTTGACCTGAAGGCCTCGAAAATAAAAATCAAACACAATGGACATGCTACAAGATGCCCTGCTTGAGTAAATTCATGTCTGTTAACTAACTTACAGTGCAAAATCACCACCAAAGTCAGATAAATAGAAATTGTACTGTATAATATATCAGTAATGTTTGTTAACACATTTTTGTGTAAGTATTTTAACTACATTTCAATAAGCTGATGTTTCTGCCAAAGTAGGTGATGTAGAAATTTGGAGTGGTAGAACCAAAATTGATGGATGTTTGCCTGAGAAGGAAGATGTTAGAGGAGCAAAGTATCACGGAGTAGATACAACAGAGAAGGACTGCTCAGGCCATGCAACCATGCTGGCTCTCTCTGCAAGAGGAATTCAGCTAATTCCACTCTCCTGCCTTTTGCCTGTAGCTCTGAAACATTTTTTTCTCTTCATTATAATTATCCAATGCATTTTTTGAAAGCCAAACCTAAGTCTTACCTCCACCACATGCTGAAACAATGAATTCCAGATCCTAACTATTTACTGCATAGGAAAGCATTTCCCAATGTTGCCTCTGGTTCTTATGCCAAATACGTTAAATCAATGTCTTCTGGTTCCTGATACTTCCACCAATGGGAGCAGTTTCTCTCTTTCTACTTATTCTGTTCAGATCCCTCGTGATTTTGAGCAATTCTATCAAATATTCTATCAACATTCTGTTCCATCTTTGCCGTTACTGAAGTCTCTCATTTCTGAAACCATTCTCAAATCTTTTGTTGGACTACCTCCGGTGTCTTAACATTCTTTCAAAAACGTGCTCATAATTGGAAACAATATCCCAGTTCAGATTAAACTGGTGTTTTATAAAAGTTCATCATAACTTTCCTTACTTTCATAGTGCTTCATGTTTCAAATTATAAAAGCTAGGATCTTTTATGCATTATTAGTCTTATTCTCAACCTGCTCTGCCACCTTCAATGATTTGTGCACATATACCCCAGCTTCTGCATCCCCTTTAAAATTGCATATCCTATACTGTCTTTCCTTAATTTTCTTATCAAACTATTTTGCTTCAAACTTCACTTAAATTTTGTTACAATCCATGTGCAGGCTCTGAAGTCAGTCTCCTAGAATGTGCAGCATTGCATGAAAAAGTCAAACCTACACCATTCTGCTTTGTGGGAGCAGTGTGGAATATTGCCTTCTTTACAAGCAATTGCGAGCATCCCCTCCCCATACTCTTGTGTTTTACCCCTCTTACCAGGGTCGCCTTCATTGGTCGTGGTGATCTCTAACCCAGTCTTTCTCTGGGCCTCCCGAGTGGTTGCTCAGACAGGGCATGCTGCAATCCCAGCCATGCCAGTGCCATCAGTGGCTCTGCTGGTACTGAAGAGCTGGAATGTCTTATGACTGAACATTGGTAGCTGAAACTAATTGCCTGAACAATATGAGATTATGTTCTGTCTTTAATGCCCAGCAGCAAAAGAACCACTTCTGACTTTCCAGGCAATGTGAGGAGCCAGTGTCTCCATGGGAAACCTTGATCCTTATTGCTGTTTGTGAAACCAGTGCATAATTTGGCTTGTTTATCTTCATAACAACAGTGACGGCATTTCAAACGAATTGTTGACTATGAATCACTATGGATTGCATAAGTTTTTATGAACATATTTGCTTGAATATGTTAATACCATTTTGTAAAATAGTGAACAAAGGAATTTCATGTGAATGGATCTCTTGCTAGTTTTGCACATTGCATTTGAACTCAACATTGCTATGAAGCCAAGGTTGCACACAATTACCGCCTCAAAATCACCATGGGCATCTGACTGAACTCTGTTATTTTACTCC
Organism: Ginglymostoma cirratum; assembly: GCA_024137785.1. NCBI lineage: Eukaryota > Metazoa > Chordata > Chondrichthyes > Orectolobiformes > Ginglymostomatidae > Ginglymostoma > Ginglymostoma cirratum. The sequence goes on from JAHRHZ010000223.1 coordinate 18,627,560, forward strand.
ATTACCCAGTTTGAGTTATTGTGAAGGTGAAATGTCTTTGCATACACATAAATTGCTTTTAACTAGACTGTTATAAATAGGGGAAAACATAATGTGAGTGAGTGCTGTATGTAGGATAATGACAACAATAGTGTGTTAAGATGGTAAGCTGATTACAAGAGACTGATATTGCAAACATTGTGATGAAGCTATAAGTCTGTGGAATCAATTTTCAGAAGTCATTTCATCATTACAATGTATTTCTGAAATGGCACATAGCCAGAAACAGGTCTCTTTTAATTGTTGGAGATATCAGTAATGGGTGTTATTTTGCACTGATCAGTTCACATGACTTTGGTACAAATGGGTTTGCACTGCCACTTGGGCTGATACAAGAGTTTTTCTGTGCTTCATGCCCCTATCCTGACTTATATCCAGTGCCAGAACTAGAGGGAAGATTCTGCCATCTTGCATAGTGTGGGTGAAGTTACTCTCTAAAATTGTGGAACGATGGACGAACTTAACTCCTGTAATTTCCAACAACTCCTTGTGAAGAAGAGGTACAAAGAATCAAGGGAACCTCAGAAGTGAGTAGTGAAACTTGTTGGACCATAGGTCCACATGATATAGGAGCAGAATTAGGCCGTTCAGCCCATTTGCTCCACCATTCTATCATGGCTGCTGTGTTTCTCAAGCCCATTCTCCTGCCTTCTCCCTGTAACACTTGATCCCCTTATCAATCAAGAACCATTCTATCTCTGTCCTCTGATTAACCACCCTATGGCTGAAGAAATTCCTCTTCGTCTCATTTTTAAAGGATTGTCTCTTCAGTCTGAGGTGTTGTCCTTGGGTCCTAGACTCCTACTAGTAGAAACATCTTCTCCACATCTACTCTATCCAGACCTCTCAGTATTCTGTAAGGTTCAATCAGGTCCACCCCTCATTCTTCTGAACTCCATTTAGTACAGAACCAGAGTCCTCAACTGCTGTTCATATGACAAGCCCTTTATCCCCAGGATCATTCTTGTAATTCTCCTCTGGACCCGTTCGAGATCAGCACATCCTTCCTCAGATATGAGGGCCCAAAACTGCCCACAATATTCCAAAAGTATGCATTTAATTGCAGCACCATCACTACTGTATTGACTGCCCCCTCCCATAGTTCTCCTCTTATCTGCAATGCCTGAAGTTAGCTTCATGACCCTTTCCATACTGTCTGACCTGTTACCTGTTTTGGAAATTTTAATCTCCGCTGAGCTCCTGCATTTACAGTTTCCTTAATTTTTCGTGCGTTAGAACATCCCCCAACATTTAGTTTAAAGCCCGACGTACAATCCCAATTATGCAATTTGCCAGAACTCTGGTCCCAGCACGATACAGGCCGAGTCCATCCCATCGAAACGGCTCCCTCCTTCCCCAGTACTGGTACCAATGTCCCATGAATTCAAACCTGTTTCTCCCGCACCAGTCTTGGAGCGTGTATTTATCTATTTAATCTTGTTGACCCTGTTCCAATTTTCTTGTGGCTCAGGTAGCAATCCAGAGATTATTACCTTTTTGGTTCTGCTTTTTAATTTAGCCCCTAGCTGCTCATATTCCCTCAGCAGAACCTCTTTCCTCTTTCTGCGTTTAACGTTGGTACCTACGTGGACAATGACGATCAGATCTTTCACCTCCTACTCAAAGTTCCTCTGCAGCCCAGATGAGATAGCCTGAACATGGACACCAAGCAGGCAACACGGGCAGGACTTTTAGTCCTGGCTACAGAGAACAGTGTCTATTCCACTGACTATACTATCCCCAATTACAACTACATTTTTCTTAGAGTAATAGAGTAACACAGCATGGAAACAGGCCCTTTGGCCCAAACTGGTCCATGCAGACCATGGTGCCCACTCAGCTAGTCCAATTACGCGCGTTTGGTCCATATCCCTCTAAACACTTCCCATACTTGTACTCATCCAAATGATTTTTAAATATTGTTATCGTACTTGCCTCAATCACTTTCTCTGGCAGCCCATTCCATATACACTGCACTCTCTGCATGAAGAAGTTGCTCCTCAGGTCCTTCTTAAATCTATCCCCCCTCACCCTAAACCTATACCCTCTAGTTTTCAATTCCCCATCCCTGGGAAAAAGACTATATGCATTCATCCTATCTATGTCCCTCATGATTTTTACACCTCAGTAAGGTCACCCCTCATTCTCCTACGTTGCAAGGAATAAAGTCTTCTCCTGGCCAACCTCCCCCTAGAACTCAGGCTGACTAGTCCTGGCATCATCCTCATAAATCTTCTTTGCACACTTTCCAGTTTACTTATGTCTTTCTTATAACAGGGTGACCAAAACTGTACACAATACTCCTAGTGTGGCCTCACCAACAACTTATACAACTGTAGCATAACGTCCCAAGTCCTATACTCAGCACCTCAACTGATAAAGGCTAGCGTGCTAAACGCCCTCTTCACCACCCTGTCCACCTGTGGTGCCGCTTTCAACGAACTGTGTACTTGTACTCCTAGGCCCCTCTGTTCCACAACACTCCTCAGGATCTTACCATTTACAGAATAACGCCTACCTTGTTTTCTCTCCCTTTCTTGAATAGCTCTGTGTACCATGGTATTATGGTCAATTTGCTCATCCTCCGTACAGTCCCCATTCTCATCCACACAGGGAATGAGAATTGTAAACCTGTTAGACAAGCTCAAGTGCTGAGGCTCCATCAGGACTACCTCCTGGATCCCTTTACCTGCCTCACCTATAGTCACTGACCAAATTTGATGCAGTTAGTCCAAGAAATGTGACTGCCTTCTAAAACACAACGTCCAAGTAACTATCCACCTGACGTGTTGCAGTGTTTAAAACTCAAGAGTTCAGCTCATTTTTCAATTTCAAAAATATACTTTATTCATGAAATATCTTTATATACATACATTGTCACTGAAGCAGTTTGTTTCTGTATAGTAGCATATGAAGAAGCAAACAAACATTGGAGTTTGACTCTATCCAACAGACAAACCAAAGACATTTCTTACTTGTACAAGAATATGTTTACATATAGTTGAGGCACTGGGGAGGGGCGACCTTGGAATGTGCAAGTCTGCAACACTCGGTTGGTGTCAGCTCCTTACTCTGGAAGACAACAGCTTTTGGGCAGACCAAAGAGTGTCTTTCAGTGAGTTGGTGGTCCTCCAGGTGCAGTCGTTGCTTGGTCTCGGTGTGTGTCCTGGGGAACAGGCCACAGAGCACAGAGCCCTGTGTCATGGCGCTGTCCTGGACAAACCCCAACAAAAACACTGTATATTTCTCCAGACTTCCTTTGCAAAGGCACATTCCAGAAGGAGATGTGTGACAGTCTCAACCTCCTGCAGTCGCTTCAAGGGCAGCGTGTGGTGGTGCAGAGAATCTGGGCGTACATGAAGGATCTCATAGGTAGTGCCCTTCTCACCACCAGCAGAGTGATGTCTTGTGCTTGTTGGAAAGTCCTGGGGTTGAGGCATTCTACTAAATGACTTTGACAGTCTGCTCAGGGAACTACCCAGCAGAGTCAATTTTAGAAGGGCAACATGTAACTGGTGTCACAGGGATCAATACTGGGGCCACAATTATTTAGAATATATATTACTTACTTGGATGACAGAAGTGAATGGACTGTCACCAATTATGTGGAGTGCATAAAAATAGGTTGGAGGTAAATACTGAGGATGGCTCCAGGAGTCTACAGAAGAATATAGGCAGGTTAAGTGAGTGGACAAAAATTGGCAGATAGAATATAATGTGGAAATGTTTAAGGTTATAAGGGTTGAATATTAGAAGGGTAAGACTACAGCATGGTGGGATTTGGGGGTCCTCATGAATGAATCATTAAAAGCTAGCATCTAAGGGCAGTGGGTTGTAGGGAAAGAAAATGGGCTATTGGTCTTTATTTCAAAGGGAGTAGAGTACAAAAATAGGAAGGTCTTGCTAAAACTATACAAGGCACTAGTCAGAATATACTCTAAATACTGAGAACAGTTTTAGTCCCCTTATGTAAGGAAAGATATGCTGACATTGGAGGCAATGCAGAGAAAGGTCCCTAGGTTGATTCTGGATATAGAAGGATTTTCTCAAGAGGAGAGTTTGGATAAGTTGGACTTTGCTCATTAGAGTTTAGAAGGAGAGAAGACTTTATTGAAACAGGAAGCTTGACAGGATAGATGCTGGGAATTTCTTTCCCCTTGTGCAAGAATCTCAGACCAGAAAATAAAGTAGTCCTATGATCCCACCCGGTCATTTTAGGATCAAACTGGTTCTATCTCTGACAAAGGATTCAACCATTAAAATGAAGATGAAGAAGAATTATTCTTCTCCGAGGATAAGAAATCCCTGGAATTCTTTACCATAGAGAACTAGTTGTTAAGTATTGTCAAAGCTGCGATGATCAGCAAGAAATCTCAGGGTATAAGGCAGTAGAGTGGAATTGAGAATTCATACCAGCTGTGACATCATTGAATGCTGGAGAGGCTGAATGGGTTACTTCTGCTCCTATGGTTTTATGATCCTTATATTTTTATGTTTGTATTGACAACCATGAACATAAAAATATAAGGATCATAAAACCATAGGAGTAAAAGTAGCCCATAGTTGGAATGTTTATAGACTTCAGAGAAAACGTTTTTAAGAAATCAAAAATAATTTCCAATCTTGCACGCAACAGTAGCCGCATGCAACTGTAGCCCAGTGACTTTTGTATTTCCAGATGTTATTTCATCTTAGTGTTATGTGTTAGTTTCTAGCTGTTGCTTTTGCTATGCCCATTGACAATAGTCTTTACTTGCATCTTTTAAAATTAAGTTTTTTTTTGAAACTTCAAGTAACATTTTTGATGTCAGAAAATTTTGTCAGGATGAAATTTAAAGATTCTGACTCTAAATATTTACCTTTGAGGAAGCACTAAACACTGAAACAAATTCCCTTCTAATGCACAGATCTTTGAAGTCATTATGACCAAAAAGTCATTGGGTTGAAAAATTTAGCTGTTTTGCTTTCCACAGATGCTGCCTGACCTGAATATTTTTTCTAGCAATTTCCATTTTTACTTCAGACTTGTAACATTTGCAATATTTTATCTTCATATTACATTGACTTTAACATGCCTGGTCTGGCATTAACTGGGCTCAGAATGGAAGCTTTACTGCCTCTTTAGCATCACAGAGGTGGTTAGCACCAATTTGAAAGATGCTAGGTGTCAAGTAACCATTTGATTCAGCTGGCTGGCCCCTTGCATGAGAAAATAGAGCAGTCCCAGGACACCACCGAATCATTTTATGATCAAACTGGTTGGAGTATGTGCTAGTAAAGTAATCTGGCCCAAGAGTTTAATCCAGAAAGCTGAATGACTGTTTTATACATAGCAGCTTGCTAACTCATTGTAAATGAGGCCTCAGGTTAAAAAAGGAGAAAGATTTTAAAAAGACATGAGGGTGTTTTGTTTTTGACACAGAGAGTGATTCCTGTGTGAAATGAACTTCCAGAGGAAGTAGTGAACGCACAGAGAAGGGTGGGCAAGAATCCTATTAAATCAACTTGCTATACAGTAGTGTCAATGAAGGCCATAGATTGCCTGGTGAATTGGGACAATGTATGGCATTAGTGGATTCTAAATCTACAAGAGAACCTTCTCACCCTTACAATGCACAAACTGGCCTTGGAAAAAAAATCATGCAAGTTTAAAGGACTCAATTGTAAATACTTTGCGAAATATACCAAGTCAAAGCAATGGCTAAAATAAAACAAAGAACTGCAGATGTTGAAGATTTGAAATAAAAACAGAAATTGCAGGGGAAACACAGCACATCTGGCAGCATCTGTGGTGACAAAACTTGAGTTAATGTTTTGAGTCCAGTGACTGTTCTTCAGATTCACTTCTGCTATGCCCATTGACGATAGTCTTTACTAAGAGTCACATAGCATGGAAACAGACCCTTCGGTCCAAACAGTCCATGTCGACTATAATCCCAAACTAAACTACTCCCACCTGCCTGTGCTTGGTCAGTATTCCTCCAAACATTTCTTATTCATGTAATTATATAAATGTCTTTTAAACGTTGTAACTGCACCCGCATTCACTACTTCCTCTGGAAGTTCATTTCACACAGGAATCACTCTCTGTGTCAAAAACAAAATGCCCCTCATGTCTTTTTAAAATCTTTCTCCTCTCACCTTAATAAAAAAGTGCCCAGTAGCCTTGAAATTCCTCACTCGAGGGAAAAGACACTTGCCATTCGCTTTATCTATACCCCTCATTATTTTATAAACCTCTAAAAGGTCACCATTCAACCGCCTAGGTTCCAGTGAAAAACATCACAGCCTATCCAGCCTTTCCTTACAATTCAAACCTTGCAGCTTAATTAAATGTTACTAAATTAAAGGTAAAAGTTCCTTTTGTTGAAACTTGAAGTAACATCTTTGGCTTCAGAAAATTTTGTCTGGATGAAATTTAAGGCTTCTGGCTCTAAAGGATGAAGAACGTGTAACTCTGAGGAAACACTAAACACTGAAAAAATTCTGATGTAATTACACTGACTGTTGAACTCATTATAAGCAAAAAAGTCCAAATGAGTTACTGAGTTTCTTCAGCAATTTCTCTTTTTGTGCCAACAGTAGCTTGTATTTATATAGTACCTTTTATGTACTAAAGTATTCCAATTCACTTCATAAGACCAAAATTTTATACTAAGGCACACAAAGAAATGTTATGATAAATTACTTAAGGCTCAATCTAAGAATAATATTTTAAGGAACGTCTTATTGGAGGAAAGAGGAGTAGGTAGAGAGGCAGAGACACAGATGGCATTCTGGAGCTCTAGAGCTTTGGGAGCGGAAGGATTAGGATTAGTGATTAAAATTGGAAATGCTCAAGAGGTGAGAACCGAACGAACACAGGTGCCTGACGGTTATGGAGTTGGAGGTTGTTTTGGCATTGAGAAGGAAAACCAGGGCCATTCAAGACTTTGAAGAAAGACAGGATTTATAGAAATTGATACTTAACCATGGGCCTGTGTAGGCTAGGTGATGGGTCACCAGCAGTTCAAACATTATTGGCAGAATTGTAGATTATCTTATGTTTTTGGAGGGTAGAACACAGGAGTCAACTAAGAGTGTTTTGCAAGTTGGATGCATGAAAATAAAATTGAAAAATGCATCTTATTCATAATGGCTTGTGACTTATCAAAAGCCACATTTTGTGTAGTTGCTGACTGCTACATATATTAGAATGTTGAAGAGATGGTTATTAAAACTGTATTTCAACTGGGTGACGTGTTGATTGAAGATGTAGGTTATACAGGCAATGTAGCATCCACTCTTCAACATCTGTAGTAACAGCAGTGTTTGAAGAAATTCATCAGAAAGCACAGAAACCTGAATTTATCAACATGGAAACCAGTCATAGAATTAAAAATACACAAAAGTTCAGACTATGAAATTAGACAAAGATAAATTAGAACAACGCCAGAATTCATCTGTCTTGGTATGGTAAAAGACATGATTGCAACAGCTCTACATAGTAAGCAGTGAAAGTAATGAGGCATATTCCACCAAGCCTCAAGCCTCTGTAAGGCTGGGAAAAAGAGCACTTTCATGTTAACTCAGATGACCTTGTTATAAGGCATATGTAACCCTTGTCTTGCTTTAAAGGATGAGGCCTACTTAAGAGTGAACAAGATGAGCCACTTTGAAATGTAATCCACATCAACTGCTTTAGGAAAATCCATGAAATCAGATGTCAGAGCAAGACCAAGAATGGAAAATCTCAAATAAAATTGCTATGTAACCCAATTAGACATCTGTAGGAGCTCAGCGTGAATATAATTCTCTTTGTACAATCCTTCCCTGCCCAAACTGGAGGGTTTAACTTAACTGCTTCTTCCGAGTTCCCGTCCTCTGAGCTGTGAAGCTTTTATGCTTGAATACTCACGACCAAGAGCTTGGATCTTCTCCGCTTTGAACAGCCAATACAAATGTCTAACAAAGTTCTCTTCTCTTTCTAGAATTTTCACGAATTACACTCTTTCACTGACATAATCCATTTCCTTACCTGCTTTGAAAATCTCCTTTCTCTAGAAGATATTATATTTGCATCTTACCCCAGTCAGATCCTCTGGACTGATTCTTCACGGTTTTGAACTAATTTAATAAAACTTTGCTCATCTTAAATTCTGTTGCAGTTAATAGGCTAATTTTATTTCACTCCTGCCATACAGCCTGTAATATAAACCATCCTTTAACACTTCAGGGATCCTTACTCCTCTTACTTGTGGTTTTAGAGTCTTGGTTCTAGAATTAATAATCTAATTTTCGTTTAGAATTCACAAAAGTAGACCAACACTCATATGCCGTTAGTTTAAAATCTAAATTCTAAAATCACATCTTCCATTGCAACCTCACCTTGTGAGATAATTGGAGTAGGACTGTAAATGGCCGGTAGAAAAAAGTTTGCTAGACAAGGTTCCTTAAGTGTAACTTTTTTTTAAGAGTCCCTACAGTGCAGAAAGGGGCCATTTGACCTGTCGACTCTGCACTGACCCTCTGAAGGGCTTCCTATCCAGACACTTCCCTATCCCTGTAACCTCCCATTTATATTGGCTAATCCACCCAACCTACACATCCTTGGATAGCATGAGACAATTTAGCATTGCCAATCCACCTAACCTGCACATCTTTGGATTGTGGGAGGAAACCAGACCATCTGGAGGAAACCCATGCAAACACGAAGAGAATGTGTAAACTCCACACAGATAGTCACCAAGGCTGGGATTGAACCCAGGTCTGTGGTGTTGTGAGGCCGCAGCAGTACTAACCACTGTGCCACTCAGTACAACTAGTGTTGTCAGTCACATTTATGTATTTTCAGTCCAGGTGACTGCAGGATAATTTACATAAGAGGAAATTATGTTTGGAAGAAATGCTTGTGTTCCTTCGTGAATTCCAAGGTTAGCGTAAATCAGTTTGCAGAGAATGCAGGTCAACCCATGTGTTGGTTTCTGTACTTTGAAAGAGCTAGCTGTTAGTCCTACTCCTCTTTTTTTCCATCACCCGTCAGATATTCTTACTCTTTTCAAGCGTTTGTCAAACATGAACAGTTGCAATTGAATTTGCTTCCACTGCTTTTTTTGCTGCTTTCCATATCATGCATTACTAGGCAAAAAAAACCGTTCTCCTTATTTCCCTTCTTTCTTTGGCTAATTATCGTAGATCTATATCTTTTGTACTGACCTGTGTGACATGTTTGGAATAATTTCTTCTTACTTACTCTTAGAAAGCCTGCTCTATTTTAAATGCCTTTATAAAACCTTCCTTTTATCTCTTCTGTGCTAAGAACAACTTAAGGTTCTCTAGTCTCCACATGAAGTCTCTTTCTTAGCATCTTTCTGCTATATTTCTGCTGTTTCTCCAATGATTGTATTCAAAAATGTTTATCAAGTTAAGTAGAAAATTTCAACTTAACAGTATTTTGTAGTTTTACCATAAACTAATAAAATTCTTGGCGTCCTTTAAACTTAGTGCTGCATTAAGATGTATTCATCTTAGTTCTACATCAACAATGCCAATTGATTGGCATCATTCGTGATGTGGTTGGGCATTCAATGTTCATGCTCCTTTTCTCAGCAAGGATTTATTTACAAGTGAAAGAAATGAATGCAACGTTTAACACATTTTAGTGGTATTTGTAGAACCTGCTACAAGCTGAGAAGATCTAAAATGTTCATCTCCATGGATGAATGTTGTCTGTCATATTTTTGATGAAGCTTTAATATTCTGTAGGATCTAGGCCAATTCTAGCCTTTAGGAAATAGGCTTTTCCTTTAGCTTTGCAACAAATTTTATGATGGTGTGCCTTATCAAAGTACGCATTTTACTTTTGTTGATGCTGTGTGAATTTACAAAGTTGAACCCAATTTTGAAAAAAAAATTGAATTGGATTGATAGTTATGCAATGATGACTCTTCCAGTGCAACATTAGAATATGTGGAAGAATTATTAGTTTAAAAATAATAAAAGAAATTGTCTTAGTTTTTAATAGCTTTTGAAAGCTACATGTGGATTCAGTGAAGAATCTGATGAAAGGCTTGTACAAGTGTAGGGACTTTAAAAACTTTTTATTTTAGGTTTGTTTGCTCATGAGGTCAAGATAGATATATATATTAGCGCTTGTGTCCTTTTAATTATTTGAGAATTTATTTTAAACAGTTAAAGCAATATAAAATGTTTTTGACTACATGTAAGTTGGCCAATCTGTTTTATTTGTCAATAATCATTTTAATTGTGTTCTGTTAGCTTGTGTTCTGTGTGCCATGCTGAGATTGAAACTGTTGATTATATAGGATGTTACAAACCTTTTTATCACGCTGTTACATTGATTGCAGTTGCACTTCAAATTGGTAACTGCAGTATATTTGCCAGCTGGAATGTGCAGTCACAGTGGCTTGTTATGCTACAAACTAACTTCAGTCTCACATGCACTGACGTCATAGAGTCATACAGCATAGAAACAGAACTGTGAGACCAATGTGTCTATGCCAACCAACAAACGTCAAACTACACTAATCTCATTTACCTGCACTTGGTCCATAACCTACTATGCCCTGGTGGTTCAAGTGCTCATCCACGTGCTTCTTAAATGTTGCAAGAGAGCCTGCTACTACCACCGTCTCGGGCAATGCATTCCATATTTTTACCAAAAATGGTTTTCTCAGATATTCTCTACTACTTACTCCTCACCATAAATTTATGCCTTAGGTCTTAGACAGTTCTGCCATGTGGAAAAGATTCACCTGATGATGGTTGTGCATTGTTGCCATTCTGTTTGTATGGTGACCTTCCAGCATGCGCAAAACAATTCAGTGTGCTGTGGTTCAGTGATAGAATTCTGCCCTCTGATCCCTAATTGCTCATTCAATCCCTTATATGCTTCAGCATGTAACTTAATTTGTCAATTAAACACAGCGCTGAGAGAGTACTAGAGATAAAAGGTACTGCAGATGCTGGAGAATCCGAGATAACAAGTTGTGGGGCTGGATGAACACAGCAGGCCAAGCAGCATCATAGGAGCAGGAAAGCTTGACCTTTCGGGCCTAGACCCTTCATCAGAAATGACCCATTTCTGATGAAGGGTCTAGGCCCGAAACGTCAAGCTTTCCTGC
>JAHRHZ010000223.1:18639121-18743935 GCA_024137785.1 Ginglymostoma cirratum
CTGATGAAGGGTCTAGGCCCGAAACGTCAAGCTTTCCTGCTCCTATGGTGCTGCTTGGCCTGCTGTGTTCATCCAGCCCCACAACTTGTTATCGCTGAGAGAGTACTGGTTGTTATTGTCTTGTCAGTCACAAGTTCAAGGTTTGTTAATGCTGTTGTGAAGGTTATGAGAAACAGGTGGCCTTCAAACATATATAAATGGGAAACAGCTATGGCAAAGGATGTTGAATCAGAGCTGTGAGACTGAATAAGTCAATAAACTCTGCGAAAAGAAACCAATGTACATAGCTTTTCCATGTCATCAGGTCATTGTAGATACTTGCTGGAAAAAAAATATTGTTGGACACAGCTGTAGTTCAGATTATAATTGATCATTGTATTATCAGATTTTTTTTATAAAAATTGGTTCATGTTGAAACACTTCTCACTTCCAATTTTACTGAAATTATAATAGTTGTAACTTATAATGTTCTAAGAATAGAGGGGTTTCTATTAAGAAAACAAGGAACTGTGGATGCTGGAAATCAGAAAGGAAAATAGAAATTGCTGGATAAGCTCTGTAAATATTCAGTTCAGAAGAAGGATCACTGGACCTGAAACATTAACTCTGCTTTCTCTCCACAGATGCTGCCAGACCAGCTGAGTTTTTCCAGCAATTTCTCTTTTAGCTTGTGAGAAATTTTTATTGTTTGTTTTCAGCTAGTTCCAATAATTTTCACAACTAGACCTCTAAAAATTTGGGAATAATTGAATTTTGTTTCTTTAATCTCCTAAATAGGATTTTTCAAAAAATTAAATTTGATGCACTAAACACATGGTAACAGCATGGTCAACATATTGCTCTGATTTTAAGCAGATGGGATAGCTTTGGCATTATCTTAATTTCTACTTTGTGAATAACAAAATTGCATGTGCAGCAATCCTGAAATTATAATAAATGGGTAATATAATTATAGTCTATTTTACTGATGCTTTGCATATCGATTCTAACACCTGGAGCTTAGCCAGAGATTGTGCGCCATGGGGTATATTGTCCTTGCATAGAGAGTGGAGGTGTATATCTAGATTTCTACTTCGAACTTAGTGTCCAATTCATAACCCAAAACAGACTATTTAGATTCATAAAAATTGGTACAACTTTGTTTGGAGCACTCCGTTTGTTTATACTGATTTCTTGCAAATTATTACGTAATGTAACCCTTTAAATGATAATTTGTAGGTCAGAAGACGTTGCTAGTATCAAGTTCGCAGGGTTATCATGACAAAATTAAGAATGTGCTGCATCTGAATGTTTCAGAATTTATTCATTAATATTTATATGGCCACTATTTACTCATTAATCAACCTGACAAGAAACAGATTTATTTGGTCATTATTAAATTGCTGTTTCGGTGTATTTGCTGAGTGCAAATTAGATGTGGCATTTCTTGTATTGTGACAGGTGTCAGTAGTTCAAAGAGTACTTCATTGACCATAAGGTGCATTGAGCTGTCTAGTAGTCATGAAAACCATGAGATAAATGAATGCATTTATTTTTATCAGTGCTTTTGAATTTTATATGCAAAGATAACCATTTTTGTGGAACTTCAAATCTTTGAATAGTTTCAATTAAATATGTTGATTGTCCTTTTTGGGTTATTTTAAAAATTCCTAGTTGTGTATGTAAAGATATATGAAGCAAAAATATATGTAGCTGGTCTTTAGTTTGCTCATAACTCTCTATACAGATCCATCTTTGAGAGATATTTGCATTGAAATCCTAATTGGTAGAGCTTTCCAAGATTCTACCGTACAGGTGATTCTGAGCAGCCTTATTGGATATTGCACCTTATTCCAGGTAATAGCACTATTGTATTTGCGCTTATGAATAAAAATCTCATGGAACCAGAGCCATTTGTCTAAATTTGCCCGGACTATTCATTTCATTATGACTAAAATATTGGTTTAGAAGGAAGCAATGCAGTCTGTTCATATTCAAATAAAAATGCAATTTTTCATGTGTGAGTGTTCCATTAGTTGCTGTTCTTTATAGCATTGTAATGGCATCTGATAGGGGTCCATTAGTCAAACTGTACGGTCGATTAATAGAACATTTGAATGCTGTTCATTGTAGCAATAATGAGAATGGCGATGACAGGGCCACCTCAAGGCAGTCTGTGTGGTTTTACTGAATTGTTTTATCAGAAATAAATATTGCTGTAAGCTTCTGAAGTTGGTCACTTTCACTCACAGACTTTGTGTTGAATCTCAGGAAATGAATGGAATATTGAAGACTCTGCTGTCAGATTGGTTTTCGATAGGATTCTTAAACCTTGAGCGCATCACCTGGCAGTCCTCTTGTGATCTGCTGCAGAAGATTAGTGAGTAAGTGTTTCTTAATCACTTTTTTCAGTGGTTATTACAGCAATTCTATTTTGCCAGCAGACTTACAAGTTAATTTGTGATCAGTCTCACTAAAATCAAATTCAATTAATGGTATTACTTCACTTAATGCTCACTTTTAGCTAATTTCTGGCCAAACTAATCATCAAATGATACATAGTGGAGGAGGCCGTTCATCCCATTGTGCCTGTGCTGGCTGCTTAAAACAGCTAAGCAATTAATCCCATTTCCTTGGTGTTTCAGCTCTTCAAATGAAATATATTTAGTGGTGAGCCAGGATTAAGTACGCTCATACGTCTGACTTTCTGTACTTTTTAATTTTGATACAGAAAAATACTTGTGAAAAAATACTGTACTTGTAGGTAGACTACAGCTAGCATGCGCAGTGTACATGCTACACTGACCTGTCTGAAATTGTACTGTGCAGATAAGAATGCCATCAGCAAATAGAATAGGGAGGCCTTCTGTCTGATTTTAATTAGGTCCTCGAGTCTTTTCTTGAAAATGTTTGATCTCTTGTGATTAGGGTGAATTTCTAACTTGTTCCACTGCTCCACTAACCAGAGTTCCAATCCCTGTAGTTATTTTAAATTAATTTTTAATAAATTAGCGGTGTTCAGAAGCTGAGTGTGCAGTATTTATTTTATTTCCGACTGGCCAAGCATTTTGTTGTTTGAGATCTAATTAATTGTTGTAATTTTGAGCTTTATGAGCAACTTCTTTATGTTATCAAATCAAAGAGTCATACAGCACAGAAATAGACCCTTTGGCCCAACTCATCTGCGCCAACCAGACATCCCAATCTGACCTAGTTCCACTCGCTAGCATTTGGTCCATGTCCCTCTAAACCTTTCCTCTTCATATATCTATCCTTTTAAATGTTGTAATTGTACCAGCCTCCACCAGTTCTTCTGGCAGCTTATGCCATACACACACCACCCCTTGCATGAAAGTTACCCCTCAGGTACTTCGTAAACCTTTCCCCTCTCACTTTAAACATATGTCCTCTGGTTTGGACTTCCCACCCTAGGGAAAAGACATTGGTTATTCACCCTATCCATGTCCTTCTTGATTTTATAAATCTCTGTAAAGTCATCCCTCAGCCTTTGATGCTCCAGGGAAAAACCCCCAGCTTATTCAGCCTCTCCCTATAACTCTAATGCTCCAGGCCCAGCAACATCTTGTAAATCTTTTATGCACCCTTTTACTTTCAGCCTCCTTCCTGTAGCGGGGTTTACTTCAGTTCCAGTCCCCCGGTGAAAGTAGCTTAAACACATTTATTTCTCTCAGGTATGAGGCAGTGCATCCTGTCAGAAACTGGGCCGATATTAAACGCCGAGTTGGACCTTACCGAAGGTGCTATGTTTTTACTCACAATGCTATGCCAGGGGAGCCTCTGATAGTTTTACATGTGGCACTGACAGATGACATCTCTAACAATATACAGGTAAACTCACTATATTACAGTTTTCCTACAATGTACATCAATTAAATCCCGATTTTGACTATGATTTTATGTAAATATTCTATTTAAATGTTCAGAAAGCACATAAGAGTATTATACCATGGAAAAATGTTTCTTGGGTTTGATTGTGACTCAATGATAACACTCTTGCATCTGATCCAGAGGTTTGTGAAGTCAAGTCCCACTTCAGGGCCTTAAGCAAAAATTGAAACTGACTAGCACTGAGAGATTGATGCACTGTTGGAAGTGCCACCTTTTGAATGAAATTTTCAATGATTCCATGAAACTTTAGCAAAAGAGCTGTGGAATTCTATGAGGAAAATGTGCATTGAGTGTGAGAGGCAGGAAAATTGCATTAAGCTAAGAGAGCGAGAAAGAGAGTCATAGTAATTGCTTTGGTTTGGATAGAAGGTTAGCCTTGAACTAACCAACCTCTGATGAATGGACGCGGCAACAATTGCCAGACAGGAATGCTCCCTCCCAGTTGGGGAACACTTCAGCAGTCAGGGGCGTTCAGTCTCTGGTCTTTGGGTAAGCAACCTCCAAGCCGGCCTTTGAGTTGCACCACAACACAAAATCACTGAGCAGAAACTGATAGCTAAATTCTGTACCCATGAAGGCGGCCTCAATCATGATCTTAGGTTTGTGTCATGGTATATGTGACCCCCACCACACTTTTGTATCTGTAAAGCCTTCCTTACTGCCCTGTTTTGACACCGTCACCCTGATAAATTGTCATGATCTCTCTACCTTAATTAGTTTGTACAGTTTTGGGTTACTTATTACTTTGGTTAGACCCTTTGCATGCACGTCTTTATACCTATCATGTTAATCTAGTCAAAGTTACTGGAAAAGCTCAGCAGGTCTGGTAGCTTCTGAGGAAGGGTCACCGGACCCGAAACATTAACTGTGTTTTTTCCCTTCACGGATGCTGCCAGACCTGCTGAGTTTTTCCAGAAACTTTATTTTTGTTCCTCATTTACGGCATCCGCAGTTCTTTTGGTTTTTATGTTATTCTAGTCATTTAGTTTGTCTCCAGCACCACCTTATTTTTAATTTTTTGTAATTATTTTTCTGCCTCATTTAATCAGATTATGGGTCATCCCTTCACTTGTTATTCAACTGTTGACACTTTACGCTGAGAGCCTGGTGCTCTTGATCACCTGCAGAGATCTATTATTTGGCCTGTCGACACTCTACTCACACCATTTGTATGGCCTTTTGATCTGTCTCTATATAAATTCTGTGCCTGTGTGCTTCTCTCTCACTTCACCTGACAAAGGGGCACCACTCCAATCGCATATGATTTCGAATAAACCTGTTGGATTATAACCTGGTGTTGTCTGATTTCTAACCTCTGATTATATAACGCTTAGAAAAAGTAAACATTTGATTTGATAAGACATCCAGCTCACCAAGTGAGAGAGACAACACAGATTCTTTGTTTCATTTAGCGAAATGAAAGCAACAAGCTGAAAGTGTTCAATTCACCTACGTTTTGAGAATAATTTGAACATTTATATTCCTTACAATGTCCATGATTGAGAGCAATCAAATATGTAGGAACACCATCTCACAACACACATTAATTTATTTTTGTAGAGTTAATTTAGAAAGTTACAGAAAAATTGCTGCTCTGCAACAGATTTCCATCAACTATGGCTCATGCATGCTCTCATCTCCTCATTGATGACAGACACTAAGGACCAGATTTTTATGCTTCTTTCCATGCCAGAAGGGAGGGTGGGCTGGCAATACAAAGGAGGAGCACCTTATTCTGGATTTCCATCCCTAATTTCCATTGCCAGTAATTGTTCATGGCACGGGTAAGAGTACGAATTGTGAATCTGCACACAACAATCCTGCCTTGTCAGTTTTATTGCAAGGATGGAAATTTCACACACCCTGAAATTCTGATGGAGTTGACCTGGCTTCTGATGGAGACATATTTTGTGACACCTTAGAGGATTTATGAACCATCAGGGATCTCTAGTCTGGAGTCCAGAATCTTGATCAGAAAGTTCAAAAGACATTGCCAAATTCATGTGTATTGATGTATGATATGTTAAAATTGGTTTTTAATACAAGGCTTTGTGAAATATTGATAAGGCTTTGTTTTGAAAAGGTAAATGATAATGGACTAGTGAGAGTGAAAAGGTGTTTAGATACGTAGACTACATTATCCAATGAATGGAATTTCAGTCCTGCCTTGAACAGTGCTGATGTTCAGAAATAGATAAAGTGCTGTGATTTGGATTTGGCTATGGGAATAGTCCCTGTGATTTAATTTTTTAAGCTCTGTTCGCAAATTTGTTTCCCTCCTTCAAGGCCTGCACAGATGACACATATCAAAGATTTAAATGTCTTTAGCTCTGGAGATTTTGTTATGCAACTGTTTGAGGCACTCCCATTATGAATGCTTCGCTGATTTCCAAGACCACGGTATGAAATCAGCTTAGTAGCAGTTGTTGACATAGCCACTCAATAGAATTCCATTATGCATCCTTGGTCAACCTCCAGACTCAACTGGATTTATTTCAGCAGGGGAGGTGATGGTGGTATTATTGCTGGAATGTTAATCTAGAAATCCAGATGACATTCTGGGGACCCGGGTTTGAATCCCACCACAGCAGATGGTAGAATTTGAATTCAATAAATATCTGGAATTAAGAGTCTAATGATGACCGTGAATCCATTGTCAATTGTTAGAAAAACCCGTCTGGTTCACTAATGTCCTTTAGGGAAGGAAACTGCCATCCTTACCTGGCCTGGCCTACATATGACTCTAGACCCACAGCAGTGTGGCTGACTCTAAACTGCCCTCTGGGCAATTAGGGATGGGCAATTAATGCCATTCACACATTTGTCATGTGATTGATTTAAAAAAAGTAGTTAAAGCAAATGTAAATTTATTAGTACTGCTTTATGACCAGTTAAAATTATGATTTTTTAGGAGGTATGTAGATGACTTTAAATGACAGTTTTATGATCATGTGAAGGGATTGCAGTAAAGTCACGATTGACCTGGCAAGGTGTGGTGTGCTTTTATTTTCAGCAAAGCATTAGTACCTGATGGAAAAATTTCGCTCTCATAACATAAAAAATTAGACATGAGCAATGTACTTCTGAAAGATATCTTCTGGACTATAAACTGGAATGGAATTTGAACCCTGCTGTAGAACTGAAATACCAGGAGAGTTTTGCAACTTAAAAATATTGAACAGCCCTTGTGGAACTCAAACTAAGTGTTAACAAGCAGTTTATTGTGACGCAAGTGCTGCTTGGTAGCAATTTTACTGACACCTTCCATTACTTTACTAATGACCAAGCATGACAGATGGGGCTGTAAGTGGCCGGGGTAGATTTGTCTTGCTTTTTCTGTGGAGGACATGTGTAGACAATTTGCTGAGTTGATGCCAGTGTTGTAGCTGTGTTGAAGTAGCTCAGCCAGGGGAGTGGCAAATTCTGAAGCACAGATCTTCAGTACTCTTGCTGGAATGTTGTCAGGACCCATAGCCCTTGCGGTGCCCAGTGCCTTCAGCTGACGACATCATGCAGCATTTCTGAAGACTGACATTTCTGATGCTGCAGACCTCCATTGGAGTCTGAGATGGATTAACCTTTCAGCACTTCTTGGCTGAAGATTGTTGCAAATGTTTGAGCCTTGTCATTTGTGGAGTCGCCGCCTCCAACGTTTTGTTTAATTCCACGCTGCTCACAACTGGATATGGTGGGACTGCAGAGCTTAGGTGTGATCTACTGGTTGGAGAATCCATTTAGCTCTATCTGTCACTTGCTACTTGTGATGTTCTGTCCCTGGTATGCTTTCCTGTATTCTTCATTTTCCATGGTTGCTTCTCTGGCTTGACTGTAATAGTAGAAGGGTGATAAAATGGGCCATGTGATTGCAGATTGTGCTGGATTAGTCAGCTGCTGATGATTACTCACAGTCTCTTGTGGATCCCCAGGCTTGTATTGCTAAACCTGATCGATATCTATCATATTTAGCACAACGATCATGTTATGTAATATCGTGGAGGGTGTTGTCATAGAGGGCTTGGTGACGTGGTGCAATGAGAACAACCTCTCTTTCAACGTTGGCAAAGCTAATGAACTGATCACTAACTTACGAAAGAAAGGAAAACATGTCCGCATCTCCATCAACGGATCTGAGGTTGAGAGGGTGAAGAACGTCAAGTTCCCAGCAGTAACGATAACTGACAACCTGTACTGAACTTCCCATGTACGTTCAATGGTCAAGAAGGCATAATGATGCCTCTTCTTCCTCAGGTAGCTCAGGAAATTTGGCATGTCCCTAAGGACCCTCACTAACCTTTGCAGATGCATCATTGAAACCATACTGTCTAGATGCATAATGGCCTGGTATGGCAACTGCTCTGCCCAGGACTGTTTTAAAAAAGACTACAGAATGTTGTGTGCACAGCCCATACTGTCACGGAAGCCAGCCTTCCGTCCATGGACTTCATTTACATAGCTTGTTGCAGTGGAAAGGCAGCCAACATCAACAAAGACCCATCACACCCTCGTAATGCTCTCGTATAACCTCTTCTGTCAGGCAGAAGATACAGAGCACGCACCAGCAAGTTCAGAAACACTTCTTCCCAGCCTTTATTAGATTGATGAATGGACTCTCTAACGTCAAATAATGCTGATTTTGCCTAGAACACGACCTGTGTGATGTAACCTGTATGCCTCTGACTAAGTTTATTTTCACCCTATGATCTGTATGTCCTTGCTAACTATAATCTGTCTGTACTGCTAGTAAACGAAACTTTTCACTGTACTAAGGTTATTGTGACAATAAATCACATCAACTCAATGTACAGACTGGATTTTGTCTTCACTCAATAACTGTCAGGGTCAGAATCCATATGAAGTAATTGCATTGGATGGGGAGAAATCAAGCATGTTTTGGCCTTTTGCAGGTGCCTTTGTCACCTGCCACAGACCCAGTTGAGTAACTTTGTTCTTTAGGACTCCACCTGCGTGATTGGTTATTGTGCTGCTCTTGGTGACAAATGTTAATGTCTCTCACCCACAATGTAATAAACATCTGTCTGTTGTTAACAAGAATCTATAGATTTATGAATATTTTCTCAAACTAACCACCTTGTTGGCTATCATGCCATGTTTCATTCTGGGATCTGACTTGTACAGTAGTGCAATCTTAATAATTTCTTCCAATCTCCTGCAATTTAGGAAGATTAAGCGAGAGAAGAGAGAAAAGTTGAAAATCTGTGTCTATGCTATTTTATGGTGTTTTTACAAATCTATAGAAAAAATTCCAGTAATCCTTTATAAAGTGTTGCAATTATCTTTTCTTCCTGATTTGTTCTGGTAGAATTTTTTTTCATATTTATTCTTTAATGACAGAAGCATTATTGTGCAGTGGAAATGGGTGTGATAGAGAAAAAGTACCCACACATTTTAAGATGAGTGTTTGTCATGATTTCATTTTTTTGTAAAACAGTTGGGTTGGTTATGATTCTAATTAGTGTGCATTCTACTTACATTCTAATTAATGAAGAAATAAAATTCTGTATTAAATAAAGTGGATCAACACATTTGTTTTCAGTCATAGTCATCATCAAGAGAGTATCAAAGCTGTTTTGTTTGCCAAGAAATTGTTGTTTAAGATGGAATATATCTTTCTAAACCTAATTATGAAATGAACTACAAAATAAATGCAGGTTTTTAAAAGTAACATTAATGGGATGGTTTGCATAGGCTATCGTCCAAAAAGATTCTTCTCTGGAGATGACTGAGGATGTGAACAAGATCACCACAGCTATTTTCTACTCCATCAGCTCTTCGCAGAGAGGCCTGCAGGGGGTAGAGCTTGGAACATACCTCATCAAGCGAGTTGTAAAAGAGCTTCAGGTAGGCCTTAGTCACAACAAATATAAAGACCATAATGACTCTTGTCAAATATGGCTGGAATTAGCAACATCCTACAATCTGAGACCAGTGACAATGAATGAATTTAGTTTGTAGCAGGAGCCATTATACTACAATACTTTGAAAAGTTAATTTCTAGAGCTGAAGAAGTGTCAAGCCTTACTGTTGTTAAAAACTACGCATGCCGCAGGGACTGTGTAAACAAAATGTTCTTAAATGCAGGACAGTTTTTTTTAAAAGTATCACCTTGTACTGGTATCCATCCATGCCACGTTTTTAAATGATCATTATTCTGTTTTGTTTTATTAAATTTAAAACTAAAAGCTTTTACCAAATTTCTCTCATTTACCATTTCACCACGATGCTATTCAAGCGATTTGTATGTGGAGTTTGGCATGTAGTTGTGGGGAGAGTGATTGGGAAAAATTCAGACGTAGTCTTCAATAAAAATAAACTGCAGATGCTGCAATTCTGACACAGAGATAGAAATTGCTGGAGAAATTGAGCAGATCTGGCAACATGAGTGGATGGAAAACAGAGTTAACGTGCTACATAAGAACCAGGAGCAGGAGTAGGCCACCTGGCCCTTCAAGCCTGCTCTGCCATTCAGGAAGATCATGACTGATCTTTTTGTGGCTTCAGCTCTACTTAACTACCCTCTCACCATAACTCTTAATTCATTTACTGTTCAAAAAATTATGTGTCCTAGCTTTAAAACATTCAATGTTGAGTACTGTGCAGTTTGTTTTGGTTCAAACATAGTCTTTCTCATTTATTTTCAATGAAAATCTTCAATGTAGACTCTGCGGGTAAAGCCACCTAACTGCTTGTCACTGATTCCAGCCTCAGCTCTTATTATTTTGTGCTGACTCAGTTTTACTGAAGTAATCTACTACTTTTGTTCGTATTACAATGAGGAAAGTCTGAAAAGTATTTTTTGTATCAACTGGCAGCAGTAAGTTGTCGTCAATTTGACACCACAAAGGTTTAAGTGCACTGTTAAGCTCCCAAGTTTTACAAAAGCAGGCTATCTTTCACCATTGTGATATTTTAAATTTCTCGAACCAGCCACTCTTCCCAACTCTCTGAACAATGCAGTCAGTTGGCACTTTCATGCCATGATTTAATTCATGAACATATAAAATGACCTCCTGGTATTGTGATAGTCAGCAGCATTTTTTTTTAAACTTTGGGAAAAAATGGATGTATTAGTTTATTTTGTTTGAAAAATCCAAATTGAATTAACATGAGTTATCCAGAATAAGAGACAAGTTGTTTGAAGTAATAGAAGTCTCCTGGAGCTTGGAATATTCCTTTAATTGCTTTTGACAGGCCAGAGTTACAATATCCTTCTAAAGTAGATTTGATACAAAAATGAATTTGTGCTAATGAGACAATATGTGCCGACGGTAAATTGTTTGTATTTAGTCAGGGTGAAAGTTCATTCAGTAACCTTGAATTTTGGATGTGTGTTGAAACAACAGTCTTTGTATTTGAGCTATGCAAGCTAATCAGCTTTTAAATTCAAATTCTGACATTCAAAACCTGTTGATAGACATTCAAATTATAATGTTGGCAGTTGACTTTCATACATTAGCAACCTCAATGCTAATTTTCACCACCTTTAACAGGACGATTGACATCTCAGTTACATTAAATATTTAGCTTTTGTTACTGCACTGTTTCCTCAGTCTCAGATTTTAGGTTGAATGCTTGTTTACCTGCCTAATAAATCTAAATGTCTAGTGTATGTTGTGAACATGCCTCACTTTTCTGAATTGAACATCTGTCGGTCTCTTCTGTATTTTTCAATTCTGTTTGCTGTGTTCTAGTTTCTATGGCTGAAACGCTATCTGCAGTTTTCATTCAGTTTTATGTAATTCAGTCTTTTTTTTCTTGGTACGACTACTAATCCCTCCTTAAGCTGCCTAGGTCCCAGTCTTGAATTTTGCTCCTAAATGTCTCCATTTTCCGGTCCTTCTATGAATCCTCTTTGTAAAACACATTTATTTGACAAATTATTTGACCTGTTTTAAGATTAACAGCCAAAAAAAATTCAGAGATCTTTGGGCATAACTTTTCTCTTTAAGGGTCTACGAAGTAACAAGTTATTTTTGTAAACTATACCTGTTCTGACTGTATTGCTTGCAATATGGTTGGCATGTGCATTGAGTATAATGTAAACTGGAAGACTCTAAATCTGTAATTTGTGAAGACTGTGTTACTGTAAATGATTGCCTTGTTGAAGATTAATTTGTTTCTTCTTTGTTCTGTGCAATGCCAAATTGTGTTTTTGCACAGAATTCCTACATCCAGGCTATTTCTCTGCCCATCATCATTTTGAATTTGAGTGCAGAAATAATAAATCAGCAATCATTAAAAGGATTACTGCAGATTGTTCCCCTTTTTATTTGTGCTTATTCAGTAGGCACAACTCAATAATATTCAAAAACAGAAATTGCAGGAAAATCTCAGTTGGTCTGGCTGATTCTGTGAAGGGAAAGCAGAATTAATATTTCAGGTCCGGTGTCCCTTTATCGAAACTGATCATAATTAGGTAAAGCTTGGTATATATGCTAAAGAGGGGAAAGATGTAAATGATAAGTAGAGGTGGAGCCTGAAGGGAGAGAAAAACAGATCGACAGACAAAGGAATCGGTAATGGTTAGCCTGGGAGAATGAATAGCTGCTAATGGGGACCATTAGTGGCTGACAGTGGACCATTTGTGGGAACAGTCCATGTAATGAAAAGGCATGTTCAGGTAAGGACATGGGAGAAGGTGCTCAAGGCCTGAAATCTTTGAACCCGATGTTGAGTCCAAAAGGCTGCAGGGTTCCCAAGCGGAAAATGAGGTGTTATTCTTCCAGATTGTACTGAACTTTGTTGGAGCACTGTAGCAAGCCTGAGGCAGAGGTATTGGTCAGGGAACCTGGTGCTGTGTTGAAATGGCAGGCAACTGGAAACTCGGGTTCATTTTTGCAGACAGAACATAGGTGTCATAGAAAGTGGTCACCCAGTCAGCGCTTTATAGAGCAGATACACATTGTGAGCCGTGAATAGAGGAGACTAAATTGAGTGAAGTGCAGGTAAATCACTGCTTCACCCGGAAAGTGTATCTGCGGCCTTTGATATTGAGAAGGGAGAAAGTAAACAGGCAGATTTTTTACACCTTCTGTGACTGCGTGGAAGGTGCTATGGGGATGTGGGAAAATGTTGGGCAAGGAGGTGGAGTGGACCAATGTGCCCTGGAGGATGCAGTTCCTGTGGAAGGCTGATAAGTGAGGGGTGGGGATTATATGTCTTTTGGCTGAACTGTGTTCCCAGGCCAACATCTCTGTTTTGGGCTTGCTTCAGTGAAGCTCAGTGCAAGCTGGAAGAACAACACTTCATTTTCCACTTGGAAACCCTACGGCCTTCTGGTTTGCAGCATTCTTGAGTGCAGGTGCATGTTCCTTTACCTGCAGCACAGCCACAGAGGTGACTGAGGGATTGCCCTCCTGGTGTGATCATCACAGCAGTCTAACAATCGAATCCAGACTGCAACATACAAGAATATTCAGCCCCACCAGCACACTCCTGTAGAATTGAAATGTTTTGTTTTAAAACCCAGTCCTTGTGTATTCTTCATGGGGAAAAGACAAAATATATTGGCAGGTTTGGATGTGTGTAATCCGCAGGGCTTGGCTTGCTATTGAACAGGGGAGTTATCTGCTGTTCGATTTCTTTGCAGTCATAAGAAATCATAATCCAGTTTGTTTAAAGTTTTAATCACATCCCATCAGTCACTCACCATTTTTTTTTCCAACAAGCCACAAAATCTACACCTGCAGTCATTTTGTCCTTTTTTTTAAATAAAAAATCACATTTTGAGATTAAGGGCATTTTTAAAAATTCAATTGCGATATGCATGAGGTTGGCTACATAAGCATTTATTGACCAACCGTAGACATTGTCATCACTGAATCTACTCCTTTCAACGTCCTTAGAATTACCTTTGACCAGAAACTAAACTGAACTAGTTATATAAATACAGTGGCTACAAGGGCCAGGAATCTTGCAGCGGGTAACCCACCTTCCCAAAGCCTGAGATAACAAGGTGTAGAGCTAGATGAACACAGCAGGCCAAGCAGCATCAGAGGAGCAGGAAGGCTGACGTTTCGGGCCTAGACCCTTCTTCAGAAATGGGGGAGGGGAAGGGGGTTCTGAAATAAATAGGGAGACGGGGAGGCGGATTGAAGATGGATAGAGGAGAAGATAGGTGGAGAGGAGACAGACAGGTCAAAGAGGCGGGGATGGAGCAGTAAAGGTGAGTGTAGGTGGGGAGTTAGGGAGGAGATAGGTCAGTCCAGGGAGGAAGGACAGGTGAAGGGGGCGGGATGAGGTCAGTAGGTAGGAGATGGGGGTGGGGCTTGAAGTGGGAGGAGGGGATAGGTGGGAGGAAGGAAGGACAGGTTAGGGAGGTGGGGACGAGCTGGGCTAGTTTTGGGATGCGGTAGGGGGAGGGGAGATTTTGAATCTTGTGAAGTCCACATTGATACCATTGGGCTGCAGGGTTCCCAAGCGGAATAGGAGGTGCTGTACCTGCAACCTCCGGGTGGCATTGTTGTGGCACTGCAGGAGGCCCAGGATGGAAATGTCGTCTGAGGAATGGGAAGGGGAGTTGAAGTGGTTTGCGACTGGGAGGTGCAATTGTTTAGTGCGAACTGAGCATAGGTGTTCTGCAAAGTGGTCCCCAAGCCTCTGCTTGGTTTCTCCGATGTAGAGGAGGCCACAACGGGAACAGCGGATGTAGATATACCACATTAGCAGATGTGCAATTGAACATCTGCTTGATGTGGAAAGTCTTCTTAGGGCCTGGATTGGGATGATGGGGGATGAGTAGGGGCAGGTATAGCACTTCCTGCGGTTGCAGGGAAAAGTGCCGGGTGTGGTGGAGCCAGAGGGGAGTGTGGAACGGACAAGGGAGTCACGGAGAGAGTGGAAAGCAGATAAGAGTGGGGAGGGAAAAATGTCTTTGGTAGTGGGGTCGGATTGCAGATGGCAGAAGATGATGCGTTGGATCCGGAAGTTAGTGGGATGGCACGTGAGGACGAGGGGCATTCTGTTTTGGTTGTTATTGCAGGGAGGGAGTGTGAGGGATGAGTTGCGGGAAATGCGGGAGACATGGTCGAGGCGTTCTCGACCACTGAGGGGGGGGTGGTGCGGTCCTTGAAAAATGAGGACATTTGAGATGTACGGGAGTAGAATGCCTCATCCTGGGAGCAGATGCGGCGGAGGCGAAGGAATTAGGAATAGGGGATGGCATTTTTGCAGGAAGGTGGGTGGGAGAAGGTGTATTCTGGGTAGCTGTGGGAGTCAGTGGGCTTGAAATGGATATCGGTTTCCCCACCTACACTCACCTTTACTGGCTCCATCCCCGCCTCTTTGACCTGTCTGTCTCCTGTCCACCTATCGTCTCCTCTATCCATCTTCAATCCGCCTCCCCTTCTCTCCCTATTTATTTCAGAACCCCCTTCCCCTCCCCCATTTCTGAAGGAGGGTCTAGGCCCGAATAGGCCCAAAACGTCAGCCTTCCTGCTCCACTGATGCTGCTTGGCCTGCTGTGTTCATCCAGCTCTACACCTTGTTATCTCAGATTCTCCAGCATCTGCAGTTCCTACTATCTCTTCCCAAAGCCTGTTTAACATCTGTAAGGCAAAAATCAGTGTGATGGAATACTGCCTGCTTGCCCAAATATCTACCGCTGCAACAACACCAAGAAGCTTAGTATCATCTACGACATAATTAGATTTAAAACAGGAAATGAATTTATAGAATTATTATTCATCTTATTTATAAATTATCTTGTAATAAGGGATAGTGTTTATTGAGGTAATGGGGGTCCTGTCTGTTAGCTACAGCGCCAGAAAGAGCCCCGCATTGCCTCTTTTAAGGGGTGGTTAACAACACATTTGTATGCTTTGCTCCAGATCAGAGGCTGGCAACTGCATTGGAACACAATACCACTGTGAAGTGTGGCTGCTGGTATGACATTCACCCAAAGTCCTAGGATCAGTGAATTTCAGGCTGATGGTGGGAGGGAAGGGTATGGGGGCGGGCTGGGTGTCAGTCACAATAATTGGTAAACAGGAAAATTGGTAGCAAGAGAGAGGGAGTGGTCTTCAAATCAGGCCCTTTCCCACCACCATCCAACAAATTAAATGTCTCCACCATCAAATCCACGATCTACCCAATATATGTAAAAAGACTGTGTCTTGCATTAGGTTTAAATTTGCACCTCTCCTGGTTAATGCTATATCTCAGTGCAGCCTTAACACATAACTTCTTTTTTAATAAGATTGTATAATCAATGCATTGATTGAATTTTTGAGTGTGATGTAAATTAATGTAAATCTTATTTCCAATATTCCACCCATCAATCTGCAGCTGTAATCCTTGGCAAGCAGATTGTGCTGAATTTCCTCGTTAAATTTAGTTGACTGTTACTGTAATAGGACATTAATATTACAAAGATCTCCCATCTCAATGTGACCATTGCCCTGGCATAATCAGAACTCCAGTATGCTTTCTGAGATAAAATAAACTCCAGAAACAAATTTTGCCACTCCCACTGCTGAAAATCCATGAAGTATATCTGTGTTTTGCCTGTTCTTGTTGGGTCAATTTTACCTTAGGCTAGAAGATTAAAAGAAAACAGAATGCCACTTTTCTAAGAGCATAGATAAACTACATACATACAGCCGTTCTAAAAGATTCCCAGATCATGATGGTAAAATTAGTGGTAGTATGCCAACATGCATCCATTATTATCCATGGGGAGTCGGTTAGCTTAGTTGGTTGATGGTAGTTTGCGGTCCAGAATGATACAAACAACACAAGTCAATCCCTGTACTAGCTGAGGTGATTATTGAGGTCCCACCTTCTCAAACCCACCCCTCGTTTGAGGCATGATGGCCCTTGGGTTAAACCACCACCAGTCGTCTTTCTCTAATGAGAGAGCAACCTTACGGTAATTTTTCATTCCTCACCTCAGATGCCCATTATGTGGAGAATGTTGGGAATGCAGCAATGTTGAAATGAAGGAAGAAGCTCCATGCAAGCACAGCAAAAGAAAAATTACTGTAGGGGTATCCATGATTTTTAAGATTAGCAGGATCCTGTTGGAATGTCATTCGCCCAACACTTTGATCGTGGAATACAATAAAATTTGCATTATCTGGCACACAGTTGGAAGAGGGAATGCCAGTAAAGTAAAAATTCTGATTAAGTGAAGCAATACTTGTGTAGTAACCGTGCAACATTCAGTCATTTGAATCCTGTCATAGTTAATTGACCAGAGGAGCCACACATAGTATTTCAGATCAAAAACACAGCTGAGTGAGTACTGTAACAGCAAGTGATCGCATATAAAGAGTGTTTGTTGATTTGGCTATGCTGTTATTAAACTAACAATGGTCAGATGAAGCTTGTATTGCCATCAAGAAACCCATGGTTGCTGGTTATTATCTGTATGGCTTCTAGTTAACAAAATTAATATATTCGTTCATCAGTGAGGTGGTCGGTAGTTGGAGTTGCCTGTCGGTGATGCATCCTGGTTCGTGAGGTGCTAGCTAATGTAAATGTTAATTTATTATTCTGGAAGATTAAAGGAATAGACAGTATAACTCATCAGGTCATACAGCTTGCTTGCTTCTGTTTTATAAGGCTTCAATATTGTTTCTGCTGTTGTTACATACATCCACAATTCTTTATTATCTTTAGTAACAGTACATTCAGAATGATTCTATAATACTGTCCAGCCTGGGTACTAATTTGTTTATTTATGATGTGAAAGCATTTATAGGCTCCAAGTAGGTGAGAAATGACAAACTGGCAATTGCTGCAGGAATGATATTAAGAGTAAGATAGTTGGTGTGTTCTTTGATAAATCCATAACCTATTTTAAATGTGTGAAAAATATGGATAACTTAGAGTTACAGGTAAGGAAGTACTCAGAAGAATTTTTTTTTAGAATCCCATATTTTTCTAACACCTAACTGATTTTATCCTCACTTGTATTTCACACAGATGAGAAACAAGTAGACAATAAATGTGTATGCATTGCTCATACTCAATTAATATGTTACAGTTGCATTTCATCCTGCTGCACAATTTAAAAAAAACTTTAATACCTTAATGTGGTACTCTGGAGTATAGACAAAAAACTTGTTCTTGTGTTCCTTTTGCAGTCATTATTCTGTATTTGTTATTAATATTACAAAGCGTGATTTCAAAACATGTATCACTGACAGCTTGACTTAGTTAATTGGCATATCTTTTTAGTAGGTTGCCAACACTGTGGGGGGAAAAAAACCCACAAAATTCACTTCTCAGTTTACAAATGTTGGAACTTAGAGTCATACAGCGTGGAAACAGGCCCTTCAGTCCAACTAGTCTATGTTCAATATAATCCCAAACTAAACTAGACTACCTGCCTACACCTGGCCCATACCCCTCCAAGCTTTCCTATTTATGTATCTATCCAAATGCCTTTTAAACTTTGTAATTGTATCTGCATCCACCACTTCCTCTGGAAGTTCCATTCCACACGCAAACCACCCTCTCTTTCAAAAAAAAAAAATTGCGCCTCATGTCTTTTTTAAATCTCTTTCCTTTCACCTTAAAAATGTGTCCCCCTAGTCTCGAAATTTCCCATCCTAGGGAAAAGACAACTATCATTAACTCTGTATTTACTTCATTATTTTATAAACTTCTATCAGCTCAGCTGACGAGCTCCTACACTCCAGTGAAAAAAGTCCCAGACTATCCAGCCTTTCTTTATAACTGAAGAGAGAGTTTTGACCAAATTGAGAAGAAACACATCCAATCAGAATATTGTCTGTTTCAGATTAATAACTCACATCAGTTTTACTATGTGAATGTTCTGCAGTTCAATATAAGAAATTAGACGGTGAGAACATTTTTCCATTAAGAAACCTTTTGTTTCAAAGCTTACATGTAGTCCAATGGCTTAATTTCTTTTCACAATATTGAATAGAATAGCAGAAACAGACTTGGGGAAGCAAAGCAATAATTATAGGATTGTAGCAATGCTACTTTGACATTCATCTGTTTCGTTTTGTCTGTGCTTTACAGGTTGAATTTCCTCAAATGAATCAATTCTCCAGTCTGTCTCCAATTCCCGACTTCAAAAAGTGGCTGCTTGGAGCCTTCAATAACAAAATCAAGGAAGAGAAATCAAACCGGATATTTACAGAACTTGAATTCAAGGAAATCCAGGACATCATTGAAGGACCTGTGTCAGAAAGACTTCGCCACCTACTTTCTAATAATGAGTGGGTGAAGTCTGACAAATTAGTTAGAGTTCTTGAGACACCACTTATGCGACTTTGTGCCTGGTACCTGTATGGAGAAAAACATCGTGGGGGTGCCCTTGATCCAGTAGCTAACTTTCATCTTCAAAATGGTGCTGTGATGTGGCGAATAAACTGGCTGGCTGACACAAGTGCTCGTGGTCTTTCATCATCCGTCGGAATTATGGCAAACTATCGATATCTCCTCGAAGATACCAATCGTAATAGTGTCCAGTACTTGAGAACAAGGCACATTGAGGCATCTGAGCAGATTCTGAGTCTTGTAGCTCAATGTCAGACAATCAGCAAACTTTAACTGGAACTTCACAGGAAAACGAACTGTTTTGAAAATAAAGAATTAACTTTAACCATCATTATTATTCATTGTTGTTTAGATAACAAGGAATTGCAACAAGAAAAAATTAAACATGAAATTTGTTGTGAAACAGCAATGTTATTGGGCCAGTTTGATTGATAATATATCATGTAAACCTATTTAATAGTGAGCTACATGAATACTGAAGTCTCCAAATGAGAGCAAATTTATTAATGTCTAACAGATAAATTGTAAGCCATTAGAAAGAAAGAATGAACTTTTTATGATGACTGCCATGCCACAGGATGTCTTGCTGCAAATGAAGTAATATTGATCTGTAGTTCCTCCTGAATGCCATCCAGTGTCATTGTAACATCTGCCAGTCTGAGAGAAAGAGATACTTATTTTCAATAGGGCATCAGTGTGTTCCTTCAATTTTAAAAAGCCATCAGAGCCAACTTACTATTGATTATATTGCTTTTCTTTATCTCATTTTTTTAGGTTCACATTGACTCTCCCATGATGGTGACAGCAATCAGTATACCACTGCTGAACAGTCTGCCTCATTTGTGGTTTGTCATTAGTAATATTTGCTTTAGCTAGACAATTCCTTGCCAACTCATGGCTGTCATACTGCCATTTTTTAGTCGAACACAAAATACTACTTGCAAACATTTGGACTTGCACCTTGTCCTATAGCTGACTGACCAAAAACAGTTTAATAAGTTACTTGCAAAAGCATTTCAATCTGTCTGTCTTTTCTTCTGTCCTTGTTCCTAAGGATTGGGTTGTGGCCTTCCTTTGGAATTGTCTCTGCTTATGGGCAAAGTACTGGAGTGATCTTCCAGTTCCTTCTGCAGAAAGGTTGACCAGGAAACTCTTCCACTTTTATTGCCTGCCATCAGCTTTACTGGAGCCATTTACTGGCTGATGATCAATCGGATTATCATAAGTTCAATATGAACTTATCTTCCACAGCTCGCAAGTGCTGAAATGGAATTCAGATCTGGAATCTCAGGCTGAGATAAGGACACTGCAACAGTGCTGCATGACTTCCATATATTACTCTGTAGCTATTGTCATATATTTTAAATTAAAAGTTCCTCTGTGATAAAAGTTCTTTGTTACTGTATATACCTGCAGTGTACCTATGGAGATCATTTAAATTGACTTTAGGGTTTTGGGAAAAGAAACTATTTAACATTGCCATTACATACTGTTACCTCTCTTGTAAGAGAATTTCATGCCATGGCAAGTTTTCAAATTGAATAAATTTAAATATTTACCCTGGCAGTTGTTTGCTTAACTTGCAATGAATACTACAGTTATTTTGCTTTCATTATTGATTATATATTGGACTTTCACTTATGTCAGTGTGTTTCCCTTTTAGACAGTTGAGAAGAGTTGACTATTCATGAAAGCTGTTCTGTTTGTCCCCAACAACTGCGGAGATGAGCTACAAAAGTTTCAGGAAAATGAAATAAACAACAACTGAACAGAGAGAAATCAAAAGAGAAATTAAGTCAGGGAAAATTTGCTATCTCGTCTTAAAACCTTGTGGTTCCTGACATAGTCATCCAACAGCCAGTGAAATATATTGTACACAATCATGCTTTGCACTAAACATTGAACATATCTATTAATTGCTATTATATTCCCATCTACACCATGGTCACAAGCTGCTCAGAGGTTAGGAATCCCACAGAAAGTAACTCACCGTCTAACGCACACCCTGCCAAGAACTGCAGTGGTTCAAGCTGACAGCTTGGGGATGGGCATTAAATAAAATGGCCCAACCAGAATCACCCACACTCCAGGAATGAATTACAAAAAAACATTTAAGTAATTAAGACAAAGTTATCCAATCATTCAATTAGGAATGTTTTAATTAAGGGAAAATTGTGCATTATGACTTTTATCCATTACTGCCTTGAAACAGTAACTCGACTTGTCATGATAGTGGTAAAATATGAAATATTCATTTTCAGTTTCCATCATCTGATTTTAACGCCTCTGATCTTCATAGACTGTTTTTAATAAAGGAAAAGCACTGATAATTAAAGTGGCTGCAGTAAACAGCTGACCACAAGTTAGCTTAGCTTCATGATATCCGAGTTAAAAGTCTGAGCTGAAATTAATTTCTTCAAAAGGCATTGAAACTCCAATTTGTGTGTCCTATTTAAATTATATCTTAATGGATAAGTTTCATATTATTAGTCATGAAAGAATTGCCTGCAAATTATCCTGTTCCAAAAAAATTTCAGTCCAGACAATGTTTGAATTGTATTTCTAGCAGTTGCTTTGGTAGAGCAGCACAGAGAAAGATGGATTTGGAAACTGGAACTGGAGAAAGCTGGCTCTCGCTGCCTTTTTTTGAAAATTTCGGAGATGCATCTTTTTCCTGGCTTAGTAATTCCTTTTGCTCAAGAAAATTTTGTAATGGCCTCGTTATTTGATTCTGGTGAACTGGCAAACTATGTTTTTACTGGAGTGAAGTATGGCTGCTAAAAAGTATTTAAAATCTTTGCAGCCAATTAAGGAAGTAAAAAGAGTGAACCACTGGAAATGTGGATTAGTTTTCATACTGTGAACTATGATTGCTGATAGCAAGCTGGAATTTAACTCCTCCATTCGGAAATGTCTTACTTTGTTGAACAGTTTTCCCTTGACAAATTCCTGTCCTTTATTGCTTTAAGAGCTGAGTACACTAATGAGCAAAGGACCAGGATGTAACCACGTGACTAACTGCCATGTGCAATCCAGCATGTGAGAAGCAGGATGCACTCAAAAGTGTTAGTAACTTCAAGTTGCAGTCTGGGCTGTTAGGTGAACCTTTTTTTTGAGATTTTCAATTAGATTAGTTAATATGTTTAATGTTTTAATGAAAATCTGTAGCTTGGGTTGGGGTTGGAGTGGTTGGTTGATTTGCCAAGCTGACTAATTTTCGTGCAAACGTTTCGTCTCCCATCCAGGTGCCATTGTCAGTGACTTGTAGCCTCTGTTGAAGCGCTGTTGATCTGTCCCACTCTGAATTTATATTTGCACTACATAGGACAGACAGGCAGGAAACTTGCCACCAGGATACATGAACACCAACTCTTAGCAAAACAGCACGACCAAATCTCCCTCTTTTTATACATTCCATCATGGAAGGACATCAATTTGACAGGGACAACGTTACAGTACTAGGACAAGCAAGACAAAGACAAGCACGAGAATTCCTGGAAGCCTGGTTTTCAACCACCGATGCAATTAACAAACATGTTGAAATAGACCCATCTACATACCACATACAGTATAAAATCGGAAACAGGACTGCCCACCATGACAGACCGGACCCCACAAATTTAGAGCGGGGCAGAACGACAGTGCTTCAATGGAGCACTGACATGTCTCTTAGAAAGGAGATGAAATGTTTGCACGAAAACCAGTTTATCTATGTTACTTGCCAATGCAATGACTATGACATGATGATCAATTGTGTTAATCTATGTTAGTTACAAATGACAATGACACGATGATCGGTGGTGCTTTCTTACGGGAAACAAAGACAGTGATGCAAGGTTCAAAACTGGAGGTGGTCTCGGGCAAGACTTGAATGAGTGTCATACATATATACTGGTTCCCCAGAAAAAAAAATACATCTAGAAATTGAGAGTAGTTGATGTGTGAGCCTGTTCAGTGAATTGGTTCCAAATTGGATTTTAAAAACATGCAAGACATAAATAAAAAAAAGTCAAACAGCAATTGAAGATAAACCAATGCCATTTTATTTTAGAAAAAGCGAAAGAACCAGTATCTGCATTGCTGAATTTCTACACAGAGAGTAAACTTTTGGCAGCAAGATTTCTATCACAAAAACTAGCATACGAGTTCAATGAGTAATAGGAAAGGCAAATGGATACTTGATCTTTATTTCAAAGGGAACCGAGAATAAATAGGGAGGTCATGTTCAAACTGTACAAGCCAGTACTAAAGCCACACCTGAAGTACTGTGAACAGTTTTGGTCCTCTTGTCTCAAGAAAGATATACTGCCATTGGAGGCAGTCCAAAGAAGGTTAATGAGGTTGATTCCAAGTATGGAAGGAGTTTCTCATGGGGAGAGGTTGAATAGGTTGGGTTTATTGTCATTGAATATCTACAGTGCAGAAAGAGGCCATTTAGCCCATTGAGTCTGCACTGACCCTCCGATGAGCATCCCAATCAGACTCAACCCTCAACCCTTTTCCAACAACCCTGCATATACTACGACTAATCCAACTAGTTTGCACATCTCTGGACACTATGGGCAATTTAGCATGGCCAATCCACTGAACCTGCACATCTTTGGACCTTGGGTAGAAACAGGAGCACCTAGAGGAAACCCATGCAGATATGGAAAAAACGTGC
Source organism: Ginglymostoma cirratum (assembly GCA_024137785.1). NCBI lineage: Eukaryota > Metazoa > Chordata > Chondrichthyes > Orectolobiformes > Ginglymostomatidae > Ginglymostoma > Ginglymostoma cirratum. Next base: position 18,662,946 of record JAHRHZ010000223.1, read on the forward strand.
AAGTTCCACAGAGGTGGTTGCCCATGGCTACAATCAAACCCTGGTCCCTGCTGCACTGAGGCAGTAGTGCTAACCACTGTGCCACCGCTCCACCCATAGGCAATACTCACTGGCACTTAGAAGAATGAAGCAATCTTATTGAAACATAAAAGATTATTAGGAGGCTTAAGAAAGTAAATGCAGAATGGTTGTTGCCCTATGGAAAAGTCTAGGACTAGTGGAAAGAATTTCAGAGTAAGGGATTGCCCATTTAAGACATAGACTCTTTATTCATTCACGGGATGACAGTGTCACTGGCTAGGCAGCATTTGTTGCCTATCCCTAATTGCCCAGAGGGCAATTCAGAGTCAACCACATTGCTATGGATCTGGGGGAGTCACATAGAGGCCAGACCAGGTAAGGATGGTAGTTTCCTTCCCTAAAGGGCATTAGGGAACCAGATGGGTTTTTCCAACAATTGACAACAGATTTGTGGTCATCATTAGACTCTTAATTCTAGATATTTATTGAGTTCAAATTCTAGCATTTGCAGTGGCAGGATTTGAATCCAGGTCCCCAGAATGTTATCTGGATCTCTGGATTAACAGTCCAACAATAATACTCCTAGGCCATCACCTCAGTGTGCTTTCTCAGGGGTAGATAATCCACGAATTCTTAACAATTCAGTTTTGACAACACTCTTTGGTAAAGTAGATTTGAAGCTCAGTTTGTCATCTTTAATCAGTGAGAGAATCCAGAGTTATGAGGATAAGGCAGGAAAGTGCAATTGAGAATTAACAGATCTGTCATAATCTCACTGAATGGCAGAGCAAACCTGATGGGCCTAATTCTTCATCCCTCATCTTATGGTCTCATAGTCTTATAAATTCCCTACATATTTATAGCATTTGCAAAAATCGGGAAGCATCAGAAAGTTGATTATCAAATGCCCTACTGTGAATTGGAAAGCCATAGATGACCTTTCTGAGTTTAAGCTTTTTAAGCAAAGAGTGAATTTTTGCTTTTTAGATTTAGCCATGCAGAACCTGATAAACAATCCGTGAAAATAAAAGAACCAATACAAATGATTGATTGCTCAGAGTAAGCTATTGAGGCCTGTTTCAGCAGGACATGAGACCCTGCTGTGCTATGAGAGAACAGTATAGCACAGGAATAGGCCTTTCAGCCCACCATGTCTGTGCTGGCCATGATGCCATTTTAAACTAATCCCATGCCTGCACATGGTCCGTATCCATCTATTCCATGCCTGTTCATGTGTCTGTCTAAATGCCTCGTTAAAAGAAAAGAGCAGCCCTATTATAGTTCTTGAAGGAATAGGAAGTACATTTGGGATAAGTATTTTCAATAGGCCAGGTCTTCCAGTAACAGGAGCAGCAACACACTTAATTTGCTTCATCACACAGTGCCAGATGCTGACTACTAAATGCCTTGATAAAGGCTATGCTTTAACAGAAATACATGTCTGAGAGCAGCTTTGGATATTCAGAATCATAGAATTGCTGCAACATTGAAGCATGTCATTCAGCCCATCGTTTCCACACAGACTGTCCAAACAGCATCCAACCCAGAACCACCCCTTACCTTATCCCTGCAACCCACATTTCCCATGGCTAACCCACCTAGCCTAGGCAAGCCTGGACACAATGGGCTATTTAGCATAGCAATCTACCTAACCTGCACATCTATGGACTGTGGGAGGAATAGCCGTTAAAGTTTAAAGATCTTGGTTTTCACCTTAACTCTGATTATGTTAAGCATGACGCACAATTGATGGCTGCTCTGTTCCAATCTATTCTAAGTATGGCATCCAATTGATAGCTGCTCTGTTTTAACTTGATAATTTAATATTAGTCCAGACACTGATGCACGAGGAAACCCACACAGACACAGGGAGAATATGCAAACTCCACACATTTGCCCAAAGGTGAATTCGAACCCAGGCCCCTGGCAGCAGTGCTAACAGCTGAGGCACTGTACTGCCCTGCGGCATATGGTTAGCATTTATTTGAAAATAAAGGGGTGTTACAAAGAACAAAAGACTGAACTGACAGACCTGTTGGGCATCTAAGGACAAAAAGAAAGGAGCAGGAATAGAGCATTTTATAAGATCTTATATTCATTACCCCTATATTCCCTTAATTTCAAAAATCAACCAATCTCTCTTGAATTATGCTGAACAACCAAGCATTCACACCTATCTGAGGAGAGAACTACAAATTCACAAACTTTTGAGGAGAGAAAATATCCCTCATTTCAGTCCAATTATCCTAAACTGCTAAGCCCTTAAGAATCCTGTCTGTAGTGAACTGTCTGCAGATGACTCAATGAGGCTATCACTGTGGCAACCTCCTGTACATTAACTTTGTGTCCCTCATTGCTTTAATGAGCCTTAAATCTGTAATTTGGAGATTGTAAGGACTGCAGATACTGGAAGCCAGAGTCAATAGATGTGAAGCTGGAAAAGCACAGTAGGTCAGACAGCATCCGAGGAGCAGGAAAGCCAATGTTTCGGGCCAAAACCCTTCATTAAGACTGTAATTTTTGATTTGCTGTGTTTTGCTTCCAGCAGAATATTTTACCTGATGTAGCAATACCTATCTCATCCCTTATAACAGAAGAAACTATCAAATGAACAATGTGATATGAAAAAATCCAACAGACATTTATTATAAGCATCTATCACATACAAACATTACGTTCAAAGGCGCATCAGTGCCTAGGCTAACCTTAAACTATCAGGTTACAACAGAGCAGCTATCAATTGGGTGCCATGTTTAAAATAAACAGAGTTAAGGTGAAAACCAAGATCTTCAGGTCACTTGCTTTCTACGGTGATGATATCATGAGTGTGTCTCTTAATGGTAGACTGACATAGGGCAGGTCTCAAAAGTATATTGACTTCTGACTGAGAGACATAACATCAGTTCCTTAATGTTATCATTACATCTGATCTTTTGCCTAACTCCACCATGTTCTCCTCTACTAATCCTTCTGGCATCATCTTTTCTACGTTGTTACTTTGTAGCACATTCTGCAGACGTTTCAACATTTGGTCCATCGTTAACAACAATATGCGTGGCCAAATCCCACTGGTAATTATACCCGCAGACTTGTGTAAATGGATCAGAGAGTCATAGAGAATAGAAACAGGTCCTTTGGCCCACCATATAAATGCCAAACTACATTGATCCCATTTCCTGGACTTGGTCCAGAGTCTAACATGCCCTGGTCTTTCAGTCCATTTCACCCTGAGAATCCTTCAGAAACAACAAAGTTTGAAATAATTGTTTTTCATGTCTAATTCTTTACAGTTCAACATTCTACGCCATAAATGACAAGAAGAAACAACAATGCCTGAAAAATATAATTTTAGCCATTTTCCTAATAGCTTTAGTTTTCCAGATAAAAAAAACTGAAGCACCACGAATGCTGGAAATCAGAAGCAAAAACAGAAATTGCCGTAAAATCTCAGCAGGTCTGACAGCATCTGTGGAGAGAAGTCCTGTGACCCTTCTTCAGAACTGATGTTAGTTTGATGTTAACTTGATGTTAACTAACTGATGTTAGTTTTTTTATGCAAAAGATCGGGTAGGGGAAGGGGGTAAGGAGCAAATGTTAGGTGGGGATAGAGCCCAAACAGAGAGAAGAACAATTGGGCGGACAAAGAAGTGGATAATGGTCAGCCTAGGAGAATGAATTGCTGCTAATGTGGATTATTAGTGGCTAACAATAGGTAGTTTGCAATAGTAGACCATGTGCTAACAAGGCCTGGTATGTGGATGTTGGGGTAAGGACATGAGAAAAGGTGCCTCAAGCACTAAAATTGTTGAACTTGATATTGAGTCTAGAAGGCTGTAGAGGTCCCAAGTGAAAAATGAGGCACCGTTCTTCCAGCTTGCACTGAGCTTCAATGGAGCACGTGAGCAAGCCAAAGACAGAGATGTTGCCCGGGGAACAAGGTGGTCTGTTGAAGTAGCAGGCATATGGAAGCTCAGGGTCTTCTTTGCAGACAGAGCGTAGCTGTTCTAGGAAGTAGTCACCCAGTCTACATTTTGTTTCTCCAATATAGAGAAGACCACATTGTGAATGCAGTAGATTAGATTGTGTGAAGAGCAGGTAAAATGCAGCTTCACCTGGGGACCTCGAATACTGAGGAGGGAGCAAGTAAATGGGCAGATGTTACAGCTTCTGCTATTTTTACATGATCTCATGTATGATGTATAAAGAGAGATTGAATTGGTTAGGACTACATATATTTCACTGTAGAAGAATGAGGGAGGATCTCATAGAAACTTATAAAATTCTATTAAGAATAGACAAGATAAATGCAGGAAAGATTTTCTCAAAGACTGGGGAATCTAGAATCGGGGTCACAGTTTAAGGATATGGTGTCAGCCATTTAGGACTGAGTTGAGGAGAAAGTTCTTCACTCAGAGAGTGGTAAGCTTGTGGAATTCCATGCCACAGAAAACATTGTGGGAAACATGTCGTCCTTAGGGCTAAAGGGATTGAAGTATATGGCGAGAAAGCAGGAGCGGGGTACTGAGTTGGACGATCAGCCATAAACATATTGAATGAGGGAGCTGGCTTGAAAGACTGAATGGCCTACTCCTGCTCCTATTATCCATGTCTATGTTTATATCTTCATTGTTGAGTTAATAATTGTATATGACTCTATAAATATGTTTGAACAGCATCAACTCTTATTTTTCTAAATTCTAGGGAATAGACACTTAGTCTGCTCTATTACTTCATAGAACAATCCCCTCACCCAAGGAATCAGTCTACTGAATTTTCATTGTACTCTGCACAAGGTGAATTTATCTATCATTACGTAAAGCCACTCAGCATTCTTCAAGATCATGTTTCACACTGGATTCACAACACGTGTACTTCAGAAACAGAAGCGATGAGCTGAGCAACCTACATTCCAGTAATCTTCTCTCAACTGAAACATCGTAACAAATTCCAACTAACAGGAAAACACTGTTCAAATAAAATGTAGTCAAGTGATCTCTGGCAACAAATCCAGCGATTAGATGACATCATTTGGTTTCAGAAAATGTCTATTAAAACACCAGTGTTTTAAAATTCCAGCGTGTATTTTCAAAAAATCAATCCAGGTACCTCTACAGAATTTGAAATACAGGTAGTTTTGCTATAACGTGTGCTTTGTTAAAGCGAATTGGCTGTAATGCAATTGCTGAATAGTGGACACTGTTAGGATAAAGCAAACTTTCTGCTGTACGGGTATAGTAATTTTCTATAACAATTCCCTATGATGATTCCATAGCGTGATTTTCTATAGCGCAAGGTCACACAAGAACACAGCTATCACATTAAAGGAGAACTGTCTGTAAATCCATTTTTCTACAATCCTCCGAAATTCAAGTTATCAAAAAAAAAGCTTTTATAACACCTCCTTGTAATTCATTACAAAATGTAGACAAAAATTATATATGAATCAAGTCACAGTTACCAACTCATTCACATTCGCTCTTTATATATAACCTTTTCAGGTGTCTCTCATACCTTTTTGGTAATTAAATAATTCAAAATTATATTATTGATTGAGTATTGACAACTACATTGCTTTTATTTCCCACAAAGTGAACAATCTTTAAATGTTAAGACAATAAGATCACAGGAAATAGGAGCAAGAGTAGGCTGTTTGGCCTTCAAAGCTGCTGTGATTCAGTAGGATTGTGACTAATCCAAAATTCCCCATACCCACTTTCCTGCCATTTCCCTGTATCCCTTGCTTACCAGACTGATCAAGAGTCTATCTATCTCAGTTTTAAATATACACATCGACTTTGCCTCATAGCTCTCTGTGACAAGGGGTTATAAAAAATAAGGTGACTATAATAGCAAACTCCACTGAAATAGTCTGACATTTTGGATTTCTCTTTGACACTGAATTACTTTCCTGCACTCATTGCAGTGTTTTTACTTGGTCTCATAGCTGCAGTTAAAGTTACAATTGAGTGCACTGTACTCTCAGGGCTCCTTTCTCTGCAGAGACATTTTTGTAATCTCTGCAAAATCTGATTGAACCATCAGGCTAAGGCTGTAACATGACTGCAACTGCTTTGATGAGGTTGGTTTAAGTGATTTTATTTATATCTTCTGATCAACCAGTTCAGGAATGATAGTACACACCTCTGGACCAGGTGGGACTTGAATCCAGGCCTCCTGGTCCAGAGCTAGGACACAACCATTGAGTCACAAGAGTCGTCTTAGGTGATTTTCTAAACTATATTGAATTTCTGCTTTCATCTGGCCTGTATTCTGGACCTAAATGATAAGGATGCTGTTTTAAAAGAGAGGATTCTTCAACATCATCTTCGTATATGGCTAAAGTTGTACACCCTGCTTTGTCCTTACAGACTCCTTTCAATTTTGAGAATCACCTTGGTCTGTCCTATCATTCTTCTGCATCTAAAAATGAAGGCATGGTGTCCAACATCCTTAATATTTCAGTGTTAGTTAATTTGATGGTAGGAGGCTCAATTTGGAAATTGTGAATTGTTCAGTCTTCCTCCCTTGTTCTCACTATCTCCCTCATTTCCAAAGTCCTAACTACCTAGTATACCTGTTTATCTTCCTCCCAGTGATGGAATTGTTTCAATGTACTGTTGTGACTTAGCTATTCCATTTGCTGCATTTCAGGATATCACCAGTTGGCAAAATATAAATTTATTGTTTTAACCATTTCCGATATGGTCAATTATATGCTTTCTTTGTATTGGACTGAGAACAAAGTAACTCAATGATTAGGTTTCTTTAATAAGTACTAATTCTAGATTTATTATAAAGCAAAATCTATTCCATGAAAATGCAGAATTGGTTATCTCACACAATTTATACGGTAACAACATATATGTTTAATCCTGTAGATAACACAAAGCAAACAGACACACACATACAAAAACACATAAACACGAGGTAAAAGGAAAAATTGATATTCTTTCTACAGAGATTCAATTTGGGGGAAAAATGCTTTTGTCCAATAATGATTAGTAGTTGGAGGAAACAAAAAGGATGAGGTGTATAGTGTTCAGATGGCCATTGATCTAACACAGTGAATAGATCACTAAACAAGGCAGTTGTCTCTGGTGTCTTAGCAGATGCAACTTGCTCAGAAAACATAATCTTTTGATCTCTTATCAAGAGGACAATCAGATTTCATACTTGATTTGCAACAAGGATTTTTCAGAAAAAGGAAAGATGAGATGAACAGGCTATTTTTTAGGTCTTCTCTCACTGAAAAATAAAACAAATTCCAACTGCCTGCAAAACACTATTCAAATAAGACAGCCATTAAACCCAGTTAGGTGACCGACAACAAACAAGTCCAGAAATTAGCTGAAACCTTGTCCAAGAAATGCTTTGTTTGGAAGATAAAACATTGCAATTTCGTTTCACTGACATTTAAAGAAAAAAAAATCCAGGTATCTCTACAGAATTTGAAATTTTCAATTTTTCTACTATCTTCAAACCTAAGACTCTTAAAAAAGAATGCATTCAAACCACAGTTAAGGACCTATTTGTGATAAAAGAATTGAAATGTATGTTACTATCATTTATGATATGGAATTTTAAAATAAAGCCTCATGTGTGGTTTCAGTTCTGTTTTTTATAAAGTTCAGGAGCTCATTTGGATGGTACTAAATATAAGGAGCTGAATTTTACAAAAACCTGTGTATGTGTCACCTTGTAAAGTTTCATGGATGATTTCTTTCTGAGAGTTCTGCTGAGTTTCTCATGCATCTGTACAATTCTCACCTCATTATGCATATGCCACACTTCCATGGCACCATGCTCATGCTATTCAAGCACTCATTAGTAGTGGAAGTATTCAGCACTGATGAGACCTTTCAGTATTAGCACTGGCAACACCATATTTAAAGCCCAGCTATGTGCTGGGTCAAGCACAGTCATGCAGAAAAAACAGACCATAGTACACATAGTGGGAGGGAAACAAAAAAAAAGATTCTGAGGGCACATATGTGCCATAGATGACACTTCGTGGGGAACAGAATCGCACATTTGTAAATGTATTGCCTCTTTATGTCATTATCTCGTTGCTTAACTGTCATAACAAATCCTGTAGGAGATTGTAAATTCAGCTGGATTGCTGAAACTCTGACCAACACCATCTCCCCACTTCACTCAAGAAATGCAGTATTTCATATAAGAACATGCAATCATACACTTCTGGTTCAAAATGAAAGGAAGTCAGGTCAGCGCCTTGGTGCGGTATGTGAGGCCTTGGTCTGTCTTTTTGAAGTACTGCCCACATACTACACTTATAGGATCACCTGTGACCGTGTATGCTTCACAGAGATGGCTGTGATCAATTTGTAATGTCAAATGATATGGTCAACATTGCTTGTGGTCAGGATTTTTTTCAACATTGTTGGTCACTAAATGTGTTTCACATGCAGATTTCTATGATTACAGATATCTTAAACCTTTGCTGTGCAAATGCCTGATTCAGCAATTAAAGTTGAATGATTTATTGTCGCTTGCATTTAAGGGAAAATACAGTGAACAGCTCCAACTGTGGCCATGCGCCGGTGCCATTTTGAGTAACTTAAAAAAAGAAAAAAAAATATATAACTGAAAGAGAGTCCAACTTTGTTCTTTATCTGTTGCTCTGCCGACAGGAATCTCACTCTGGACCCATAAAGACACCACTGCTGCTACTGTTGCCTCATTGCCCTGCCAACAGGATTTTCATTCTACTGTTGTAACCGCAACCTTGCTGCCAGATCACCAGCTGCCAATGCTGCAGTCACCAACTTGCCACTGCTGTCAGAGTCCTGATAAGGACGCAAAACATCACCACCAATGAAGATGCTACTTTTGTTAAAAATAACATTGCAGCTTGACATAGAGTCATAGGGCCATACAGCATGGAAACAGACCCTTTGGTCCAATCAGTCCACGCCAAACATAATCCAAAACTAAACTAGTCCCACCAGCCTGCTCCTGACTCATATCCCTCCAAACCATTCCTGTTCATGGACTTATACAAATGTCTTCTAAACATTGTAATTGTGCCCACATCCATCATTTCCTCAAGAAGGTCATTCCACAAGTGAACCACCCACTGTGTAAAAAAATTGCCCTTAGTGTCTTTTTCTAAACCGCTCCCCTCTCATCTTAAAAATGTGCCCCCTAGTTTTGGAATCCCCCATCCAGAAACAAAAAGCTATCTACGATTAACCCTATCTATACCCTTTGTTGCTTTATAAACTTCTATAAAGGTCACCTCTCAACCTCCTAAAATGAAAAAGTCCCAGCCTATCTTGCCTTTCTTTATAACTCAAACCTTCCATACCTGATGACATCTTAGTAAATCTCTTCTGAACCTTCTGCAGCTCAATAATATCCTTCCTATAGCTGAGCAAACAGAACTGGATACAGTATTCCGAAAGATGCCTCAACATTGTTCTGTAACAACCTACACGTGAATACATTCCATGAACAGGAATGGTTTGGAGGGATATGAGTCAGGAGCAGGCTGGTGGGACTAGTTTAGTTTTGGATTATGTTTGGCGTGGACTGATTGGACCAAAGGGTCTGTTTCCATGCTGTATGGCCCTATGACTCTATGTCACGTGAATACTTTTAGTACCTAACCACCACAGTAGACAGCTATAAAAATTTACACTTAAAATTTACCAAACCTGGTTTCATTCTGGTATCTGACTTGTGCAGTATTAATTTCAATTGGGATAAAAGCAATGCATTCATGCTTGCTGAGCACCAGACATAATTTTCTATTATAGGAAATTTTCTATTGTAGGAATAGAATATAAGGAAGGCACAGCCGTTTACAGAGATATCAGATTATTTTTGAAAACTGTGTGAGTTTTCCTTTGTCAGTTCTCTGCATTGGATTGGTGGTGGGGGAGATGCCTCAAATAAAAGTATTCAACTACTACCATATGGTTCCTGTTGCTCTTTCTTCAAGGAGACACAAGAACCTTCTTGTTTAAATAAAATAAAGTGGCCTGAGATTTCCCCAGACCCTTGGTGCTGAACTTTAGGTCATGCTGTTCTTATGGCCTCTACAGCAGAACTCCACATACTAAATTTCTGTTTGTTTTACCTGCTTAAAATTCTATTTCAACTGACCAACTGAAATTTGCATTGAGAAATTGAGCAGTGAAACTTTGTTAAAGGGGAAAAAATAAAATTTTACACCTGAAGAAAATTCAAATTGAGGATTGGTAATTAATTTACATAATGTTATTTCATTTTAATATTCATAAAGAATGAGGAACTAATTGTTGTGTGTGTAAAAAAAAGTAAAGTCCAAGCTCCACTCCTTCAGAGAGTGAAGACTGGTGGCAAGTTTAACCTGAGGGTCACCACAACTCAAGCAAGGAGTAAGGCTAAGAAGGTGGAACCTTCATGGTAGTATCAACTAGTATCAGATTTGAACCCACATTGTTGGCATCAGTCTGCATCTCAAATCAGTCATCGAGTGAACAAGCTAACTGAATCAGTTATCCATATTTAGATCTTGGGTTGCAACACTTTGCTGCATTATAGTCATGTGCCAAGTAACAATGCATCAGATTAACGGTCACATGGAAAACCAAGAGAAATACATTCAATGAAGCTACAGCATTTTGAGTCTAAAGCGTGATTAATTCTAATATATGAGAACCAAAAGACTTAAGACATGACCCCTAGCAAAATTCGAAGTAGTTGAACAATTCAATTGCCAGCTTTTATGATCTGGCTGAACTGTAATTAATATTCCCTATTTAATTTTATTACCATCATTTGCTTTTAATTAAATTTTCATCTGGAGGTTCTCTTACCAATGATATTGTTAAACAATACTAAGTTCTTTTTGGTTTACCATAATTATCAATGTTGCAGATTGACTGTGGTTCAAAGAGGTCATAATCTAAATTAAGAAAATAATTAAACTATAATCTATTGGATATGGTGTAATCAATTGATGTAATAAAATGTGGCTTTATGTGAAGAAAATCAAAGTATGAATGCATCACATGAGAGAATGCATGATGCAATTTTCTGAACTTTCACTTTTTAAAAATGACTCAGAATCAGTGTCGGAGAGTATTACAGCATGGAAAATGATATTACAGCCCATTGCATCCACTCCTATCTGCCCTAGTAGCAATTTCTAGCACTTGGTGCTTAGCCTTGTATACAGTGACATTTCAAGTGTTCACGTCAATGCTTTTCATGTGTTGTGAGTGTTCTGCCTCTGCCAACTTTTCAGTCAGTGAGTTCCAGAGACCCCTTACCTAATGGTGAACTTTTGTTCTCTCAAATTCCCTATAAACTTTCTGCCCCTCTCCTTAAATCCATGCCCTGGGTTGTTTATCTCTATGTGAAAGGAAGAATGCTTCTTCCTATCTTTCCTATCTATACACCTCATGTTTTTGTACAGTGCAATCGCGTCTCCTGTCAGCTTTCTCTGCTCTATGCGTAACAACCCCTGCTTGGCTAAACTTATTTCTTATCTGAGTCACCTCAGTTCAGGCAATATCCTGATTTTGTTGAAGCAATTTATTTGAATTTCAATATTAAACATATAAAATGGGATGTTCTTTTGTTCATTGTAACTTCCAATACTTGGTCTATTTGAAGTTACAGTAATCTGAGTTAAGAAAAATGAACTCCTTTCAAAAAGGATTTTTTTGCATCATTTCGTTCTGTGTGTATATGCAGCCCCGGTGCAGTACTAATTTGACCAATTAATTCGATCAATTGTTTATTCATGCTAACTTAGTCTAAGTCTTTGGTGGGGGTGTTATTATAGTTGGCCAGTGTTTTAGAAAAGGTATCAGGGTCAACTAAAGTTTGCTGAGAAGTGTTGATGTGGTATTATATGTGAAGTTAGGATTGCCCGTAGTTGGAGTTGTCTGCACATAGAAGAATATGTGAAGGAGTAACAGTTGTTTTAACCAGTCAGCAATTGATTCATCACCCAACAGGGAACCAGGAAAGCTTAACAACACTAATTCTATGAAAATAGGTATGGAATCTTTAGCTTAAGGCTGCACAAATTCAGGACGGGGAAAAATTGAACACTATGTTCATTATTACACTTAAATCTGTAATTGAGAGCTGAGATGCTGTAAAATGGGTAGTATCTGCCTCTTGAAAAATCTTCCAGCTTTTGTCTTACATAATGGAAATACTGTAGTAGTGACTTACCAGGCTGTGAAGGTTCTATTTAAGATGATAGATTTTAAAGCGTAGAAGCATGTGCCAATTATTTTGAAAAAAAAAGCTTTTGTTTCTAACACATGGCTATTATCTTGTGCTAACTTAAGTTCTGCAGTGACCAGGAACTTAATGCTTTCTTTGAATATAGTGGCTTTAAGCTCAATAGCAACTTGATAGTTATTGAGTATACTGATGACACTTTCTAATTTTGCTTCTGTGTGATTCCAGATGCCTCATATATCAACACAAGTACAGAAGGTATTGTCACTGTATGACTGCATCACTTAAAAAAAATCAGTGAGAATAAAAATCAAGTTCCTGAAAACTGAAATGTAGCCTTAAAAATTCCTGAAGTATCCCATGAGAAAATCTCTACAAGAGCCCTTGAAATGTAAAATTACTTTGATTCCTCCTGGGACACATAGTTTAAAAGTTAGAACAAGACCTTTCAGGAATGCAGATAGGGAACACTTCCCATGCAATAACGTAAGAATGTTAGAATTTTCTTCTGTAAATGGTAATTAATGTCAGATCAAATATCAATTTTATATCCAAGATAAATGGGCTAAATGGACTACTCCTGTTCCGATGTTTTAAGATTGTTTGATTGATGGTTTCACAGGATGTGTTCATCATTGGCAAAACCAGCAGGTGTTCTCTATCTCTAAGTGTCCTTGAAAAAGTGGGATTGAATCATCTTCTTCTTGAACCGTTGCAGTTCCTGTGATAAACATCCAAGTCCTATTAGGAAGGGAGCTGCAGGACTTCAACCAGTGGGAAAACTCCCGCAGATTTGCAATGTATTCAGTTTTGCTAGAGTTTTTTGATGCCATACACAGTTAAATACTGCCTTTACATCAAGGGCACACACTGTCACCTTACGTCTTGAACGCAGCCCTTTTGTCCATGTTTGGATCAAGGCTGTATTAAGGTCAATATCTCTGGAACTAGCAGGATCTAACCTGAGCTTCAGTGAGCAGCTTATTGCCGTGTAAGTACTGCTTGATAGTAATGTTGCCGACACCTTCCAGTGTTGCAGATAAGCAAATGGGATCTGATGGGCAGTAATTGGCAAGGTTGGATTTGTCCTTTTTTTGCACACAGGAAATAACTGGGCAATTTTCCACTTCGTTGAGTAGATAATGACAGTCTCGTATTTATATTAGAACAACTTGATTAGGAATATGGATAGCTCAAAAGCACCACTAGAATCTTGCCAATTCCCATAGTCTCTGCAGGATCTTATGCCTTTGGCTGTTTTGTTCCTTTACATGCAATGAATTAAATCAGCAGAAAATTGCCATATCTGATGCTAGGGACCTCGGGGGATGTTGAAATGGATCATGTACTTGGGTATTTCTGGTTGAAGATGGTTGTAAATGCTTCAGTCTTGTCTTTTGTAATAATGTGCTGAGCATCACTGTCGTTGAGAATGGAAAAATGTGTAGAGACTCCTTCTCCTGTTAGTTATTTAATTGTCCACCTCTATTCACAAATGGGTGTGGCAGGAGCAAGGAACTTTAATCTAATTTCTTGTTTATGGGATCTCTAAGCTTTATTTACTGCTTGCTGCGTCTGCTGTTTATCATGCACCCTGTGTTGTAGCTTCACCAGGTTGATATTACATTTTTAGGTTAAGTTCCATTCCTCTCTTTCCTGAAAGTGCTGCAGCAAGGAATATTAAGAACAAAGAACAAAGAACAAAGAAAATTACAGCACAGGAACAGGCCCTTCGGCCCTCCAAGCCTGCGCCGATCCAGATCCTCTATCTAAACCTGTCACCTATTTTCCAAGGATCTGTATCCCTCTGCTCCCTGCCCATTTATGTATTTGTCCAGATACATCTTAAATGATGCTATCTCTCACCTCCACAATGAAGTGGCTTTACACTTTTAAACATTTGCCTTGTTTTGGTCAAAATTACTACACTTCCAAACAGTTGAAAGACTTAAAAATTATATCTTCAAAAATAAAGGAGTATAGATTTGTGACATGCTCTAACATTGGTTTGCATATACCTTCAGATGTAGTTCGTAGTGTTGACCCAAATTATACCCAATGATGCAACAACTTTTAAAAGTTTTACCCACAGGTTTCCATTCAAGATCCTTTAGATATGGCCAAGTGGAAAACCCATGAACTAAAAGTCTATCATTTTAAAACTATCTTTCGATGTACTTAGAGTGATAATTTGACAAAGTCTGACTGATACATTTTAAAATAGATTTCTTACAGGAAATGTGCACTTTAAAATCATCATCAATTCATCATTTATCAGTAAACAGATACTAAATTACTGATGTCTTTTAAAAATATATACACAATTAACAGCAGAACTTCTACCTGTGTGGTATGACATGAGCAATGGTGAAAAAGATGGTTAAACATGGAGCAAATGAAAGATAGTCAGAGAGTAAAAGCTTCCACTGCCTATAGCAGCACAGGCAGCAGTGGGCAAATTGAAAGAATATGGTGAATGAGAACTCAGGCTCCCTGTGTTGAGAAAAATATTTCTATTTTCACCCTAGAGCTTAAGTGGCGAATTCTGAATTCTCACTGCTGAAAAGTGACTGCCTTATTTTCATGCATTAGCTGGTCTCATCTCATTTCTACACAGCTCCAAATTTTCTCTTCCTTCTTTGAGAAACTAGACAGCACTAATTCCCAGTTTGAATGTTAGAATGGTTACCTAGTTACAGCAAGGAGAATTAATCATTATAGAAAAGTTATATGGCATTGGACGCAGTCCAGAGAAGGTTCACTAGGCTGATACCAGATATGGAGGGACTGTCTTTGGAGAGTTTGAGTTGGTTAAGCCTGTACTCCTTGGAATTGAGAAGTATAACAGATAACCTTATTGAAACAATGCAAAAATCTTGGCAACTTGACAGGGTAAATGCAGAGAAGCGTCTCTCCTTGTGGGAGAATCTAGGACCAGAGGATGTAATCTCAGAATAAGGGTCGCAAATTTCAGACAAAGATGAGGAGGAATTTCTTCTGAGAGGGGACTGAATCTGTAAAATTCTTTATTGCAGTGAGCTGTTGAGGCTAGCTTGTTAAGAATCATAGAGTCCCTACAGTGTGGAAACAGGCCCTTCGGCCCAACAAGTCCACACCAACCCTCAGAGCATTCCACCCAGACCCATTTCCCTATAACCCACCTAATCCACACATCCCTGAACAGTATGGGTAATTTAGCATGGCCAGTCCAACTACCCTGCACATCTTTGGTCCGTGGGTGGAAACCAGAGCACCCAGAGTAAACCCACACAGACACGGGGAGAATGTGCAAACTCCACAAACTTAAATATGTTCAAGGCTGAGATAGACAGATTTTTAAACAGTAAGGGCATCAAGCGCTACAGGAATAAAACAGGAAAGTAGTGTTGTGGATAATCAGATCAGTCATGGTCCCATTGAATGGCAGAGCAGGCTCATTGGGCTGAATAGTCTACTGTGCCTTTACGTCTTATGGTCTCATAACAATTTTCCTCTTGCTGCTCTAGGCTTTCATTCAACTTCACCATCACCACCATTTTCTTATTTGCTCCATGGACACCTTCCTCTTCCACCTTCATTATTGGTAACACCAGTTGGGAAGGGATGCTATAATTGGGGATAAGTGTCTGAATTTCACTCTCAAAATGGAGCATCACAATATTGGACCTGTAACATATATCTCACTGATACATAGAGCCACACATACATACATACTTACAGCCCCATATTAAGGCATGACTTCAGCCTACTTGCAAAGAGATGCATCTGTGTTACACTGTGAGAGAGCACAATATGTCACTTCATTATGATGGAGATGAAGACCTGTGACTGAAATATTGTATTATTCCCAATACTCCCCACAGATATCTGATTACTCATATGAGACTGTACCAGTCTTGGAGGTCTCTTTCTGGCCTGAGTGACTAACAGTAACATCCAGTGGTTGCCACATAACCTTCAGAAGGAGAAGCAGAAGCTGAAGATCTCCTAAGGATGTGGAAGAGAATGACCAGGTTTCAAATCTACCAACTTCGCTGTTGTTATCTACAGCTGTCAGAAACACAATACAAGTGCAGACAAAGGATGTCCAGGCCATTAGATTTGAATGGAGGCATCTATTGGAGCAGGAATTGAGCCTGGAAGGAATGGATAGTCATCCTATTCCCAGTGTCTATCAAGGTTAAAACATTCCTGAGCTATTTTGCTGGCAGCTCATTTCAAGGAGGTCAAGCAGTTGAGCACCACAGTGTAAGGGACAGCTCCTGGCATACAGTATCTGAAGTGTTGTTGGAGCTAAGGTTTCATATGGTGCAAGCACTTTCGGCCACTCATGCCGTACAATTGCATGAACTGGGCGCTGTAGAAGCCAGTTGCACAATTAATAGACCTGAAGAGCAGGTGATCGTATGAACAAAGTTATCAAGGGCCACTACAGTTTGCCCACCAAAGTCTCCCTGAAAAGACACATTTGCCAAAAAAATGGGAAAAATTCAGTCCCGAATTTCAATGTCGAGAAAATTTTCTCTGATTTTCTCCTCAGGCCTTAAATGGTAATTTCATAATCTCACCACTGAGCGATGACTATCTTATTCCCATATAGTAAGCAGCAACTTGTCTCATTTGTATGTCACTTTCAATTCTCTTCTCCCTCTCTAAGAAGCTAGATGACACAAATTCCTGATGTAAAACAGAGCAGTTAGGTTATGGTTACAGTTCACTGAATGCTTTGCTGGCCATCATCTGTGCGTTTCTTCACAACAACATCTTAGCATGCTCCGTAGTCATCATCCTCCTTGACCCTTTGTCTAGCAATGGCGAGCCACTAGCCTCATTACATCTTCTGTCTTATTCTGGAACCAATTTACATTATTTTGGGGATCAGGGACACCTCGGACTTGTATTCTTCTGCCATAACAAGGCGTGGGGCTGGATGAACACAGCAGGCCAAGCAGCATCATAGGAGCAGGAAAACTTGACGTTTCGGGCCTAGACCCTTATTCTTCTGCCAGTTACTTTATGCTATTTATCTTCATAGGATGCATTTTTTTACTCTTAGCTTGGCTTTTGTGGGGCTCACTCACTTTGCACGTACTTGGACACTGCTAGAAATTGCTTTCTCACTACACTTAGTGAATTCAACGCTATCTTAAGGGTTGCTAGCCACCATTACTTTCTTAGTGCACAGCGTCTTCAGTGCTTACTTGTTGGCTGCTTATCTCTTGTGGTAAACATTGCTTTTGAGTGCAGAAAGAGAAGCATGTTGTGGAACAATGAACAATCATTGAGTGAAAATGTCACAGTGCAGCACATGCCATGTCAATGTCACACAGAAAGCATGTGTTAGCTGCTTACACGTGGCATGTGCAAATGGTCATGTGTGAAAATCAAAGAGGAGCTGATCTCATTTGGGTGCAAAGGGACCAAGGTTAATCGGGGGACCCAGACTGTCAGACAAGGGGCTGATCTAATTGCAGTCCAAGAGGCTGGCCACTGTCATTCAGCCATTGAATCCTAGCAGATATCTTGTAGTATAGAGACTGGGTCACAGTCAGTCCTCCAAATCCAATGCAACCAGTCTGAGGATTACAGATATGTCAGTTGGGATTTTGGTGAGACATCATTTTGGGATTTAGGTCATTATCAGTTGGTCTTACTGCCAAGTCAGCCCAGGGATTGAGCCACCATTAGTCCTGGGATTTGGTAAATTATAATCATGGGTTTATTAAACAGCAGTCCATAGAATCCTGCAGAAGGCAGGGAAATTAAATCTGAAGAAGGGCTATATTGTATTAAGTTGATGTGGGAATGATGATAGAGATAGGGATCAATTAGGTGAGATATTAGGTTGGAAACGTACTGTATTAGAGGGGTATGGGAGCATCAGAAGTGGGAAAGGTGGATGCCTATAGAGGTCTCAGAAACTAGATTGATGAGGGATGAATGTAAGGTTAACAAAAGTACATGAATTTTCAAAGTCATGGGGTAAGGTGGGGCCATTAATAGTTAGGTAAAGAGGCTCAATAGAACCAAAGGATGGCTGAAAAAGTCATCGAGGCCTCAGAGACGTTAGCAGAAAGGGAATTTGAAGTTTGGGTTGTGGGGTTGGGATGGGGGGAGCGGGTACGAGGTGTGAGGGGTGTGGAACTAGTGCTGCAAAGGCAGGGCCTACAATTCATTCACTGAATGGAAGTTAGAGCCTTGCCACAGCAGGTGGAAAGTCAGATGAACTCATTTGTTGGAGATCACCTGATTGTTTTGTAGCTGACTTATTTGACTGGAGTTATGCAGCCATTTGGAGTTTGTTTTTCCCTTCTCAGTGGGAGAAGCTGAATTTACGCCCAGAAAGACTGAGTGGCAATCCCATCTCAGTGGCTGTCAAGGTCATAGTTACCGCGAGTTTTTATTCTAGCCTATTTTTTGTCAAGCTTGTCCCACTGAGAAGAAAAACAAACTATAACTGCTTGCAGAACACTCCTCAAACAAGACGGCTATAAAATACAGTCAGGTGATCTCCAGATAACAAGTCCAGCAAGTAGCCGAAAGTATGTGTATTCAGAGAAATGTCTTGCTTAGAAAAGGAATTCCAATGTTATTTTCACAATGACTGTTAAAAAAAAACCCTTGTATCTCTTATAGAACGTGAAATAACTTTGAAATAAATAATTCCTCCTTAATCCTCCAATCAATATGAAATGCTCACTTAGATCCCTCAGTTGGGCAATGGGTAGGCTGCCCACTTGCAAGATTTCTTGCTCTCCATAAAATCATGGCAGGGCTAGAATTAGTGTCTCCTGTGCCACTGATGACACAGTATTCTAATTTCTCAGTCCACCCACCTATTTTACCACCTGTGAATGGCCTGTAATATTCATGCCCATGTTTCTTCACTCCATACACAGAATCATAATCATACTGAAGAGTCAGAGCTACGATGACGTTGGTATTTTTTTCTGTTTTGTTTACCTCGAAAAGGAAAATGTTGAATCCCCAAGGTTTTCCTGTTTAGTCCAGATTGGCACAATGTGATAATGAGCATTGCCTCAGTTGCACCTTGTCCAAGAACCTTGCTATTGCTGAACACTACGACTCCTTGTTAGGAATGGACCTACTTCAATTTTTAATTGAATGCTGCCTATCTTTTGCAAGTTTACATAATTTTGAATTATTTTAGCAATTGACCATTATCTCATAATCCTTCAACCAAAAGACAAGCTAACTACTGCAACAATAAACTTGGAAGTAATTTTCATAAATTTAAATTCAAAATGAATGAGAAATCCTGAATTTTATGTTAAAACAGACATTTACATTCTGGCACTGCTTGATTCCTAATCGTAATCTGTGCCTGGTGCCGTGGGAGTCCTTTTTGATAAAGGATATATCATTAAGGGCCCTGTAAGTGAAGAGGAAAGTGAATGTGTACCTAATGAGGTATTGTCTGTTGAGAGTCCAAAATGTTCAACAAATGAAACCCACAAACATAAACACAGGTTGTGCTTGAGCAGCCACATAATAATCTGCACTTTAATAAGTGTTCAATAAGCACAAAACTGTTTTGAGATATTTTTGAGGTCAGAAATAATAACGGTACACAAAACCAAACTCATTGCACTCAGAAATAGCTCAGTGAGCACAATGGAAAAATAATGGACTGAATAACATTGCGCAGAAAGAGGCTGATTAAGGCACAAAAGTAACTTAGTAATCTAATCACATCTGCTGAAAGCAAAATCCCACTAAAATGTGAAGACTTGTCTCAATGTGTTACTTTCTCATAGCAAAATGACACAATGGGGATAATTTTGACTTTGACTGATAGTGTAAAACAATGCTATCGATTCAGCCATCTGTTATACACTGACTTCAGTGGGAATAAAAATCAGGAGAGATGTATAATGGGCAGTTGAAATGATACTGCTCTTCTCACTCTAAGCCAAAGCCAAAATTACCCCCAAATTTGTGGTGGATAGAAATGAATTTGAACTAATAAGTGCTTGGAAAAAATAGACACATCTTATTTGAAAGCAAATTGACTTGGGGAAATATTTATAACCTTAGTTTAGCGCCATTACAAGGTGGAAACTGATTTACAGAAGAATATAGTAACAATTCCCTATTTGAGATACACTATTATATAAAAGAAGATCTGCACTCACGTTCAGCTTGAATCAATATTGTTTTGATGATGTTTCTCATGCCTGACAGAGTTGGAACTGAGAGAGATGAGTGAACCTTGAACTAAAATCAGAAATTGCAGGGAACTCACACCAAGTTCTAAACAATCTGTGAGAGAACAGATGAATCAATGTTTTGGTGCAAACTCTTTCAAGGTGGAATCCTGTCTTGATTTATGTTATAGGTAGTGAACATTTAAAATCAATGATCTGGTAAAGCTCTCCTACATGACTAATTAACCATTAAACCAGTTAAACTAATTAAATCATTAAAAGCGCATCTGCCAAAGGTCTCAGACACCACAAAAATTGTTAGAGGTGATGTGACTGACTGATCGATTGTTTGCTCTGTGTATTTGTTCCTGCTACTGAATAGGCATAGATGGGTATTTGGAAACACTTAAAAGATATCAATAGGATTTTCAAATTCTTTCTTGAAGGTAGATTTGCATTCAGATCTGAGTGCAAAAGTTACCTATGATCAAACTGTCAGTCCATTAGCCTCAAAAAATTGACTCAGATCCAAACAAAACAGTAGTTCGTTAACAATTTTGAACACAAGTAAAAATGAATGTATACCTTTGCTTTAGTATGTTAACACAATGATAGTATAATCATACAAGTCTTCCTTTTCTTTGCCAAGGCGGTGCTCTGCAACTATAAAGCTGAACAAGTAAATCTTTTTATTAAGAGCTTCTGTCTCACTGAGTGGAGGTTTCAGGCCAAATCATGTCCAAAAATCTATTCTGAAACCTCTGCTCAAATTTTGACAGCTGTGAGAAATTCCACCACAGTAGCTGACTACACACAGCATTCTTAAGTAACCAATGACTTTCTAAACAAGTCAACCACAACATTCCAAAAAAAAGGCACTTTGCTGAACTCCAAATGTAATGAAAAAACAGAGTTAACGTTTCGGGTCCCGTGACCCTTCCTCAGAAATGGGAAGTTCTGCGGAAGGGTCGCCAGACCTGAAACATTAACTCTGTTTTTCCCTTCACAGATGTAGCTAGACCTGCTGGCCTTTTCCAGCAACTTCGTTTTTGTTCCTAATTTACAGCATCCGCAGTTCTTTTGGTTTTTATCCAAATGTAATTGGTGACTATATAAAATTCCAGAATCTGCATCTTTGCCAACAACTAATCACTTCTTCCTTGCACCATACCCTAGCTGTGTACAATGTTTTATTGACATCTATCAGTTTTTGAGACAGTTTAAAATTCATTCAGGGCAATGGGCTTTCCTGTCTGGGCCAGCATTTATTGTCTATGCTTAGTTGCTCTCGAGAAGGTGATGGTGATCTACCTTCTTGAACTGTGTAGTCCATTTTGTGTAGGTACATTCACAGTGCTGTTAGGGAGGGAGTTCCAGGATCTTGACTCAGCAACACTGAAGGAATAGGGACATATTTCCAAGTATTGATGGTGAGTGGATTAACGGGAACTTATGGATGGTGATGTTTCCAAGTATTTGCTGCTCTTGTTCTTCCAGGTGGCAGAGACCTTTTAAACAACTAAAGTGGATATCTGTGTCTACAGCACCTTGTACATGGTACACACTGCTGATATTGTGTGTCAGTGGTGGGGAGAGTGAATTTTTGCAGATGTGGTGCCAATCAAGTGAGCTGCTTTGTGCTGCAAAAGGTCAAGCTTCTTGAGAATTATTAAAGCTGCAGGCATCATCCAGGTGAGTGGAAAGTGTTCTACTATACTCCTTGCTTTTGTTTGGTAAATGAAAAGGAAGAAGATCTTGGCTCAATCAATTTAACTGACCCACACAGTCTGTGGGTGAAGACAAAGAGTTCTACTCTAACTTTTGGAGGGAGTAGATATATTTGTACAAGTTCTCTAATGCCGTAGTAATTATACCTGAAAAAGTGAAGTTGTACCTATTGCTGTCATCTAGTAAATATTCTTGTCAACTAAGAACAGTGATCGCTTCATAGATATTCTATGGTAGTGTATCCTGTAACTTGAATCATTAGATCAGCCCAAGACAAAGTAAAAACAAAGAGGGATTGGTGACAACAGAGTACTTTAAACAACCCTTATTCGATATTACATGTGCATAATGTTGAGAGATACCAGCAGAGATCATCTGGAAAAATACCACATACCCCACCTTTCAGTTAGATACTTGACAGCTTCCTAGAGTCAACATGGGCCCAAATCTTCCACTTAGAGTAGGAGACCCTTAAAAATTCACATTTACTTTTGGAGAGGTTCTCCATGCCATCTTCCAGGCCAAGAGTCTTCCCAGCTGAAACAGAATTTGTCCAGACTAGGAATCTAAGCAGCCAGCAGTACAGTAGATTGGTATTGAAAATAGGCTCCCTTGTTTTCAACACTAGATGCCGTCTCCAAAGACTTAAATTTTCTAAAACCACTTTTTCAGCTGTTGAGAGAAAATAATAGATAGACTAGGGTGGCAGGTGCTTGAGGGTCTGGGGTGACATGTGGTTGAGGTGGTATTTTGCCAAGTGGATGATAGAAAGAAGTGCGGGGGGCTAGGGTGGCAGATGGGTGGGAGTCAAGTGGCAGGTAAGTGAGTGAGTGCTTATGACAGGTTGGGATGTGTGGAGTGGATTTGGACATTGTCAGGCAGGTCCACAGAGGGGATGGTCTTTGGGATGGGGGAGGTGCAGGGATTGTCAGAGGGAGTTTTTTAAATTTCATCAGTGGATGTGGGTATCAGTGTTTATTGCCCATCCCTAATTGCCTCAAAGCACTTAATAGTCAGCTGCAAATCTGTGGATTTGGAGTCACAAGTAGACCAGACTAGGTATGGCAGATTTCTTCCCACAAGTGATTTCCATTTCTAAACAGAATGAGTTTTTTTGACAATTGACAGTGGTTACATGAAGCCATTAGGCTAGCTCCTTTTCCAGCTGCAGGAAAGAGGAGGCTCAGATCAGTAGGAATTAGAGAGTTGCGTCCATAGTGAGTATGGGGTTGTGTCAAGGCTCAGGATGAGTTGGGGAGAGTTTGTCAGATGTCTGCGGGGACTCCAGTGGAGTGGGGAGAGGGTGATTTTAATACTTATTGAGAAGTAGGTTTTGAATCCTCTAACTTTTTCTAAGTAACTTTTAAGCTAAGCCAACTGAAAGCTTCTGAAGTCTCTGATGCTATCTCAAACATTGGGTCATTGCACGTCAGATATTTCAATTTTCCGGACACTTCTTAGACAGTCAATTTAGATTGGGACTTCAATATGATCTCAATGCACAACTCATGACTCTGCTACTGTATGGACAATCTTCCTGTTGGAAGATCTGGCCAGAGAATTCAGCAATTGCTGATCATAACTATTGTTTTTGAACAGCAGATCTGAAAATATTCTTGCTAATTCTGCAAGACCCCTCTTCTTTTTCTTTGCTAGTCCCAATTTTCATTTTTCCCTTGCCCCATCACCTCTTTTATCTTTCAATCTTTCCAGCCTTCCATCCTATCACAGATCTTCCCTTACATTCTTTCCCTCATCTATCTCTTTCCCTGTCTTAACTTTTCCAGTTCCAATGAGAGATCACAGACTGGGAGATTCAATTATTTCTCTCTGTTGTCACGTGGCTTGCTGAGTGTTACCAATATTTTCTGTTCTTATTTCAGAATTCTGACATCTGCAGAACTTTTATGTTTCTGAGAAGTTCAGTTCAGTCGGTGTGATTTGAATTGAAAGAATTACGGTGGTAAAGTCATAAGTCTTTTCTTAGTAGATATGGTAGCTTTGGAGATCAGAAGCAAAACCTTGAAGTTTGGTGATGGAACAAAAAATTGATGGACTAGAGGAATAGAAAAGACTTTTGAATGACAGATAGGTCAGCAAAGTATAGAATCATAAAGTACAGAGAAGGCGCTTTGGCCCACTGAGTCTGTGCTGCCAAAAATACACTATATCTATACTATGTCTATCTATTTTTCAGCACTAAGCCCAAAGCCTTGAATGTTATGTCACTTCAAGTGCTCATTCAAGTACTTTTTAAAGGTTGCGGCTCAGTGGTTAGCACTGCTGCCTCACAGTGCCAGGGACCTGGGCTCAATTCCACCCTCAGGTGACTGTCTATGTGGGGTTTGCATGTTCTCCCTGTCTGTATGGGTTTGTTCTGGTTTCCTCCCATTGTCCAGGGTTGTGCAGATTGAGTAGATTGGCCGTGGTAAATTGATCATAGTGTCCAGGACGTTTAGGTTAGGTTGTTTAGCCATGGGAAATGCAGGATTATGGGGATAGGGTAGTGGGGTGGGTCTGGGTGGGAAACTCTTTGGAGCGTCAGTGTAGACTCAAAGAGCCGATTGACTGACTTCCGCACTGTTGAGATCCTATGATCCTAATTATCCGCCCAAGCAGTGCATTCCAGACCCCAACACCCCTTTGATGAAAACATTTCTCCTCAAGTCCTCTCTAATCCTGCACCTTTTCACCTTAAAATTATGCCCCCCTTGTAATTGACTCTTCAGCTAGAGGGAGCATGCTGCTTCTACCATTTCTGATGAAGGGTTTAGGCCCGAAACGTCAAGTTTTCCTGCTCCTATGATGCTGCTTGACCTGCTGTGTTCATCCAGCCCCATGCTTGTTATCTCGGATTCTCCAGCATCTGCAGTACCTTTTATCTCTGCTTTCTATCTACCCTGTCCATGCCCATCATAATATTATACATCTCAATCAGGCCCACCCTCAACCTTCTCTGCTTCATAAAACAAGGAACTGGAGTTTCTCCAGACTTCTCAATGTGCAGATTAATCAAAGGTTCAAATTGGTATGGATAATTATTGCGTTAAAACAACATGGATTGAAATATGAGGGCTTTGAGTAAAAACTTAATGGGAAGCCACTGAAAGGTTTGAATGAACAGAGAAATCTAAAGGTTCAAATATTGTCTGCAAGCTTGAGTGCAGGTCATTAAATCTCTGAAATAGGGACCAAATATGCATTAACAGAGATGAAAAAATATTGATTTGAGAGAGAGATTTGAAGAACTATTGTCACACAGGCAAAGAAAAAATGGTGTTAAATGGCGTTTAAACTTTATGAAGGATTTTGATTGACTGAGTATGGAAAATGTAATCGGATTATGGCTGGTGTGACAGCTTATAGTAAGGGGCATCTTCAATTTAAAACTGTGACTAAGAAAGTGAGAAAATAGAAGAGAAATGTATTTTCATGGAGAATTTTTGGAAGAGAACAATTATTTACAACAAGGAGGGTGTTTGAGTCAGAAACTATTATACCTTTGGAAACAACTGGATGAATATGTGAAGCAGAAGAAGGGACAAACTATTAATTTTGGATTAGTCTTACTCACAAGGGGAATGGAAATGAGGAGTGGATGCTTACATTTTTGGCTGCCTGTTTCATCAATTTTTGCTGACAGTTTCTCCATTTTACCATCTGCTGTACACAGAACAACATGGCACTGCTGGGATATCTGGGAATTTGCTGGCATTCTTGACACCAATGGCAATTTTTTAAGGGCCCTTGTGAATCCAGTCAAGGACTGTTGTTCCAGAGATGATCTGAACAGTAGTTAATATTTATCTTGGATGTGGCAGAGAAGAGAAAATTGGACCCATCTTAGCATGCAATGAGCTGGTGGTTGTTGCGAACAGGATAGTAGAGGGACAGGACTTTCTCTTCACTTTTAGACCAGTAGAGAAGGCATAAACAGACTATGATAATCTGGTCAGAGTTTGGTGGCTGGATTCGCTCATTCTTGCATTCTGGAGGAGTGCACAGCAATATAGAGATCCAATTAATGAATTTCTCCTCTCTGCCAGCCTAAGTGCCAACACTTCTTCTCTGATATCTCACACTCACTGTATCTCTGCTACTGTACTCACCTTCCACCAATACTCATGCTCTACCTCTCCCACTATTGCCTACAACAGCTTCCTTCACTTTCTGCCAACCAGCTCAATCCCCGACACAACTGCATGCCCTCTGCTGCCTACTGACTCACTCAGGACAGTCCCAACTTGCACTGAAAGGAACAGCTGTCCTGCTCACTTTCATCTCCCATAAAATCCACCTCTCTCTCACAACAACGCACATTAGGACAGAAGTATCAAAACAGGACTATCCAAAATTCGGGTCCTCAACCCTTACGAAGAAATGATCCTGACTCTAACTGCACCAAGTGACTGACTGACTGTGTCCAATCCCCTGGACTTGTATTAGAGACTATCTTTGACTTACTGCGTCAGAACCTTTGACTGAAGTCTATCTCCCTTGATGACTGAGGACTGCTGACGAGCACGACAAGCTTTCTGGCTTTCTGTCCGTGCTAAACTGTAAGGTGAGACAGAGGTACTGTATCCCTGGTATCTCTGACTAGAAGGGTATGCACAAGAAGGTATGGCAATGTAAGGCAGGGAAGCTGAGAGCATCCAAGTAGGCTCAAAGTGAGCGAGTGTAAAGATCACCCAGAGATGCTGCTTGGCCCAGTCCACGAGCTTGGTGCATGCCCATGATTGCAAAGTGTCCTTGCTGTATTACAATGACAATAATTGAAGTAGAAAAGAGTACTGTAAGTAGATTAGGGATGTGCCATGAGAGTTCTCAAGAAACTGACACATGTCAAATGTCAATGTCTGTGGATGTGACGTGCCCATGGAGTATGCCCTATGATTATGTTGCATGATGACCAACTCAGAGGTGCCCACCGTTGCCCAGTGAGAATCTCATCCGAACATCCAGAACTTAGTTAAAAGAGCCAGAGACTTTTTCTCAATGTTGAGGTAGGCTTTGCAAGACCTAGCATGATTTTGCACCTTTCTCACCATTGCCCACATCATTCAGGCCTCTGTAAGATGCCATCCACAGAGTAAAACTGCCATCTTCTATTGTTCACACAATATTTAATGCCATGTAAACGGTGGTAATGTGTTGCAGTTCAGTCCAGTCTGCATTGCTATAGCAACATGCACTTTTTAATGCTTGTTGTAGTCTGCAGATATAGGAAGTAATGAATGAAACTTTAATATTCTTTCCAATATATCACTACCCAGAAATTCTCACACTCTTGCCACTTGCCTTTGGCAGGTGTTGGAAGGATTTGACTCTTTTATGAACGCAGTTTCCATATGTATCAGGCAGCTGCTTGGATGGGATGGGAGTCGAATCTAAAGAATCTGGTACAAGAAGCAGGGACATGACTTTTTGCACTACTTTACTTTTTACGTGTAAAAATACCCTGATTTATATTGGATTTTCTTGTGATCTTAATATTTGAGCCAAACATTGGTAAGTTATAGCACTTACAAGCTAATCTTTTCTTACTATCTACAAATTTTGCGACATTTTCAGTGAAAAACTAGAAACATAAGCTGTTCAATATACATTTATGAATTAATTACCCATAGTTTGTTACTCCTCGTAGATGCATTCACAAACTAATTCTTAACCGTGTGTAGTTGATAATTAATCAGTACTACTTATAAGTACATTAACTAGCTGTTATAAAATCAAGATAATTGTGTTCTTCTTTGTTGTCATAAGACTGATGCCGCACCAACAATTCAATATGATTGGAATTTAAATACAACTAATTAACATTAAATATGCAAAATAACAACAAACTAATCTTAGAAGGCAGTTATGATTCATTATGTAGAAAGAATACTATAACAGTGCTGCAGATTAACTCGGTATTAGTGATGGATCATGTAATTGGAGATTTCAAAATTATTCATTTCAGCAACATTAGGGTTAAAAGAAGTATCATCAGTTCAAGGTCAAATGTTCTTATGCTGGTCACTTAAGTGTCAAACGAACGTTTATTCATGTGGTGATTGAATCTGTTAACACATGTGGAGATTGACAGTTCACAAGATTCATCTCATGTCGCATTTAATTGACAATTAGTCAATATGTTAAAATGCTACAACAGGATAATGAGAAAAGAGGGCTACTATCAGGGTCAAACTTGTCTACAGTGCTGTATGAAAAGTCATGGTTAGAATGTTTAGTCACTTTATTAACATTCAAAGTAATAGGCAGATTCCTTTCTTGGGCATCACTACATTTCAATGTGCTTTAAAATGCATTTTCAGATTAGTAATTAAAAGGCTGATAATTTAAAAAATGATAGAGCAAAAATAGTAGAAAAGACAGAATCAATTGAGGGAAGGGGCTAAGATCCAGAAGTATGAGTAACAAAATAAGGGGAAGATTTATATTTGTATCCGAGGACATTATGACGATGAGATGCTAAGACTTACCATCAAGGTTCAGTGCCTAATTTTGTGACAGACTCTTTAGGTATGATTAAGAATAACATCTTTCTGTACCTCCACTGTGATTATTTGCTTCTGCATGATATTTGTACAAGAAACTGAAAACATTCAGTTACACTCTACGGAGTGAAGTATGATGGGACAGGCATTAGTGACCTCTGCTCTTGATCCACATGAACTTGCTGGGATTGGGTGAGACATTTATTTTCTATGCTAATGTTGATACATTTAAGTATCACTGTACAGTTTATCAAGTTTAGCTAAGCCAGATCAGGAGTAATGCCTGGACACCTAGGTCAGTACAACCTCTCTTGCTAAGCCAAACACTGTTGATCTTAGCTTCAGGACCACTGGGCTTGTGAGAAAATTCCTGAGACGGGGAATGCATTCTTTCCAGTAATCTCTGAGGAAACTGGGAGGCACCAGGTTTCTGAACAGCAATCTAATATTACTATCTGATAGAATTTCTATTTCTGAATCCAACTCACACCCACTGGGGCAAAGCCTTATGGTGACTAACTGAGCTTGGCTCAGCCAACAGTACTCCTGCTGCTGAATAAATTCGATTTCCATGCATTTGAGTAGATAAACTATGATGCTGTTTCAGTACTTTATAGAGAGTTAGTTGCATTGCTGGAGGCATTCTTTCGGGTCAATATGTAAAGCCATTTTCCAACCCACCAAATAATTTGAATTTAAACATCTCATAGCATGAGTCCTAGCTAATAATCATTCCTTAGTCAATACTTACAGAAATAGAATATTTGATTATTAATTTACTGATTGTGGGATCTTGCTCTGCAGGAGCCATACTTGCTAACATGACACCAGTAACTGAAATTTCGTAAGAATCCTTTAGTTGGAAAGCACTTTAAGATTTTCTAGGCCATGACTGATGCAAGTACTTCCTGACATTTTCTCTGCACCTTGATACATAGGAAACATAACGTCTATTAGACTCAAAGTTTACTCTATGTTTTCTGTTTGACATCTTTCAGTGGGTTTCTACATAACTTTGGCACAGCTGGAGACAAACGTTAAATGAAAATCATCAGAAAAGATGAATTGAGCCTACCACACTAGTAAAGAATTATTAACATCATAGCCGACAGGAAGGGCATCCAGTACTAGTCAAAAAGGCATTTAACCATCAAAGAAACCAGTAAATCAATATATCACTATCAGTGCCATTTAAAACAGTAATATAACTAATTTTGATATTTATTTCACTACACTTTGCCATGTACAATAGGTTTTTGTAAAGGTGTTGAGCAGCCTTGTTGTAATGCTTTTCAACTCCCAGAGGCAATATCGGTAACAATGATTTGTTATTGTGCCATTTTATTTCCCCAAAGCTTCAGTCTCCCATTGATGCCTATTTATGTGGCTCAGGTTTATAATACTAGCTGTATCTATTATTCGTTCAAGCCCCAGGCAATAATTAGTTTTCATTAAGGATATATCAGTCATATTAACCGATGTTTTCATGTACAACAGCCTTCGGAAATGGCAGATTCCCTCTGTTGCTGGATCCAATGGCGAGATTAATGCCCTCTGCAAGCAAGAGCCTTGCAGCAGCATGTTCAAATGAAACCCAAACCCTGACCAGTCACGCTTCCATTGTGATGTGCTGTGCCAAACAAAGGAACTTGCTGAAGTAAAATACACTTTTGGAACATTTTAAATAAGCAAACAAACTTACGTAGGGTGCATTTAACAATTTCCACATTTCCAAAAGACATTACAGGTAACGCATTACTTTGGAAAAACATTCATATTGTGACACAGTTGAATGTGGCAGGCAATTTATGCTCAGCACTTTCCCGTACACAATGAAACAAATGACAAGATCATATGCTTTATTGGCTGTTTTGGGGAAAGATATTGCCCAATGCATGGAGAGAATGCCAACTTACCGAGATTGCCTGGAAAATTTTCACTGTTTGTGGGAACTTACTGTGTCTGGAAATTAGT
Source organism: Ginglymostoma cirratum (assembly GCA_024137785.1). NCBI lineage: Eukaryota > Metazoa > Chordata > Chondrichthyes > Orectolobiformes > Ginglymostomatidae > Ginglymostoma > Ginglymostoma cirratum. The sequence continues at coordinate 18,693,547 of JAHRHZ010000223.1, forward strand.
TGCCGTATTTGCCAATTACAATGGTTATATTTTGAAAATAATCTTTTGATTAGAAAGCACTTTGGAGCACGTTAAATTCTTTTTATATCCATTAGAGATGAGGCACCAGTTAAATGTTTCATCTATAATGTAGCTGCTCTATCAGGGCATTCAATCTTATATGTATAGTTCCCAGTGAACAGAATGGATGCTGCTGAATATCAAGGGGGACCAGGACTTGCAAGAACATTCAGTTCTCATATAACCGTAACTTGCAGTCATCGATTTGGAACTTGGAGAGATAAAATACTGGATGATGGAGGCAGGGTGAGATTTGCAAAGACTATATTTAGGATCATTTTTCTCTCTTATCCATTCAATAATTTCTATTATTATTTGGGACTAGATTGCTGAATTGAAGTTACAATCTGGCCCTGAAGAAGGGTCCAGACCTGAAACGTCAGCTTTCCTGCTCCTCTGATGCTGCCTGGCCTGCTGTGTTCATCCAGCTCTACACCTTGTTATCTCTGGATAAGCAACTTTTTTTTTAATACGAAACTTTTGAGATCCCAAGTACTCAGTAAAAGCATAAAAGTCATAAAATTTCAAGGTTTTGAGAAAACAAAATAAATATTAGTATGCAAAATTAGAAAAGTAATACAATTTACAATATATATAGCTTATATTCTCAAATCCAATAAATTGATATAAACGTGAGTTATAAAGACCACATATTTTTATTTTTCTGTATTTTTTGATTGTGGAATGAACTGGAAAAACGACTTTTAAAATTAAGAAATGTTGAAATGTTGGTGCACTTTTTAAAAGCAGGTAGTCTAACACTCGTCATAAGAACACATCTGTTTGTTCAAAATGTTAGTGCAAGGCTAGTTTGCAATTGAGCTGTAGCCAAGTGCTGTGTACACACGGAGCTTTGGCTGTCAACACAAACTGTTTGGTCTATGGACTAGTGACCAATTATTGAAGGCAAAGGCCTTCGGCCTGTTCACAACTATGCGATTGGCACTCACATACCTGAACAACTCGTGCTTGTAGTTGTTTTGAGAGAAACCATTGGACCTCTGATGAAGGAGCTGATTCCGTTCTGCAGTAAAAAGCATCTCAAGCCTGAAGAGAGTTAATTCATTTCCCTTTGCCACTTGCAGTAAACTATGACTTTTAATTGATGAGCTAAGGACTTTTACAACTGGGAGCCAGTCACCCTGTACCTTCTATAAGCAAGTGGATGTGTCTGGAGAAGCATAATCAAGAAGCAGCATGTCTCAAAAAGTGAACCTTGTGAACAGGGATCATTGATCTACCTTCCAATCTTTCCCCTCACCTAGCACACCCATGTTTCTTTTCCTCCTTGTCTGTGTCTATCTGGACATGTATTTGTCGGGAAGTGTTCATAAGGGGGTTGTGGTGATTAGAGTTTTAACCAGTAGAGTAATATGTTGACAGTTAATTATTATTTGTGTGTAGTTACAATCCATTTATTTGAAATAAATGACCATTCTTGTTAAGCACGGAAAGATGGTCTGTGCTTATTGTCAGTCTGGATCCGAATGGCATGTAAGTTGGGGAATTTGGTGTACTTTTTTAAAATCTTTAACTTTTGTAATAACTGGGAATAGCAGAAATTGATTTTCAGCACATTGCACCCCACAGAACAAATATTAAAATATAATACATCAAAATGGTTGAGTCCATTCCCAAGGATTTCTTAGCAATCCCCATATAATAACGAGATCATAAAATCTCATTAAAACTTTACAAGAGATTGCAATTCTTCTCCTGCAAAGACCTCACTTCTGAACTCCCTCAAAAACCATAATATCACAGGCTACTTCAATAACTCCTCATAAACTGGTACTTCACCCTCCTGTCCTGGGACTACACCCTCCCTGGATTCTGAAAACTGTACTCCAGCATTTATTCACAGGCAAAATTCCAGCTTCACCCAGCCTGCTAACTCCACCAAGCCAGTATTGTCCCATGAATGAGCTCTCATCTTGCCGAGTAATACCAAACAAATATGATTTTTGGGCTTTTCATCTTCCACTTACAACTGCTTTGAAGCATTAATTAATTGCTGGCTTCTTTTGAGCATCTCATGACCACCAGTACTTTCCTGAGCCCTAACTCCAAAACTTAGCTGGACCTATAAGCTCCAAAGACGTTCCTTGAGTCCTAACTGCGCAGAATTATCCAATTGGTCTTGCACATCTCTCTGAGCTTCACCAACACAGAACTCTTTGGACTTCTCAGTAGTGCATGTAAATAGCACTTTTCCGCATATTATCTGTTTTCATCTCTCTCTCTCTCTCTCACACACACACACATACATATACACATTGTTTCTAAATGTCTGTAACACCCAAAGTGTTTTTTCGTGTCATTTGATTTATTTTGAACAGCCTATTGAAAATTTTGCAATAAGCCTCACCCCAATTGTTAGGCAGAACTGACTGCAGTAACCAAAACTCAGTGTAAATACTGGAGCATCAAGTTCCCAGATTGTTACAATATTCACAGATTTGCTGGCTTACACAGTACAAAAGAATATGACCCAAAAAATCCATCACAATCTCTGTCCCTAGTGGTTGGCTACATGATAAGGAAAGAAAGTGTGGAATATAAGCATATCTACATCAACAGTGATTTAATTGATTTACTTAAGGTAGAAGAATAAAGGGAAAGAAAATATTTTTTAAAAATATCTACCATATAAACAGAATACTTAGAAAGCAAACTGCTTTCCAGATTTAAATCCACTGTTCCCAACCACTATAACAAGCAAATACAGTCAAAGATGGCCATACTATATGGCCATATATTTAGCCATATCCACTCATGTTAAAAAAAGTGTCAACATGATGCCATGTAATTAAAAAATTACATCCGCTAAAAGCTTTCATAGAGAAAAAGTGGGTTGATTCACTGTAAAGGACATCAATACAAGAAAGGTCAAAGAGGCTAGTAATTTTTTGTACTTACACAAGGTGCCACGAATTGTGCTGCCCTCTTTTTTGTGTTGCTTGAAAAGATCTTGGAAGGATTCCATTCTTGGTTCATCATTCACATCGACAACATAACATCAAAATGTTTCCACCAAATCATTACACTCCCAGGGAAGCCTTTTTACAAATATATACTGGTTTCTATTGACAACATCTGTTTGAAGGGATGTGCTAGAGAAAACAAATGCAGGGCATAATAACAGAATCTAATAATGAATGTTTGATTCTATTTAAATATTTATACTTTAGATCATTAGAAAATAAAGCTCTCCACATAATTTATTAGGTTTCCATACTAAATTAGAGAATGAATGCTTTGAATTTGCGTAGGAGCAAAACTACAATTCAAAATTGCTCTTAATGGCTACTTTAATGATTATATCTGGATATAAGAGTAGAAAACAATTCAGAAGAGCTTTTTGTAACAATATTTTTCAGAAGCTAAAAATTAAAAGGCTGTTTCTGTTAGTTGGAAAAAACACAGTCAGGACATCAAGGGGCATTTATTCGCTCTGTGGGTTAAATATTGATTGCATTATCATAAGTGGTAGTGAGGTAGAGAATATTACAAGAAAATTGTTTTTCAAAGTAAAGAATATAAAAGAAAATGAGGAAACAAAGCATGGTATTGAAAACAGAAAGCTTCATTCAGAAGCAAGTACAAACCCTAAGCTGTGCCTCACCTTCATACGTACTGCAAATTCCATGTCACAGAGTCATAGAAATGTACAGCATGGAAACAGACACTTCGGTCCAACTTGGCCATGCCGACTAGATAAATCTAATCCCATTTGCCAGCATTTGGCCCATATCCCTCTAAACCCTTCCTACTCATATACCCGAGATAAAAGGTACTGCAGATGCTGGAGAATCCGAGATAACAAGGCGTGGGGCTGGATGAACACAGCAGGCCAAGCAGCATCATAGGAGCAGGAAAGCTTGACATTTCGGGCCTAGACCCTTCATCAGAAAATCATTTTTGTCTGACATGGGATTGTGCCACTGTTTCTTCAATATCACTGGATCAACATCCTGCCTAATGGCACTGTGCGTGTATTACATCCTAAGTACTGCAGCAGTTCAAGAAGGTGGCTCACCACCAGCTTCTCAAGGGCAATTAGAAATGGGCAACAAATGCTTAGTTCGTCAGCAATGCCCACATCCCATGGGTGTATGAAACGTTGAACTGATAGGATTGGGTTTCGTCGAGTCAGATAGTTGCTGCCAATCATCAAAAATGGTGGATGAGAGCCGATTCCAGGATAGCCATCCCTACTCATGCCAGTAGATTGAAAGTTGGTATCAAAGCACATGGCTTCGAACTTCATGTTACCATCCATGTTGTAAAAAAGTCAGAAATGGGAAGATGGGACCCAACTCTAGGATTGGTGCCCCCCATTCTTGGTGGCAGAAACTCTCATCAGTGGGGATAAGGGTACAGATACTGAAGTGACACTATTTAGGATGCAGGTGTATGCTCGTAAAAACTTAGAGCTGATTTCATCAAAGTCATTTTCCAATATAGAGTCAGGAAGGCAATTTATAGTCATGACTAGGAAATAGTAGGAACTGCCGATGCTGGAGTCTGAGGTAACAAGGCGTGGAGCTGGATGAACACATCAGGCCGGGCAGCATCAGAGGAGCAGGAAAGCTGACGTTTCGGGTCTGGGCCTTTCTTCAGGAATTTTCTGAAGAAGGCTCCAGAGCTGAAGTGCCAGCTTTCCTGCTCCTCTGATGCTGCCTGGCCTGCTGTGTTCATCCAGCTCTACACCTTGTTATCTATTTATAGTCTTAACTCTTGCATGTCATTACAAAGTTTTTCTTCATTGCAGTGCACCATCATTGACTGATATTACACCTACATTATATATCCTTAATTAATGAACAAAGTTGTTCAAGCTCAGCAGATGTTCTCTTTTGTCTCTTCATTAGCCCTGTGAAGTGTTGTTATCACTGTGGGTCTAGCATCTATCCGCTCCCCTATCACATTATCATCGATTATCCATTATCACTGATTATCCATTATTATTGATCATACCTTATTGTTGATTGAGATTGATATTTAAACATACACTAGTAACCTTACAATCGAGAAATGTAGGCATGAGCACTTTTTCTATTTGTGATGGGAAATGTAGCTAATACTATAGGCATGGTGGAATAGGTCAAAAATTCTGCAGGAACCTAGTTAAGAATGCAAGTTTTAAAATTTTACACCCTTCACAGAGCTGGTAACAACTGTTAGGTGATAAGAGAGGAGACAGAAAAATGATGGTGGACCCATTGAGATAGCAATGCTTCACAAGGCTAATGAGGAGATGAAAGGGAACACTTGCAAAGCATAGGCAATTCTGTTCATTGATTAAGGATGCATAATGCATGAGTGAATTCAGTTAAAGATTATGTACTGTAATGAAAAAAATACATTGTAATGAAATGTCAGAATTAAGACAAAAAGTCTGCTAAGAGTATCTCAGCATATGTTATAAAATGAAGTTTGTAACAGTTGGATATAAGACCCAAAGTGGCTGTTTAAATAATGATAGTGACAAGCCCACACCCTGCACTACCAACCTGGCCAGCAATATTGCAGCAATAGGTATTTAATTCATGCTTGTCCCACCTCTAGTTTCTGGATGATTTGTAGGAGCCATGAACCATATTCTGGATTCAGGAGCCTCCTGAAAGACAAGTTTGAAAGAAATTGCGTATTTCCCTCAATGAGACCTCCATGAACCCAATGATGTTTCTATGTCCTTCATGACCATTCCATGACAAATTACTCAATGTGCTTCATGTACAGTAGCCAATTTTCTGCTCAACAATCACCCACAAACAGCAAAGAGACAAAGATCAGGTTATTGTTCTTTTATGATGCCAGGGGATGAATATTAACTAAGACATATTATGAAAGAATTTTGGACTCGTGGTAGGCCATGTGATTAAGGCAGCCATGTTTCGTGCTTGATCTTGGACGATAAAGTAGAAGCTGGCCAATCAGAGGAACACTATGGGTAGAATTTTTCCCTCCTGAAACATGGCGAGACACCATCCCCACTGACATAACTCACCATTAAGAGCTGACAGCAGGTAGTTTTCAGAGGTCTCCCCCCTTTCTATTCATCCATTTGTCTAATTATCTGTCCCCAGAGAGAGGTAGCAAACATGGAGGAATAACTGGGCAAGTTGGCCCAAGGAGACTCCATTTCTAGCCACCTCATTAATTAAGTTCTGGGTGAGAACATGCATGAGCTTCCTTGTCAGCCCACCACTATTTAAGGCCCTTAGGTGGTCATTAATGTCAACTTAAGGACATCAACCCACCACTGCTGCAATTACCTGCTTTCCCAGCAGGTGAGAAGGGATAACTTGGGTGTTTCATTTGCCCCAATCTGGGGACCAACATCTAGACATATGGATGAATGGAAAGGAGTTGACCTCTGAAAACTATCCGCTCCCCATCATCTCTGGATGATAAGTTATCTCAGTGGGGTCGGTGTCACGTTAATCAACACCTAATATATCTGTCCATACACTTAGTTACAAAAGGGGGAGAATTCAATTCTTGAATAATAAGTAGCCATAATAAAGCAGAGAGATCTTAAGAACGGGCGAAGGATTCTCGCCCAATATGTTCCAATCGGAGAACAGTTCTCCTGGCAATTCAATTTAAAGAAACCTCACAGCTTACTGAGAATCCCCTGCTTTTACCTAACATTCCACTCCATTAAAAAATTAGCTTGCTCAAGAAAATTCAGGAGAAGCAGAAACGATTACAGTTTGTAAGCGCGAGAGATAATCGGTACTGCAGATGCTGGAGAATCTGAGATAACAAGGTGTGGAGCTGGATGAACACAGCAGGCCAAGCAGCATCACAGGAGCTGGAAAGCTTGATGTTTTGGGCCTAGACCCTTCATCAGAAGGGGGAGGGGAAGATGGTTCTGAAATAAATAGGGAGAGGGGGGAGGCGGATAGAAGATGGACAGAGGAGAGCATAGGTGGAGAGGAGGCAGACAAGTCAAAGAGACGGGGATGGAGCCAGTAAAGATGAGTGTAGGTGGGGGGTAGAGAGGAAATAGGTCAGTCCAGGGAGGATGGACAGGTCAAAGGGGCGGGATGAGGTTAGTAGATAGGAGATGGGGGTGGGGCTTGAGGCGGGAGGAGGGGATAGGTGAGAGGAAGAACAGGTTAGGGAGGCGGGGACGAGCTGGGCTGGTTTTGGGATGCGGTTGGGGGAGGGGAGATTTTGAAGCTTGTGAAATCCACATTGATACCATTGGGCTGCAGGGTTCCCAGGCTGAATATGATTTGCTGTTCCTGCAGCCTTCGGGTGGCATCATTGTGGCATTGCAGGAGGTCCAGGATGGACATGTCGTCTGAGGAATGGGAGGGGGAGTTGAAATGGTTTGCGACTGGGAGGTGCAGTTGTTTGTTGCGAACTGAGCGCAGGTGTTCTGCAAAGCGGTCCCCAAGCCTCCGCTTGGTTTCCCCGATGTAGAGGAGGCCACCACGGGTACAGCGGATGCAGTATACCACATTGGCAGATGTGCAGGTGAACATCTGCTTGATGTGGAAAGTCTTCCTGGGGCCTGGGACTCCCTACCTATGTCCGTGACACCACCCACGCCCTCCACCTCCTCCAGAACTTCCAATTCCCCGGTCCCCAACACCTCATTTTTACTAACGACGTCCAGTCCCTATACACCTGTATTCCCCATGCAGATGGCCTAAAGGCCCTCCGCTTCTTCCTGTCCCGCAGAACTGACCAATCCCCCTCCACTGACACTCTCATCCGCTTAGCCGAACTCGTCCTCACCCTCAACAACTTCTCTTTCAATTCCTCCCACTTCCTACAGACAAAGGGGGTGGCCATGGGTACCCGCATGGGCCCAAGCTATGCCTGCCTCTTTGTAGGTTAAGTGGAACAATCCCCCTTCTGTACCTACACTGGCCCTAAACCCCACCTCTTCCTCCGTTACATTGATGACTGTATCGGTGCTGCCTCGTGCTCCTACGACGAGCTCGAACAGTTCATCCACTTCACCAACACGTTCCATCCAAACCTGAAGTTCACCTGGACCATCTCTAACACCTCTCTCTCCTTCCTGGACCTCTCTCTCTCCATCTCGGGTAACCACCTAGAAACCGATATCCATTTCAAACCCACTGACTACCACAGCTACCTGGAATACACCTCCTCCCACCCACCTTCCTGCAAAAATACCATCCCCGATTCCCAATTCCTTCGCCTCCGCCGCATCTGCTCCCAGGATACGGCATTCCACTCCTGTACATCTCAGACGTCCTCATCAAGGACCGCAACTTCACCCCCGCAGTGGTCGAGAACGCCCTCAACCGTGTCTCCCGCATTTCCCGCAACTCATCCCTCACACCCCGTCCGCGCAATAACAACCAAAAAAGACTCCCCCTCGTCCTCACGTAACACCCCACCAACCTCTGGATCCAACGCATCATCCTCCGACGCTTCCATCATCTGCAATCCGACCCCACCACCAAAGACATTTTTCCCTCTCCACCCTTGTCTGCTTTCCGGAGGGACCACTCCCTCCATGACTCCCTTGTCCGCTCCACACTCCCCTCCAGCCCCACCACACCCGGCACTTTTCCCTGCAACCGCAGGAAGTGCTACACCTGCCCCCACACCTCCTCCCTCACCCCAATCCCAGGCCCCAAGAAGACTTTCCACATCAAGCAGATGTTCACCTGCACATCTGCCAATGTGGTATACTGCATCCGCTGTACCCCTTGTGGCCTCCTCTACATCGGGGAATCCAAGCGGAGGCTTGGGGACCGCTTTGCAGAACACCTGCGCTCAGTTCGCAACAAACAACTGCACCTCCCAGCTGCGAACCATTTCAACTCCCCCTCCCATTCCTCAGACGACATGTCCATCCTGGGCCTCCTGCAATGCCACAATGATGCCACCCGAAGGCTGCAGGAACAGCAAATCATATTCAGCCTGGGAACCCTGCAGCCCAATGGTATCAATGTGGATTTCACAAGCTTCAAAATCTCCCCTCCCCCAACCGCATCCCAAAACCAGCCCAGCTCGTCCCCGCTTCCCTAAATTGTTCTTCCTCTCACCTATCCCCTTCTCCCATCTCAAGCCCCACCCCCATCTCCTATCTACAAGCCTCATCCCGCCCCTTTGACCTGTCTGTCCTCCCTGGACTGACCTATCTCCTCCCTACCCCCCAACCTACACTCACTTTTACTGGCTCCATCCCCGCCTCTTCGACTTGTATGCCTCCTCTCCACCTATCCTCTCCTCTATCCATCTTCTATCCGCCTCCCCCTCTCTCCCGATTTATTTCAGAACCCTCTTCCCCTTCCCCTTCAGATGAAGGGTCTAGGCCCGAAACATCAAGCTTTCCTGCTCCTGTGATGCTGCTTGGCCTGCTGTGTTCATCCAGCTCCACACCTTGTTATCACAGTTTGTAAGTGTATTGCTTTCTCTATTTGTTTCCAATCTTTGTATGCATGATTCTATGTGTGTGTACAATACAGTATATGTATGGGAATGCGTTGTGTTAAGCCTTCTGGGGAAAGTGCATGATTATAAACAATCTCACTTATTTTTCAATTCACAAAACCCATTGCTAGTATCATTTTAATTGTGAAATCACTCTGAAGGTAAGAAACTGCACACGTCCCACTCATAAAACACTTTGATCAAGGACAATGCATAAATTTCATCCAGAACACTAAAGTAAAAGTAAAGTCGCTATTGTCCTACCAGATCACAGGGCTACTCTTTCATTAGGCAGCTGGTTGTGGCCTAACCTGAGGGTCACATGCCTCAGATGAGGGGGAAAGGTGAAGAAGGAAAGTCCTTTATGGTAAACTCAGCCAGTGTCGGAATCGAACCTGCGCTGTTGGCATCACTCTGCATCCCTATCACTTAATGTATAATTGCAATATTGGGTAAAAAATGATCATGTGCTCATTAGAGTAAATCTTCATGCCGCAGAGGAATGGAGATCCAGTCCTTCTATCCAATGTTTGCCAAAAAATGAAACCGTTGGTCAAATTCTTTACAGTCATAGCTCCTCAATCAATTTAACACAGTGGACTGTAAGTAAGAATCCATGGACTCATTCTGAATTTAATGCCTGCACTGACATTTAATGCATTCAAAATCGTAATGTTAATCTCTTGGGTTTATATTTCTAAGGAGAGGCGATAGCCTAAAGATATTATGGCTGGACTGTCAACCTAGAGACCCAGATAACGTCTGGGGACCCAGGTCCAAATGCTACCATGGCCGAAGGTGGTATTTGAATTCAATGAAAATATCTGGAATTAAGAGTCTAGTGATGATGATGAATCCATTGTTTTTTGTCAGGAGAAATCCATCTGGTTCACTATTGTCCTTTAGGGAAGGAAACTGCCATCCTGACTTGATCTGGCCTACATGTGACTCCAGAACCACAGCAATATGCTTGGGACTTAATTAGGGATGGCCAATAAATGCTGCCTGGCCAACAACACCCTTATCCTGTGAATGGATAAAGAAATAAAAAGATCTTATATGGGCCTGAATGACATTGGCCGTACTAACACTTGTGATAGAATCATTGAGAAAACTGATGAGGCCTATCTCAATGTTGGCAGCAATTCACAACATCTCTTATGCATCTTCTGAACATTGAGGTGAGTTTCTAGCTAGGCAGTGGTAAGTAGCCTATTAGTGGGGATTATTGCTTGATATTATTAACTGCACATCTCAACTTGTTATTATGTAGCTTCCTATCTTACCAAATGCTCCGAAGGAACGAGACTTAAAGAACTCTTAACATGCGAGCTACAGCAGGAATCTGCCAACTTCAGCTCATCACTGACTGCAGAGAGCCTGCATGTTGGTCACCATGCAATAGCATCTCGAGGCATGATCCAGGGAGGCCAGACATATGGACTCCTGGTCCAAGGAGTTTGGCATCCAACATTTGGTGACCGCTCAAGATCCTCATGGCACCTTGCTGATCCATTTGCAGGCTGCTTAGCAAAAAACAGACCTGTAATATAGAGGGCACTAGGAATAAGCTTTGGACGCTGCTATGAGGATACTTTGCATAAGGACAGGGACCCAGCACACAGGTTAGAGCAGCCTTACATTTAAGTACTGCTCACTTGCTTTGTCAGCACTCACTCAACTGTCATCTATTTGCATGCTCACAGCATCCATGCCTTGCCATGGCATGCATGTTGGTACTTAGTCAAAATCTGAAGGCTATCAGAACTGCCATATTGAAATGCTTCTGTTCAGACACACAGACAGGCTTCTTTTCATGCTTGTCATTAAGTGAGTAAAATGAAAGTGCAGAAACAAAAGCTTTTAAATTTAAAAAAAAAACTTTGTGTCATGTTCATATTACTATTTTTAGAGTCTTGTTGGGATTTACTGTGACACATAAGACCGTTATAACAGAGCAACTGTGCAATTTCATACTGAGTGCCTTATAGGTAAAATTCCTTAAGTCATTTTCCTCATGCGCCTTTCAGATGTAAGATGCTTATTTGTTCAGCTAAGATTGTGTTGGATGCAGGGACAAAAGATCTGAGTTACATTTGGACTTGATAATTTCACGATGATTGTTGGAGGTCAGGAGTTGATGCTTTACAGGCATCACATTCTCTCACTACTTTTGAACTAAACAACAAGTGGGAAAGAAAAGTTCCAGTAGTTCACTTTGCCAGTGGAGAACAGATTAAGAGATTTGAAAGGAGAAGGCTTTATAGCTGTAATCTCTGAAAAGTTCAAAATATTGAGGGAAATATCAAACAAAATGACGGTAGTTGGAATTCGTACATGATCTTTTGACTCCCCAAATACACAATCGCACTTTACTGCTAACCAATCTAAAATCTCTTAAGATCCTTTCAAATTAATTACATGTAACACGGTAATTTATCCTTTCATTGTGTCAATTTGCCCATGCAGGGATGAATGTTAATAGAAATGCAAATTTGAAACCCTACTATGCGAATTTAGCTATGTAATGTGATTAAGGTAAAGTACCATAATATTCAGAAGAATGTCACTGACAGAAAAGAAGCAAATTAATCTAATCCTGCATATACTATAGGAAGTAAAATCACAGGCATGTTTGTTTAGAAGGTGAACTGGTAATGCCTACTAAAAATTTAACAAATGCAATTTTCAATTTTAGTTTTATGCAGCCTAATATTTTTTAACGATTGCAGGCTTTAATTAGTTCATGTGTATTAAAAATATTTAGTATAAAATATATTGAAGGTCTCTGAAATTTGCATCAGTGTCACATCAGCAGCATTGAACCTCAATAAATAACTTTAGGCTGTCTAAATGACAACTAACCACACTGAAAAATTCATGTGTCACTCACTTGAGAGAAAAAAAAACAGCATCCTGTCAATCAGTTCGAGCTGCATAGTTTGCTTTGGGTGGTCATTGATCTGCAGGAGCTGGTCTAATGACTCCCGCCTGATCCTTGGAAGCCTGAAGGATTGTTTTCTGCAACTGGCCTCAATGTCTGAAGACAAGAATCCTCTTGTACCTATTCCCCAGGATCTCAATGTCACTGCTTTTAAGGTGGAGAAGGCACAACAATTATCCTGGGTTGCCACTGAGAGATGATGGACAAGTAGTCTGGAAGTTAAAACATCACTCCATCATTCTTTGTAATGAGAATAAAGATTTTCTCGTATTGTTGCTTCTAAATCTAGCAGAGTAAGTTGAAATGACTGTTATCTGCAACACTTTGTGTAAAAGCCACCTTAACACCTGTGTGACTTTCAATTTTCATTTCACTGATCCCAAACTCAGCATCAAGGACTTGGAATTCCTACACTGCGGAAAGAGGCCATTTGTCCCACCAAATGCCCACTTACTCTCCAAAGAACATCCGACGCAGATCCAGCCCCCATGTTATCCCCATAATCCTACTTTTATCTTGGTTAACGCACCCAACCTGCACACCCAAGGACACAGCAGGCAATTTAGTATGGGCAATCCACCTAAACTTTGGACTGTGGAAAGAAACCAGATCACCTAGCAGAAACCCATGCAGACACGGAGAGAATATGCTAGCTCCAAACAGACAGTGACCTGTGGCCAAGGTCAAAACTGCACGACCTTGGGCTCGGATTTGCCCTCTGCAATTGGATCCTCAACTTTCCGACCCATAGGCTGCAATCAGTGAAGCTAGGTAACTGAATCTCCTCCATAATAACACTCAACATTGGAGCCCCCAAAGGATGCTTCCTCAGCCCCCTACTGTACTCTCTGTACACCTACGACCGTGTTGCTAAATTCCAAATGAGCACCATCTACAAGTTTGCTGATGACACCACCATAGTGGGATGGATATCTAACAACAATGAGTCAAAATACGGAAGAGAGATATAGGGCTTGGTGACGTGGTGCAATGAAAACAATCTGTCTCTCAATGTCAGCAAAACTAAAGAACTGATCACCACCTTCAGAAAGAAGGGTGGAGACATGTCCCCATCTACATAAATGGAACTGAGGTTGAGGGGGTGGAGAGCATCAAGGCCCTCAGAGTGATGATAACCGATGACCTGTCCTGGACTTCCCACGTAGATGCGAGAGTCAGGAAGGCACAACGCTTCTTCTTCCTCAGGTGGCTCAGGAAATTTGGCATGTCCGTAAGGTCCGTCACCAACTTCTACAGATGCACTACTGAAAGCATACTGTCCAGGTGCGTAATGGCCTGGTAAGCCAACTGCTCTGCCCAGGACCATAAGAAACTACATAACAAACATTCATCATGGAAGACAACATTCCATCCATGGCCAGCGTCATCAAAGACACATCACACCCTGGTAATGACTTCCTACAACCTATTCGATCAGGCAGAAGATACAGAAACCTGAACACACACAAAAACTGGTCCAGGAGCAGCTTGGTTTCAGCTGTTGCCAGACTGTTGAATGGACTCTAGACTCAAATAACGTAACCTGCAATGTAACCTGTATGCCTCTAAGTCTTTTTGATCTGTACATCCTTTGCTTGCTATGATGTGCCTGTACCACTTGCAAACAAATCTTTTCACTGTGTTTCGGTACATGTGACAATAAAATCAATCAATCAATCTATTGAACCCAGGCCCTTGGCACAGAAAGGCGGCAGTGAAAACCATTGTGCCACCATGCCACCCTGAGACAATTGAAGGCTATTGATTCCTTTACACCTGTTATAGTCTCCTCATATAAGGATTTCCCCAGGGCAACATTGAATTTGATTTGATTTGATTTATTATTGTCACATGTACCCAAGATACAGTGAGAAATATTGTATTGTGTGCTAACCAGACCAATCATAACTTACATAAGTACATCATGGTAATAGAACAGAATGCAGAATGTATATTATTACAGCTACGGTGAAGGTGCAGAAAAAGATCAACTCTAATATATAAGAGGTCCGTTCATATGTCTGATAACAGAAGAGAAGAAGCTGTCCTTAAATCTGTTGGTTCGTGTTTTCAAACTTCTGTATCGTCTGCCTGATGGAAGAGGGTGGAAGAGAGTATAACTAGGCTGAGAGGTGTCCTCGATTATGTTAGCTGATTTTCCGAGGCATGGGTAAGTATAGGCAGTCAATGGATGAAAAGTTGGTTTTTGAGATACACAGGGCTGCATTCACAACTCTCTGTAAATTCTTGCGATCACAGGCAGAGCAGTTGCCATACTAAGTTTTGATGCATTCAGATAGAATGCTTTCTATGGAGCATCTATAAAAATTGGTAAGAGTCATTGTGAACATGCTGAATTTCCTTAGCCTTCCGAGGCAGTAAAGGTGTTGATATGTTTTCTTGACTGTTGTGTTGATGTGGATGGACCAGGATAGATCATTGGTAATATTTACTCTTAGGAACTCAAAGCTCTTGACCATCTCCACCTCAGCACTATTGATACAGACAGGATTGTGTGCTCCACTCTCTTTCCTGAAGTCGATGACCAGCTCCTTTGTTTTGCTGATATTGCGGGAGAGATGGGTATCTTTACACCATCCTACTAAGCTCATTTGCTTCCAACACATCCAATTTCTTCATATTATTTTAATGTGGCTCAGTTGGTAGTATTCATTCCTCTGAGTTAGAAGGTCAATTAATTCAAGTCTAACTCCAGGACTTGAGCAAAAAAATGAAAATTGATAACCATGTGCAGTTCAGACAGAGTGCTACACTGTCTTTCAGGTAAAAGCTAAACTGAGGCCCCCTTCTGATCTACTAGGTCAATGCAAAGGTCCCATGTCACTACTTTGTAGAAGGGTGGGCTGTACAAAGTGCTGGAAAGGACTGACAGATCCAATGCTAAAGCCTATCACATTTCTAAGGTCATAAGATACACAGGGCCTTTGTTTTCAAGATGAGGAACAATTAAAAACAATGAAAGGTTAATGAGAGAGATAATAGGTTAGTGATAGAAAGGTTAATGAGACACATTTTATACTTGTTTAATTTCCACTCAGACTAGATATCTCTATTCTGAGGAAGGGTCACCGGACCCAAAATGTTAACTCTGTTTTTCCCTTTACAGATGCTGCCAGACCTGCTGAGCTTTTCCAGCAACTTTATTTTTGTTCCTGATTTACAGCGTCCACAGTTCTTTCAGCTTTTATTCGATATCTCTATTGTCCATTGTGAGCCAGCAAGACAAATTGGCTGCTACATTACTGCTCAACTTATTTGCTGTTGATGCTCATCAAAAGGATTTGAGTGTCATAGGTGGCTGGGATCATTCATGTTTTGAGCAGGCTTAAGGGAGAGCTCTTGTGGTGCAGCGGTAGTTTCCCTGCCCCTGAGCTACACAGCTGAGGCTCAAGTCCCACCTGTTCCAGAAGCATGTATTAGTATCTCTGAGCAGGTAAATTAGAAAATAGGTATGTTTTAACAAAAGTCCAGTTAAAGGAAGCCTTTGTTTATAAGTCACTGAAAGCTAATGCATGCACAGCAAGCAATTAGAGAGGCAGCTTCGTGAGTACAGGCGTAGTGAAGGCTAGCTTCAATTATATAGGAGCTTGCTTAGACTGCATCTGGAATATTGTGCTCAGTTTTGATCTTCTTACCTCGGGAAAGATATAATTGCCTAGAGGGAGTGCACAGAATGTTCACCAAACATGTTCCCAGGAATGGCAAGACTGTCCTATAAAGAGGGATTTGGGAAACTGGGCCTGTATTCTCTAGAATTTTGAAGAATGAGAAAGAGATCTCATTAACTCACAAAACGTTTAAAGCAATAGAAATGTTAGATGCAAATAAGATGTTTCCCCTAGATGGAAAGTCTAGAACCAGGAGGCACAAGTTAAAAATTAAGGGGATATCATTCAGGTCCGAGATGAGGAGAATTTTTTTTTACACAGAGGGTTGTGAGTCTCTGGAATTATGCATCCCAAGAGCTGTGGAAACTCAGTCTTTGAGTATGTTTAATGCAGAAATTGATAGATTTCTGATTACCAATAGGTACAGGGTTATGGGGATGGGTTTGTCAAAGGTGTTCAATCAGCCGTAATGGTACTGAACAGCGGAGCAGGTTCAATGCGCTTACTTTTGTTCCTATGTTCCAAATGGTATGCTGGCCTTTTATCGCAAGGGGATTTAGCACAGGCATGAATATGATTTGCTTCAATTGATAAGAACCATAATGAGACCACACCTGGAATAATGCATGAATTTCTGATCCCATTATCTGATGAAGGATAATACTTGCTAAAGAGGCATTCTGGCAGAGGTTCACCAGATTATTGTCATGGAAGGACTGACCTATAAAGAAAATTAGTCTGTATTTTCTAGAGTTTAGATGAATGAGACTCAGTGAAAGTTAGACTATTCTAATTACAAAGAGATCTTAATTTGGATAAATGCGAGGTTTGCATATTGGTAAAACAAACAAAAAGGCAGGTCTTATACAATTAAATGTAGTGCTCTGGGTAGAATTGTAAAACAGAGAGACCTAGGGGTTTGGGTACATCATTCTTTGAAATTTGTGTCACAGGTAGACAGAGATCTTAAGAAGGTGTTGAGCAGATCTGCCTACATTGCTCAGATCTTTGAGTATAGAAGATGCGATTTATGTTGAGATTAGAACAGAAAGTTGGTGAGACCTCTTCTGGAGTACTGTGTGCCGTTCTGGTCATCCTGTTATATGAATGATATTATTAAACTGGAGAGGGTTCGGAAAATAATGACCAGTATGTTACCAGGAATGGAGGATTTGAATTATGAAAATAGGCTAGGTTAGGCTGGGACTTTTTTGGTGGAGCATAGAAAGTTGAGGAGTAATCTTATAGAGATTTGTAAAATCATGAGGGGCATAGGTAAGGTGAATAGCAAAAAATCTTTCCCCTCAGGTGGGGAAGTTCAAAACTAGCGGTCATATCTTTAAGGTGAGAGGAGAAAGATTTATAAAGGATATGAGGAACAACTTGTACGCAGACAATGGTTAATGTATGGAATGAACTGTCAGAGGAAATGGTGGATGCACGTACAGTTACAGCATTTAAAAGCCATTTGGATAAGTACATGAATAGAACAGGTTTGGAAAGATATGGACCGACAGTCCAGGTGGGACCAATTTAGTTTGGGAACATGGTCAGCATGTGCTGGTTGAACTGAAGTGTCTGTTTCAATGCTGTCTGACTGTATGGCTGGATGGGGTAGATGCAGGAAGGATGCTTCACCCGGCTGGGGAGGGGGAATGGAATCTGGAATTGAGGTAAGGGGGTAACATCTCAGGATAAGGGGCAAGGTATTTAAGACTGAGAATGATTTTTTTTCACTCTGAGAGTGATGAATCTTCAAAATTCATGACTCCACAGGTTTGTAAGTTATTGTGCATGTTCAATGTAGAGTTTGATATATTTCAAGAAATTAATGACATTGAGAAACATTAGGATAGCATGACAAGATGTTAATGAGGGATTAGCGATGATCTAGAATAACAGTGCACGGTGTAGAGCTGAATGGCCTACATTTGTTACCAATATACCTGTATTTCAGATCTCAGCTGTAACTGACATTGACAAAGTTACACGATGTGATGTTAGCTATCTTAAATCTTTTCTGTACATTTTTAAGATATAGTTTGAAAGATATGTAATATCTTCATTCACTATACTGGAACTGCCATAAGGCAGATATATGGCTGGAGCATTGAGAAACAGTTCACTGGCATTTTTATTGACAAAAGAAATTGTCTTTTTAAGCTTACCAATATCCATTTCTTTTGCTTTAATAAGGTAGCTGATTATAACTAAATATTAAATTTGAAAAGACGACGGATCCTGGTAGATTAGTGTACACAATAGCAAGCTGTAGGAATTCCTGCATTAGCAGTGCTGGTGCATGTTACAGTCTCAATGAGGCATGTGGTATTGAGAGGGAATAAATCAAATGACAGCCAAGAAAAATAAGCAGCAAAATGACTTTCTGAAATGAAAACCACAAATTTTCTCCTTTAAAATTGACATTTTTTTCTAATATAATGCATATATGGGAATAATATATGATCTTAACAATTTTAATAAAAAATTGGGGACCACTGCAAAATCAGAGACAACCAGGTCTCTGAGGAACATGGATTCCAAACTTTCTGGAGCCCTGCTTTGTCTGCTGTCATGCAGTGTAGGACAACCTCCCACCTTGGAGATAGAGACAGACTTCATTGCAGATTGTAGGAGAAATGCCAATATCATAATCTATAATAATGATACACATTTTGAAATAATTCCTTGCAGCCTCCTCCCCACCCCCACCCAACCCGACCATCACCACCTGCGTCCACTCAAAGAACAGTGATATTGAAATAAATTGTCCTTCGGAGAATTTCACCTTGAAGCATAACTTCCACGTAGATTATGCCAGCACTCAGTGGACTGATATTTATTAAGAATCGTTAAAACATATGTGTGCCTTTAAAGGTGCAATTATCCTGCACTTTTTTTAAAATCAATGCAAAGTGGTTGAAACTAAAGTGGCAGCAAAACAGTGAATCAAGCTCTGATTGGTTTCATCGAACTCACTTCTAGAGTACAGAAGTAGGAGGTGGAAGCTTGATGCTGTGAAGTTGATCTCTGATGCAGTTCAAAACCAGTCTGGGAAAAGTGTTTAGGTGCCTGTTGGATATAGCGGATGCATCTTATTCTGCAGAACCTTCGTACATCTTGAAAAAGTAGATGCCTTTAACTATGCTTTCTGAATGTCAAGACATTTGCCATCTGGGAAAACCCTATCTGCTGGGTAGAATCCAATTTTCAGCCTGTAGAATAATTTGGTTGTTATCTGCTATGATCCTTACTCTGCACCTCTTAGGTTGAAGATCAGAATAACCATGGTAACCTACATTTCTTGCAACTCTTGTCACTAATTTCTGAGTTAGGTGGGAAAGGTGGGATATACCCATGGATTCCTTCCTGTTACAATTGTATTTCAGGCTATTGTTATGAATCATTGCATATTATGTTCATTCATCAGGAGATATAGCTGAATCTTGAACAATTAAACATTAAAAGCACAATTACTGTAGTCAATAAGTGTATCGTTGTTCAAACTATTAAATGGAAATGCTTAGTTACATTTTCTTCTTCCACATTAGCCTCCAGCTGTACAATTGATTTCTTTCTTCAAGGTCATTAAAGTATAAAACTGAATGTTTCCTTGCAGATCTCAGCAATTGAACACGTGTTGTTACTATTTGAGTGTGTCATTGGCCATTTTGTCTACTGAGCCACAAATGAAATATCCAAACTGCAGACAAACATAGATGGGCTATAGTGAAAATTGATGAATGGTGCTGAATTGTGCATAAAGTGATGACATATGGGCTTGAGCTGCAATAAAAATTGATGATGTATCAAAAGGAATACAATTGACAATTGCACCTAGCCAGAACTAGTGAAGCCACATGGTAAAGTCACCTCATCGGTTAGCCTCAAAGGAATATTGAAGAGATGTGGTATACGGTATTATTCCCAAATTTTGGCCAAAACGTTATAGTTAGGTGAAATCAGTTTTCAAGTGCAACCCCTCTACAAGCAGATCTCCAGATCTTCTCCACCAGTGCGTCAAATACCAACATGACAGCTGATGGTGTCCAAGTAGAACTGGGCAGCATGGACAAGTTGAGCCGAAGAGTCTGTTTCCATGCTGTTAACCTCTATGACTCTACGACTCTGCTGTATCCAGAGCATACACAAGAAAAAAAGGAATAGGTCTTTTGAATATGCTATCAATTCAAGGATTGTATCCAAAATCTGAAATTAATAGCAGGCTATTGTTCTGGATGATGTCTTAAACTTTCTTAACTTAAATACTGATTAAAGTAGGGACTAAATTATGATCTAAAGTCATCTGTAAATCCCATCAATCTGGGAAAGGTTACCTGTGCATCCAATACAGGCAATGTGAAGTAATCCACAGTAGACTAACTATTGGATAGATTATACCTCATTAAGTGACTTACTGCCATTATTTACATACAATTATCTGTAGAATGTTCTTATTAATTATAGCCCTGGGTTGTGGGTGTCCAGGCAGGATA
Organism: Ginglymostoma cirratum; assembly: GCA_024137785.1. Classification (NCBI taxonomy): domain Eukaryota; kingdom Metazoa; phylum Chordata; class Chondrichthyes; order Orectolobiformes; family Ginglymostomatidae; genus Ginglymostoma; species Ginglymostoma cirratum. Next base: position 18,714,111 of record JAHRHZ010000223.1, read on the forward strand.
ATTAAACTATTCTTGCGGAGCATCCTAAGTACAATTGAATTTGTCATATTCTTAACAGTGTTTTAGCACAACAGGTGGTAGGTTTGTTTCGTTTTTGAATCTCTTCCTTTTCCATTTGGTGTTTCACATTATCCCTGCATATTTGTTTGTATTTTGAACAGAACCGATATGTTTTTTGCATAATGGCTAAGCAAATGACTGCAAAATAGCTTAATGTTATGTGTGAATCCATTTTACTCATGTCCTTCCCTTGAATCAACTCGACAGTTTTTGTTTCAAAAAGCAGTGTTTCATAAATTTTTCTTACATAGTGGATAATCCCCTGTGGGCAAACTTTCTTAGAACTAATTTGTTTACTGGGATCTCACACATTACACAAATAGATAAAATTACATTAACAATCCAAGAACGAGGTTCTCAGCTGAAAAGGTTAATCATCTGAAATTTCAAGGATTTATGCATAATGAACAATGTCCAAAATGTACTTTAGAGAGATTATTCTAACTCTCTAAAGACTGAAGACAGTTTAAGGTATTTTTTTTAACTAAAACAGACAATTCAGATGTCTAAAACTGCTTAGGTATAATTAACAGGTCATTAAAAATGCTTGTGTAGGTCTAACAATTAGTACTGAACTTGATAAATAGGTTAAAGACCAGGTGGTCTGTCAGACAGGAAATTCAGGCACCTAACCATAAGATAGCAAGTTTACATTCCCATGACCAAAAATATTTCAGCTTCCTTCCTTTATTTTGAGAGAATGCAGACATGCAACCAAAGTACCTGAAGCTTTACTGGTGACTGGGAGATGTAGCAAAACCAACAGCAGATAGACACTTTGCAAAGTAAGAGCAAATTACTGCTGATGCTGGAATCTGTATGATGAAGAAAGATCTAGACTTGGAACGTTAGTTTTCTTTCTCTCCATGAATGTTGCCTGACCCGCTATGATCTCCAACTCTTTTCAAAGTTCTCTTTGTTTTCAATGCTTTTGAATATGTCCAGCCCTTTTCTCCATGGCTTCAGAAGAACTGAAGCAAAACTGCAGAATGCCTAGAGCTATCTTGTCCTAGAGTCCTAGAATTCTACAACAGAGAAGGTCCAGTGTATCTATACAGGCTCTGTAAAGGATTTTTCCCATTAGTCTTGCCCCATTTCCCTTTCCCTATAGCCATACAAAATTCCCCTTTTCAAGTAACTATCCAATTCCTTTAATGAACTAAATATTAGCTCTGTTTCCATCACCTTCTCAAAGTTTATATCTTCTTCCATCCGAAGATTTAACTTCAATGGTGAGAAGAAGGAAGTCACTGACCAATATAATCATTTGTATTTTAAACACCATTGATATTTGACAGGGTTCTGCAATGTCAGCATTCTTCATTGGCTGTCAAGTCATGAGCTTGTGAAAGATACTAAATAATGAAGATCTTATTTTTCTCTCGACAAAAATTAATAGAAGTGACTCTCAGGATATCAAAGCATAAGATGTATTCTTTGAAGTAAGGTAGCTATCAGGACAACTTATAGTGACAGATCACATCTCAGAGATGTTTAAAATTACAAGGATGTGTTTGTTTCAAATTCATCACAGGGAGAACAAATGCAAGTGGAACATTAGAAACCCTGAATAGAAACTTGTCTATTATTTCCCTGATGGAATGAAGGGATCATTTTCACATTTGCAGCTGAACTAACAGATTTGCATGCATTATGATTGCTCTATCCCAGAGTCCTACCTCTGCTTTTCCTGAGAGATTAGGGAAGACAAGTGGGATGATGAGCCTGCTGTGACAATAGAAGGATTTTTGAAAGGCACCACAGTAGACTGAGAAGAGCTCAATAACACTTGTAGTTGCTGCAACCTCGAAAATCCAAGAATGAAGAGAAGTCATGTTAAAGTTCCTCCCATCCTCAGTTCTGTCAATGACACCTGGAAATCCTGCTGGGAAATATGGACAGTTGCAGGGAGGTGTTTTCTGTCTCCCTCCCTTTTCAGCAAGGTGTTACATTGGCAGATACATTGGAAGATACTATCAAGACTCTCCATAGCTCCTATATAGGCAATACTATAACACCTCCCTGGGGCAGCTGGGACACAACTCCGGGAAACTCTGGAAAAGTCATGTTTTAGAAACATAGCAAAACAGGAATAAAGCTCGAAAACAAAAACAGAAATTGCCGGAGAAACTCAACAGGTCTGTCATCATCTGTGGAGAGAAAGCAGAATTAATGTTTCCGGTCCAGTGATCCTTCTTCAGAACTGGTATACCTGCTGAGTTTCTCCAGCAATTTCTGTTTTTGTTTCAGATTTCGAGCATCCACAGTTCTTCGTTTGAAGTTGATAGAGGCAAACTCACAACACATTAATAAAGAATCAGGAAGAAATTTATTTCATGAAGTAGTGTCAAATGGACTGCAGTAAATCAGGTGGTCACTTTGAACTCCATCTAATCTTATTTTCTACTAAATTCGCGGACTTCAGGTGGGAGTGTACAAACCAAGTTACTGATAACCTATTGTCCATTTTGTTTTATTGTCCAGACAAATGTATACATTTATGAGTCCTTGGAAAGGATGGGTCACAACATGGAAATACAAATGTAATAAGTAAGTTAACATCTAGAAGTTCATTAAAAAAGGTATTGCTACTAGAAAGATGTAATTGCTAAATTGTTTCTGGCAATGTTTGATCTTGGGTTTGTCCATCCTGAATTGATATATATGATGCCACTCAGTGTTTGCTCCACACTTTCATACTGTGTACCAGTTTTGATCATCTGTCATACGTCGTCATATTGCTTCTTATTGAAAAAAAACTTACCTTTGTTAACTCTCAAATTGCCAAACTAAATTTTACCGTCCAGGACTGCCAATTTCATAACCATTTATTTCATCTAAACATGCAAGTACTTTGTGTCAATCCTATCCCCGCCTTCTCTTGGCTACAGTGTAAGGCAATTTCACTTCCTTAAAACCTCTGCACTTTGAGTTGTTGAAACATTTTGTGAAGTTTTTAAGGTTTCTGCCCCTTCAAGCTGCACAACTGCTGAACATGAACTCTACATTAGGCATTTTGCCCATAAATACATCCTATGTTATTTCACATAAGCCCGAGGAGAGAGACTGGGCCTTTATCAGCTCTCTTGGGACAGGCTGAGAAGCAGAGGTGAGTGAATAAGACAGTGAGTGAAGACAAGAAAGGGAAAGCATATGGGTGTTGAGAAGTGCATATTGTCTTCCTGCCAGCATGGCCTTATACCAGTGACAAGAATGGTCTAGGATGGCCATCTCACATAAAGACCAGTTGAGCATCTAAGTGTTCTCGACTGAAATTTTTACCTGTGGAGGATGAGCCCTCCACTGTGTGGGGAGATTGTCTGATGAGGCCTGGTTGTCTCCTGTAAGATTTTATTTGGGAATTCCTAATTAAGCAGAGAGAGGCCCGTGAAGACACTCTTTGCTGCAATGGTTGTCGTGCAGAAGTCACCTTTGCCTTGACCAGCGGAACCTGTTTGAAAGGTCCAAACAACTTGTAGCCCATTTACCATGAGTGAAACATTTGGCACGCTTGTCTTCATTGGTTAGAACATTGAGTACAGGAATTAGGATGTCATATTGCAGCTGGACAGGACATGGGTGAGGCCACTTTTAGAATACTTTGTACAATTTGGGTTATCTTCCATAGGAAGAATTTGTTAAACTTGAGGTAGTGCAGAAAACATTCACAAGGATGTTGCTTGAGCTGAAGGGTTTGAGTTATAGGGAGAGGCTGAATAGGCCAGGGCCTTTCTTTCCCTAGAGCATCGGAGGCTATGGGGTGACCTTACAGAGATCTATAAAACCATGAGGGGCATGGGGAGGGTGATTAGTCAAGATCTTTTTCCTCGGGTGGGGAATCCAAAACTAGAGGGCATAGATTTAAGGTGAGAGGGGAAAGAATTAAAATGGACCTGAAGGGTAACTTTTTCATGCAGAGGGTGGTGCGTGTATGGAATGAGCTGCCAGAGGAGGTGGTGGAGGCTGGTAAAATTACAACATTAAAAAGGCATCTGGATGCGTCTATGAATAGGAAGGGTTTACAGGGCTATAGGACAAATGCTGGCAAACGGGACTAGGGCAGATTGGGATGTCTGGTCGGTGTTGACCAGTTGGATTGAATGGGTCTGTTTCCGCGTTGTATGATTATCAAGTGGATGTGTGAAATGCAATACAATATTGTCAAAATATTTTGATGAAATTGACAAAATTATTTTTGCTAACAATGGCATTTGAATAGATGCTTTTCAAGATTCTTCATTTTGTAAGCTATTGGAAGTTCCTTTATCCTGATTCTTTTTTAACTGGTTTGCTTCACTTGGAGTGACAGAGAGTGTCACTCAGGGACAATGTTGGATAGTTTTGTAACTGTAACCTCACAGCACAATAATGCTGAAATCCAACATAGTACACGAGAACATTCAGTCTGACTAGACCAGTTCAGTTGAATTTTTTTTTAACTCCTGTGCATGTGTATTCTTCAAAGGGAAATACACACAAAGTGTTACAGCAGTTTGAGACGTAAACTACAGACGTGGCTTGCTATTGAGCAGGAAGGATGTCAGCCCATCATTGTTGTAGCTTTTCCGTAGCAGTCATCATTTTAAAAACAGCACAGTTTGGAATTAAAAGTCAAACAGGCCTACAAACACTTTTGGGTCATGTATATGATATTTTTGTTTTTATTTTAATTTGCATTACAGCATATTACAGTAACTACAATGTATCACAATAACCACATTATTATTATTAACACAAAGTAAAAAGCGGATTATCTGGTCATTTGTCATCATTATTGTTTTTGGGATTTACCTCTCAAATTGGCTTCAGCTTTTGCCAACGTTACAAGCATAGCACTTCAAACATATATTACTTCAAAAGTGTTTCATTGACTGTAAATATTTGGAATGTTCTAATGCCTTAAAAGATAGGGAATAAAGGAAAGTGCTTTCTTCATTATCTGCCTTCATACTATTTAGACAGATATTGCCATAAAGTAAATTGGCAGGCACTCATATTGTCAGGCAACCAAAACGGTTGCATGACAACATTGACCTACTGTATTCACACACAATCATTACATTCCCATACAGCTACTGTAAACATGGAGTACATCACGGGGAAGAAAATTTGACAATTCTTTTGATGATCAATGATAACAATGGTTGCTACTTTACGCTGGTATAAGTAGTTTTTTTAATGAGAAAACTGTGAATGACCATTAAAGGTGTCAAACATCCTGACTGCCTTAATATGACAAGGGTAGCAAAGCATGAGACCATCAGGGTACTCACTGGAAAAATAGATAAAGGGTAATCATCACGTTAGTCCAGTCAAAAACTGGGAAGTACATGACAGTCCTTCAGGCAATTTCCTTGATTATCTGCCATCAAAGAATAGTTCAGGCTATCAAAATTGATGCTAACATTTGGAAATCCTAAACTACAAGTTTGCGTATTGGTAACTGGAAATCCAATTTCTCTCATGCTTCAATATTGGATGGTGACTATATTTAATTTTAAGGTTGAACTGCTCCTTTGGCATTTCTTAGGTCACATGGGGTCACTAAGATGGTGAATGATCACCTTATTATCAACTATCATTTTTTTGAATTTGCTGGGTAATTTGTTTTGACTGGGTAAGGAGAGGGTGAATCAGCTCTTCCCTTATCGAATACCCCTCCCCCATTGCATCAAATATTTTAAATTATTTTTAAAATGCAGCATATATGCTTCAATTAAAAATCCTACTCAGAACTAAGGAGCCAATTACAATGTTTTCATGAGTGTCAGAAAGAGGAATTTTATTATTTACTAACACCAAGGAAAATAACAAAATATGACATCAAACATGCGCAAGTTTTTAAAAGGGAGTGTGTCCTGTATGCTATCAAGTTGAAGAATATGCAGCCGTAAAAGTTCTTATGCTCTTTGACGTGTTAACAGTAAATCTGAGTTCACAGCTACCATAGTACCCCTACAGTGTGGAAACAGGCTATTTGGCGCAACAAGTTCACACCGATCTTCTGAAGATCCCCCCACACAGGCCCACTCTATCCCTGCATTTCCCATGCTTATGCACCTAATCGACACATCCCTGGACATTGCGGGACATATAGCATGGCCAATCCACCCATCCTGAACATTTTTTTTGGACTATGGGAGGAAACCAGAGCACCCAGGGGAAACCCGCACAGGCACAGGGAGAATGTGTCACCTAAGGATGGAAACAAACCCAGGACTCTGGCACTGTGAGGCACCAAGCCACTGCTTAGTCGAAATCCTCTATCACCAGTACCAGCAAAATTTGTAGAAACATTGAGTTCTCAGCAAATGGATGGTTCTACAATTTGTTTTATCATTGGTGCTGACAATGAAGATAAAGGAGAAAGCAAAGAGAACGATAATATCACCCAGTCCTTTGTAAACCTATTTTATTTGCCCCTTTCCATGCTACTTTACCAAGAAACTAATGGGGCGTAGTTTGTTTATGTATACCTGAGTCTACATGCATTGTTCATCAAAGTTAAAGAGTTACACGCAAGCTTTTATGTCAAGTATATGTAACTTCAAATACAAGGATAAATTAAAACAGGAAATGTGAGTTTCTTGATGCTTGCTTCAGTTTATTGGCATCTTAAGTACTTTTATTAGATCAGCTTCTTAACAACTTAAACTCAGAAGAACACAAATAAGTTTATAAAAGGTGCCTTTAGTTGAAAGAGTCATTTTAGTTCAGATAATTTTGTTTCTTTCATATTGGTTTCCTGACCTTGCCTTAATTTGTGGTCATATGAGGCCACCTTCGGTCCAAGATTTTTCTTCCTTCTTAAAATCATTTTAGTCCATAAATATCTCACATATTAAAAGCAGATGATGGAAATTGAAACTTGGAGGTCATATTTTACCACTATTGTGATAGGTATTACAGCTGGATGCCCATCCTGATGTTAACCTTCCCCATTTATCCAGGGCTGGGAACCAGAGCAAGGCCAACCAAGAGTCTCTTTCACTTTCACTTGCTGACACAGTTGTGTTGGAAGGACTTACAATCACGGCTATGTTTTGAATGCGTCTTCTGTGACTGTCAAGTCCAGTAATAGAAATTAAACCCAGAACATCCGATTCAGTGGTAAGGAGGCTATCCAATGCACCACAAGACCTCCTGGTTTCTAATTTTGAACATGATTTATAAATTATATTGTCATATCTACCATTACATCATATGCCTTTTTGTTTATAACCCCAATGGGCTCTTTACCAGACTGTTAAGAGGCGTCAAATGTTAAAAATGGCTCCTTGGGACAACTTTCTTCACCAACATGGAGCAGTCACTCAGACAGATTAATGTCAGCTTTACCAGGTGCTTGCATTTCTAGATATGATGTCTCTTCACAAAGATAACACAATTGTTTAAATACTAAACTTGCTACTATATTTCAATCCATTGTACATTCAGTATTTTCCTCACTTACATTTTTCTTTCTATCTGCACAAATTTTATTCAACTGCTATTTGCATCACTAAGACTTCAGGAAGTTACTCAATAGGAGCTTTTGGAATCTCATAACTCTAAGAATAAAACTAAAACATTGATGAATAAAACTAAAACATTGACTTACTTTGGTGGCTGTTTTAATCTATTTTAAATAACACCGGAGCAAAGATTTATTCAGATATTGCAAAATGACAACTCTGGAAGAGCATTGAGGCAGAATTTTTCTTAATTAGATTTAAAGATTAGTTGTCAGTTAGAGATTTGTTTTATCGTGATATCTTCACTGAAATCCCTGAGCAACATAAAGCTAACTATGCAATATGATTCAGGGAACAATTGATGGAGATATCTTTGATGGTTGAGAGGATGTCATGTCAATTAGTCAGCAGTGTTCAGCTCTGTAATGCAATACCATGAATAAATTTAAGCTTTTTCCATCCCATGTGCCTCTAAATAGGTTGCGGACTGTGGAAAATTTATGTGTAACTATGACATTGACTAAAAAAAGATCTCACTATGGAAATAATAATCATATAGATGTTGATGATAATGATCTGCTGGAATAGCTGGCCATTTACCTTTAACGGCTAGATAGTAGCTGTGATTCTGCATCCTTGTGAGCAATTCCAATTGCATCTGGAGATGAACAGTTTGATTAATTTCAACTTCTGCTTCATATTTGGGATAAGAATTCAAGTTCATATCAAAAATGGCTGGCTCATTAGCGATGAAGCAACCATTTAATTAATAGCAGAAATAAGTATAGTACCACTTCATATCCTGAAATTAACTACTGCCAAGGGATCTGACAGAGCTGCATGCAATCATCTGAATGCAAAGCCAACAGTCATTTCCCACCTTCTAAACTACTACAGACTGAATGATTTTATTTTCCGACAATGTGGAGACGAGAATCTTTCCTTTCCTCTGCAGAGATATTTAATTAGAATAGATAAATGAAACCACAAAGGTAAAATGGTGGCAAGTCACCAGGAACATTAAGAGAAAGAACAGTTTTACCTCCTGAATGTTATTCTGTGTGGATATTTATAAGAATATACAATCTGTGAGAGGCATGGAGAATCGTCTTTTGTAAACATATGAAGGTCTGATCCTCGCCAAGTGCATCAATATCAATTGTGGAAAAACAAACTATCAAAACAGCTTTCCAAAGAAAATTGACTCTTCCACAATAATTCTTCATACATTGGCTTATATTTATACAGAGTTTATCCTTTTATTTCCTGTTTGCGTTGAGGAGAGTGAGGTAACATTGGTTTCCATGGAAAATGAAAATATATGTTAAAATGCAGTACTGATTTGAAATTGTCTGTTTTGAACCACTGTTCAAGGTCAATTTCGCTCCTCTGTTAATCTGCTCCTTCTTTCTAGCTGAGACCAGTGCTTGCTTACAATGAAATGGTGACAGCAGATACAGCCATGCTGTTGAGTTTGTCCCCATAGCTGGGACAAGAAAAGTTGTTAGTGATCTTTGTTTTTGTTAACAAAGCTGATTAGGTTATTTGCTCTTTGTTCACCTTAAAAAGAGTCAAATGAAGTTTTAAAAGTTTCTAATTGCTTCAATTAATCATCTTTAAATGATTTTAAATGTAACTTGGGCCCCGTTGCAGTAATAATTTGCCTAAATTCCCTTCGTGTCTGACTTATCCAGGGAATGTAATGTTGGGCTAAGGCTGAAATCATTGATGTTTGCTGAAACTCATCTATTATAGCAGTTACTATGGAATAATAAGTGCCAGTGTCCTGCAGTGCTGACATTGATTGAATTTGGAGAGGCAATGTGCAGGCATTTCACTTACATGTGACCTGCAGATGCATGCACCTCTCCAACTGTATCTCTGTACCTACTCACTCCATGTAGCTGAAAAAATTAGCACCTTCCTTCAGTTGTGAAAATTACCTAAACCTCTACCCTGAAATTCCATAGTGCTACTCTCCTTGCCTAAATTCCTGCTCCCTGATGGAGACCGTTCAAATCCAGGTGAAGCCTATTGTGTTTCAATTCATACCACATCACAGTTCCTCAGCGTTATCTGGGTTCCAACTCTCTCAACGTGGAGTGTCTTTAATCCAAGACTACTATCATTCCATCTTCATAAATAGTCTTAACAAATAGTTATTAAACTCTTAATTTCTGTTGACACGGTATTCATTATCTTCTGCGTGTACCAGTTTCAGGTTTCTGTTACCAGTTATGAGGAAAGGTGCCTTTGTCTTCATTTCAATTGTTGCGCATTGTTCTGAATCCTCAATCAGAGACATTTAATAATATCTACCCTAAATCACTTTAGCATTTAAAGTACATTCATTAGATCACCCCATAACATTCAAAACACAGGAGAGCGCAAATAGGTTTATGAAATGTGCATTCATGAAATAATCACTCATAATTCTGGTGAAAGTGTGGTGCATCAATAACGCATGTTTTATGACATTGTTGATGTGATAACTAAAGTTCGACAATGTCTTATTAAATAAATATTAGCTTGCTTTCTTTCTTTAACATACAAAACACTTTCACTTTTAAGACACTCACACATGGAACCTGGGCATCACTGGCTGTGCCAGCATTTATTGCTCATCCACAGCTGCCCTTCAGAAGGTGGTGATGAGCTACCTTCTGGAAGTGCTGCAGTCCGTGTGCTGTAGGTAGAACCATAATGCTATTAGGCAGTGAGTTCTAGGATTTTTACCCAGTGACAGTGAAGGAATGGTGATACATTTCCAAGACAGGGTAGTGAGTGGATCGGAGGGGGACTTGCAGTTGGTAGAATTCCCATATATCTGATGCCCTTGTCCTCCAGAGGGAAGTGGTTGCGAGTTTCGATGGTGTTGACTAAGCAACTGTGGTGAATTTCTGCAGTGCACCTTGTAGATGGGTACACACTGTTGCTGCTGAGCATTGATTTTGGAGGGAGTGGATGCTTATGGATATGGTGCCAATCAAGCAATTGTTTTGTCCTGGATGGTAGCAAGTTTCTTGAGTGAATTAGAAGCTGCACTCATTCAGGCAAATGTGAAGTATTTCATCATGCTCCTGACTTGTGCTTTGGAGATGGTGGACAGGCTATGAGGAGTCAGATGAATTACTCACTGCAGTATTCCTAGCATCTGACCTGTTCTTAGAGCCATTATATTCATCTGATGAGGTCAATTGAGCTTCTGGTCAATGATAACCCCCAGGATATTGATAGTGGGGGATTCAATGATAAACACCATTGCATGTCAAGGGACAGTGGTTAGATTCTCCCTTATCGGAGATGGGTATTGTCTGGCTTTTGGGCAGCATGGATGTTACTTAATACTTATTAGCCCAAGCCTGGATATTTTCCAATTCTTGTTGCATTTAAACATGGACTGTTTCAGTATCTGAGGTATCTTGCATGGTGCCAAACACTGTGCAATCATTGCTGAACACCCCTACTTCTTATTTTATAATGGATGGTAAATCATTGATGAAGTAGCTGAAGGTCGTTATGTCTAGTCCATAACCCGGGGCTTGCGGGTGGTAATGTTCCCATTTATCTGCTGCCCTTGTCCTTCTAGATGAAAATGGTCTGGGATTCAAAAGGTGCTGCCCAACAACTGCCAGTGAATTTCTGCAGTGGAGCTTGTAGATAATAGACAATGCTGCTACTCGGTGTGGAGGGAGTGGATGTTTGTGGATGTAGTGCTAATCAAGTGGGCTGCTTTAACTTCAAAATAAAAACAGGAAAAGACAGGTAGATAAAGATCTCTCCACTGGTTGGAGATTCTAGAACCAGTCACGATTTCATTGAATGGTGGAACAGGCTTGAGGGGCTGAATGGCCTGCTCTTGTTCCCAAGTTCCTATCTTCTGATGTGCTTATGTATTTCATGCCAGTAGGATTTGATGTATTCAAAATTGATGATGGTGATGTCTAGTACAGTATGTAAACTATAATTCAGTGCGTATGATTAGATGTGGCTTTTGTGTGACTAGTCAGCAGGGAAGCTGTTCAAATTTTGGCATGAGCAGCCAGATGCTAGTAAGGAAGACTTCGCAAGGTTGACAGCATTGGGTTGATATTGTGATTTCTGGTCTGTGCATCAATGACAGGTGATCCATCTGATTTTATTCATTTTCAACTTTGTAGCAGTTTTGTACAATTTTTTGGACCATTTGAATGGTATTTTAAATTTACTTTGCTTTGAATCTGGAATCACATGTAGGCCAGACCAGGTAAAGACTTTCTCTAAGGGGCACTAGTGAAGCAGATGGGTTTTTACAACAATTGACATTGGTTTCATAGTCACCACTACTGAAAGTAGCTTTTAAATCTAGATTTATTAACTGAATTCAGATTCAGCTGCCATAGCTCAATGCCCCTACAGCCTTAGTCTGGACCTCTGGATTACTGCTCCTACAATATAAATGTATGTGGATATATTTGTAAAATATAGACGCACATAACATTTATAAACTAATACTTTATAAACAAGGCAGTCTAAAATACTTTCATCAATTCTTCCACGGTTAATAATTATTCTTATTTAACTTTTAACCATTTCATTTGAATTGAGCCCAGAAGCTGTTAACTGAACTGTGATGAATTGTGTCTTCATTTTACTTCACTTTATTATTATGTATGGCTTTAGTTATTGATGTAGTTACCACACTGGATTGACTTATAAAACTTTCCATTGTATTTTTCATGTAAAAGTACATTGACAATAAATTTCTATTCTCTTCTAAATACAATCCTACTCATTAAGTAATACATACTAAATAGTATTGCATTTTAATAAATTGTGCCTCAATCGGTCTGTCACTGTGCCTTGCTGTTCCTCCTTAATCTTTAATTTCTGTTGCTTTTAAAATCATTAATCTCTCTGTTGAAATAAAGTCAGTTGTTGAACCTTAATGATAAATGGAAGTCTACTTTCCATCTTTCCTTTACCGCAGGATATTTTTGGTTGATGATGTCAATGTTGAGAGAATAGAGCCTCATGCCCCTTATCCAATTGCACTAATTTAAGAGCAATTGGCTTATCAAACCTCATTATGACAGTCCTTGTTATGATAACTCTGGCATCCTAACTGATTTGTACCCACATTCCAACTTCAACTGTGCTATGTTTATTAAATATTATCTACCGCCTGCTCTGAAGAATTATTTATGAGTAGAGTCATAGGGTCATAGAAACGTACAGCATGGAAACTGACCCCTTGGTCCAACTTGTCCATGCCGACCAGATAGCCTAAATTAATCTAGTCCCATTTGCTAATATTAGAACCCTTCCTATTTATATACCCACCAGATGCCTTTTAAATGTTATAATTGCACCAGCCTCCACCACTTCATCTGGCAGCTGATTCTATACATGCACCACCCTCCACGTGAAAAAGTTGCCCCTTAGCTCCTTTTTACATCTTTCCCCTCTCATCTTAAACCTATGCCCTCTTGTTTTTGGACTCACCTATCCCAGGGAGAAAAACTTTGTCTATTCATCCTGTCCATGTCCTTCTTGATTTTATAAACCTCTATAATGTCACCCCTCAGCCTCCGACAGTCCAGGGAAAATAGCCCCAGCCCATTCAGCCTCTCCCTATAGCTCAAACCCTCCAATCCTGGCAACATCCTTGTAAATCTTTTCTGAACCCTTTTAAGTTTCACAACATCCGTCCTATAGCAGGGAGACCAAAATTGCTCTCAATATTCCAGAAGTGGCCCAAAGTAAATATTAAAAGATTACAGATAACAAACAATGCTAGAAATATTTAGCAGAGTGATCAGTGTCAGTATTGTCACCATATTGCTAAAATAAAGAGATACTGGCGAAGATGTAAAAAGGATTTTTGAAGATAATACCAAAAATGTAAGTTTATACCTAACATAGGAACATAGGAAGTATGCCATTTCTCTTCTTAAGCCTACTCCACCAGGTAATGAGATCATGGTGGCTGAGTTAAGACTCCACTTTCCTGCCTGTCCATTGTTAATCAGAAATCAATCAAACTCCACTGTCAATATATTCAGTGTCCCTGCCTTCACTGCTTTCTGGAGAAGAGACTTTCAAACATTAATGACCCACTGAGAGGAAATTCCTTCTCTTCATCTTAAAAGGGAGACACCTGACTTTGAAACTGTTAGAGTCTAAACTGCCTGATAAGGTGATACATGCTCTTGCATTTACCTTCTCATGCTTCCTTCAGAATCTAATGCTATCAGAAGATCACCTCTTATTTTTCAAAGCCTTAATAAGCATAGGCTCAACTTTTCCTCATAAAACAACTGCTTCCTCCCAGCATTCATCTAAGTTAACCTTCTCTGAGTCGTTTCCAATTCAAACTTGAGCCCCCTTAAATAAGCTGACTAAAACTACACTTGGTGCTCCTGATTAGGATGAACAGACTTTGTGCTCTATCTTTGTACTGACAGAAAAAGGCAGAGGTTCACAAATGTCTTTAAATTTATAAATGTTTTTACTGAGTAAATGGATAAAATGTGTTTCCATTTATGGGTATGAACAATATATGATGTCAGATAGGCACAAACAAAAATCAAACAGGGAATTCTTTAATAGGTTGGTGAGGATATGAAACTCAAAACCATTGATATACTTTAGGTGCATAGTCTTGATATAGTTAAGGGACTTGGGGAGCTTTAAGGGAGAACTAGATAAGCACAAGAAAGAAAAGAGAATAAAATCTTATGCAGGTTGAATGAGATGAGAAATGATGAGATGCATCTTAAGTGGAATATTAGTGCTGGCATGGAGTAATTGGTCCCATTTCTGGGCTGTGCTTTACATTTAAGTAATTTTATCAGTAAAAAGATAATGGTCTATGTCAAAACTGATGAAGGGTCTTGAAAATCTGTACACATGCATAACTTTTCTCTATTATTCATAAGTGTGAGTACATGTATTGAACATTACCAGCAATTGCTATGATTTTCCTTCAACCTGTTTCAGAATAATAATAACAACATCTGAATATACAAGTCGTTCTTAAATATTTCTGAGAGAAGATAACTTGTGCATCTTGCAATCATTAGAACAAATGCAAGAATGCCAAATGGAAAATGATCATAACAATTTACATGACAAGTGAAAAGGGTGCCAATTAGATGGAAAGTTGACACGGGCCTGTCATGTGAAAGCAATGGAAAAGTAGATTCCCCAAGCTCGTAAGTATTTCAAATTAGTACTAGGCTTGAACACAATGTCTTTGTTTGCAGAGAATGCATCCCTATGTATGAAAGTATGTTCTTCTAGTAAGCATAAAAGAGCCATATTACCAACTCAAATGATTATATTAAATTGATTGTTAGTGTAGTTACTCGTGCATTCAGAATTGTTTAGAAAGGGCTGCTCATTCAAAGAATCAGCTATAACAAAAGATATTTTGTTTTGAATTTTGTAAATGTAGGCTGGTGAAACATTCTGTATTCTGTTTATTAAGAACAACCAAAGGATCATACTGTTTTAAACAGTCATCCAATGGGATTAGAATCATTTGGTGTTTGTTTTCCACTGGCATTGAAATGATGGGCTGAAGGGCCTATTTTGCTTCTGTAGATCGCTGTGACTCTATGAGATGTGCAGCTTACACACCTGGTATCACAGATTCACTCAAGCTCAAACACATTGTGGCTGAATTGTGTGGTAGACCAAAAAACTTTCTGAACTGCTGGCATTACCTTGTTAGTGAAAATTACCACTCATGTAGCCATTGCATTGTAGTAGCATGAAATGGTTTATTTAATATGTTATACAAATATTTTTAACCCAATTTGAAGAATACTGGATACTTTGACAGCCTTTGGTCTATTTGTGAGTTTACATGATTCAAAGCAGACAGGATAGCCACTGTTTTATATCAAGGTTGGAGGAGTGTACTGAGAGATAAAAGGTACTGCAGATGCTGGAGAATCCGAGATAACAAGCATGGGGCTGGATGAACACAGCAGGTCAAGCAGCATCATAGGAGCAGGAAAACTTGACGTTTCGGGCCTAAACCCTTCATCAGAAAATTTTTTTCTCTATATTAGGTGTAGGGTGAAAAGAAAAATGCATTAACCGGGTTTTTTCATCAACCACCAAGATTGTTGATTTATTAAAAAACATGACCCTTTCTGAAATATGGATGTATAAATATTTACCCTTCTAAATAACCCATCACACACATCAGTTAAAATAAAATAAAGAAACTTTTCCTGTTGAAATCTACTTTGGGAAAAGAAAACACTTTGGACAAAATAGTTGTTAGTTCTTAGGGAATAAAAAGGTTAGATATAAAATGTTACAGATGGCTTTTAGTCTAACACGCTGGTATACATTGATGGGCTATCTGCCACAGTTCATTCAGGAGCTGTCAAAATGAAGGCTTTTAGAAACCTTTTAGGGAGAATAGTTGTTTCAGTTTTTCATGTAATACTCAAAAGACTTTCTCAGAAAGATGGCAAAAGCTGAGCTGAGGGTCTTATATCTTCATAGGCTACATTCCAACTAAACTCCAAGTGATATTAATATAACCACAGGTACTGGTAGCTGTAAACCTAGACATGTGACTTAGTGTTAAGACCAAGCAATCAGCTGGAGACATATAATTTCCAGTAAGTAAACAGTCTAGCAACCTTAGCTGCATTCTTAGCTTAAAACATGTGACTTGCAATAAATGGTTTTGAAACGAATAGTGACTCATAGTACCTTTCAATGATCTGTTAAATAAAAGAAATGAGGTCCAGGTATCTCCTCTGTACTTTAAATGAACCCATTTTTGCAATCCTGTAGACATGTGTCTTCAAAAAACACCAAGGGTCTAGGCCCGAAACGTTAGCCTTCCTGCTCCTCTGATGCTGCTTGGCCTGCTGTGTTCATCCAGCTCTACACCTTGTTATCTAAAAATCAGTGGGACTTCTTAGTAGTTGTCCTGCATAATATCTTTGACCCACTCTACCTTTGTATCAGGTTTGCAAGGTTGGGAGTTAGTGAGGTAACACCAAGAGACTAATGCTTTGGGGACTTGCTTAGTCACAGTAACTGATGGAATTTCAATTCAGCTAATAGATCAGGAAACTAAATGTGCCCTCCATGATGCTATCACTGATAGTTTATCTTTATCTACCTGTCTTTTCCTGTTTTTGCTGATGACACCATTGTGGTAGGACAGTTATCAAACAATGCTGAGCCAGAATACTGAAAAGAGATAGAAGTCTTAGTAATGTGATGGTCCTCTTTGTCAATGTTGGCACAACTAAAGAACTGATCATTGACTTCAGAAAGAAAGGAGGAGAACATGCCCCCATCTACATCAACCGAGTGGAGGCTGAGAGGGTTGAGAGTGTTAGGTTCCTAGGAGTGGCTATAACCAACAACCTGTCCTGGACTTCCCATATAGATGTGACAGTCAAGATGGCACACCAATGCCTGTTTTTTCTCAGGTCGCTCAGGAAATTTGGCATGTTCATAAGGACCGTCTTCAACTTTTAAAGATGCACCAAAGAAAGCATACTGTCTGGGTGCATAACGGTCTGGTACAACAACTGCCCTGCCTAGGACCATAAGAAACTACAGAAGCTTGTGTGCACAGCCCAGACCTCCCATTCATGGAATCCATTTACACATCTTGTTGCCTCAGAAAGGCTGCAAACATCATCAAAGATCCATTCCACCCCGATAACTCTCTATATGACCTCTTCCATCAGGCAGAAGATACAGAAGATTGAACACACGCACCAGCAGGTTCAACAATAGCTTCTTCCCTGCCATTATCAGACTGCTGAAATGACTCTCTAACTTCAAATAATGCTGATCTTGTTAATGTTGATCTTGCCTAGTGCACTTTCTGTGCAGTGTAACCTGTATGCCTTATTCTGTCCAAGATTATTTCTACCCAATGATCTGTATGTCCTTGCTTATTATGATCTGCCTGTGCTGCTCACAGTCAAAGCTTTTCACTGTACTTAGGTACACATGATAATAAATTAAATTTAATCAAATCAAATTAAATGTATGCAATTGTCACAGACAACACTGGAGCTTAGAGAATGATTAGTTAAATATTCCTGCTATTTTAAATCCAAATACACAGCTTGTATGACTTATTTTCTAACGTTTGAGAGACATCCACGTTTCAAAGTTTATCTAAACATCTATTTCTGATCTTACCTCACAAGAGATAAACATTTTATGTTAAAATATTGAAGCAATAGAACTGGCAGCTTGAAAAGTTCTCCGAAGTTGCTTGAGGACAGTGTGACATTTATATTTGACAATGCTGTTGTTTAAATTCTCAATTAGGACAACATTGTAAGCATAATCAAACTATTATAATAACTCTGAAATATAAGGTAGCTGATCAGATGTGTAGTAATAAATATTGGAAAGAACATTAGTAATGAATAATCCATTCTTTCTTATACATATTACCCACTAGAGAAAATGAGATTTCCAAACCGAAGAGTGAATGGACTAACTGACCCTCAATACAGATGTGATAAATGTATGAAACACGGACAATAAAACCAAAAGCACAGTTGATAGAATAGTTATCTCTCACACCAGATGATAATGGATTTGAGTTTTAGGACTGCCTGCCACTGTTAACAGAAATTTTCATCAATTCCAGGCCAGCTTATTCAACGGGCTGCCGCAGCATGGCAGGATACTCAATCTTGAAAGAAGGGAGAGAAGGTGGAGAACATGTCTTTTTCCAAACAACAATTCCTCAAGGATGTTGCTGGAAGAGCATTCTTGGTGGATGTTGAAAAAAACTGCTGAAGGATGACAGATAGTGATAAATAGTTTTATTAAGGTCAAGAATAGAAAGACTGAGGAAGATTTTTTAAAAAATCAGGTATCAAAGCATACACAGTCCATGCTACGCAATTGTTTGGTTACAATTTCAGGATTTGTGCTATTTTTTACAGAAGCAAGACTTGTTTCACCATTTCTCAGTTGTATTCATAGCTCTCGATTGCTCCTATTTCTGGCTGACGCATCATAGGGGAAGCATTATGGTCTCTAAATTTGCCACAACTCTTTCTATATGTTTGCATGTCTGGCAGGATCATTCTCTCCCATTTGCCAACAGTAACCAAAAAGGTAACCCATGTCCCTCCAGTTTTCAATTCAGTGCAGAGCCATTCTCTAACCTGGAAATTAGACAGTGCACACCCCTTAGCAGTGTTCTCCTCTGCAGTACCATACCCAGAGTGATGAGAAGATCATAGAAGGAGTGTATCCTCTGCCTTACAATGAACAATACCACAGCAGATCCATTAGTAATTTGTCTGGAATAAAAAAAAATGGAAAAAGAAAAAAACCATGCTAGGCAGCATTCATGAAGAGCCAAGCAAAGTTTATGTTTCTGATTAGTGACCTTCCCAGTCATTGATGAAACTTTAACTCTAGAGGATTGAATGTTTAGGCCCTGAGAGGGGTGTGAATGGAGACAGGCTGGTTCATCAATTCACACTGCCAGCTGGAGGGCCAGTTGCCCCCTCCATCTTTTTTCATCCCCAAAGGTGGGATGTGGTGGGGGAGTGGCAGAGCAATACCCAAGAATGGTAATGAGTGCATCAAACAAGTTAAAGACATTTTAATGCCTATTGTAAGAAGCTGAGTGGAATTTGCCTGTAGACCTCTGAATTATTGAAGCTATCAGGGATCAGTGTGGTTGTGTGGAGTCGTGGAAGGAGACAGTGTTCTAGGAAAGCTGAGATGGTCATGGCCCAATTGGCTGGCTTCATAGGCTGAACTGTGGAAAGGTTTTCTCCGCTTGGTGATGCAGCTGCTAAGGAAAAGTTATACAATTTCTTGGTAATGCAGACTTTAAACATTGTTAAAAGCAACATGAAACCATAGCTTTATATATTGAACTTTTCAGGACAGTAATTGGAAAATAAGCAACTTTAGAAGAAGAGCAACCAATTCATACAGTATGTGGAAATGATGCTGATTGGTTGGACTATGTTTGCGATGAAAACACAGCAGGCACTGTTAACTGATTAAATTCAAACCAGGTAGATCAATGAATGAACGTAGCTTCTAGCATGCAGAAATAAATAACATTGTAAACTCAACTGATAATCTTAAATAGGCTCTGGTGTAATTCTTAGTGAGTTATTAGGATAATATTGTAAATGGTGCCCAATACCAAAAACCATAAATAATATTGGACATTATCTTTTGGGTTTTGCAAGTGTTTTAGAGGGGGAATAGCTGAACTCCCCTGATAACTAAACTAAAATGAAGCCCCAATCCATTATGACAGGAGTAGAGATTCCCCTCGCTTTCCACACGCCCACCACTCTCTGTGTAAAGAACCTTCCCCTGACATCGCCCCTATACCTTCCTCCAATCACCTTAAAATTATGCCCCCTTGTAATAGTCATTTCTGCCCTCGGGAAAAAGTCTCTGACTATCCACTCAATCTATGCCTCTCATCATCTTGAATACCACCAACAAGTCACCTCTCATCCTTCTCTGCTCCAATGAAAAAAGCCCTAGCTCCCTCAACCTTTCCTCATAAGATCTGCCCACCAGTCCAGGCAGCATCTTGGTAAATCTCTGCACCCTCTCTAAAGCTACAACATCCTTCCTATAATGAGGTGACCAGAACTGAACACAATATTCCAAGTGTGGTGTAACCAGAGTTTTATAGAGCTGCAACATAACCTCACAGCTCTTAAACTCAGTTCCCCTGCCAATGATAGCCAACACTCCATAAGTCTGCTTTCCAACCCTGTCAACTTGGGTAGCAACTTTGAGGGATCTGTGGACATGGACCCCAAGATCCCTCTGTTCCTCCACACTGCCGAGAATCCTGCCATTAACCCTGTATTCTGCATTCAAATTCAACCCTCCAAAATGAATCAATTCACACTTTTCTGGGTGGAATTCCATCTGCCACTTCTTTGCCCAGCTCTGCATCCTGTCCCTTTGCAACCTACAACAGCCCTCCAAGCTATCCACAACACCACCAAACTTTGTAACGAACCAACAATTACATTTATAATACTATTTCCTAAATGGTTTAAATTCTACTGGAATACTGTTTAAATAAACGCAAATCCCACCTCATAATCCTAATTAATAAGAGAACAATGAATTATAACTTAATCGCTCCAAGTTCGCACAGGCTGTCTTCTGGAATATAGTGTCCTCTCCACCATCTTCACAAACGCCTTTTGTCCCCTAATTCTGCTGTCAGGGATGTTTTATCTCTATAATTTCTTCGATGAGAACTTTGAGCTAAAATAATGATTAATTAGATGGGCTTTCTTTGAGAGCTGAATGGTACTAACTCTGGTTGGTGGCAGATGGCTCTCTCTGATTGTCCAAATGCCCTCATCTTATATACCCATAATGACATAATCGATTTCTTATGATACGATTGGTTTCAGGTTGTCAACACCATCAGGTTTAAATTTAATAGGCTTTCTGTATCTAGATGCTTGGTTTAAACTAATTGGCCAAATTGTTGTCTTGGAAAATGTGCTGCTTGGCTGTTCTATACAAAATGTTTCCATTTGACCTCTCCCGGTATACCTGCATTTATAAACTTCCACGCACAGGCAAAGAACAAGCTCTTAAAAGGGACCATGATACTCTTTTCCCCACAATCATTTTTACCAACAAATGCTAACTTCTTGCCTTCCAATTCATGAATACTCGACCCAACATTGCAGCACAAGCAAGGACAGTTTGAGCATGGTCAGCAAGCTGTCTGCTGCAGAAAGGTAAAGAGATATGATCTTTAACATGGGCTGGCTGTCCTTGTTACATATAGCCACATTGAAACACATTTACCATGTTATTCATAATGGTTTTTTTGGCTTTATGGTAATGTCTTGCCAGTGGGAGTAACTATTCATACTTTTACTGTTAAGTAGCAGTGCTAGCTTCACCCGTTGCTCAAGTCTTTGAGATACAATACACTCTCAGGATAAGTTGAGATAGACCTTGAATCTCTTCAGGCTGATGATTTGATCAAGGTAGTCATTATCACACAAGATATACTCTATCTCATCATCAAACTTAAATGGTGAACAGATGGCTAGAGTACCAGTAAGATTGATCTTATAGTGCACTGAACTATAGGAATTCCAACACACTTATTGACCAGTGAACATAGACTTGCAGTATAGAGCATTAGAAAATCCCATGGCAGATTTCTCAACTAGATCATCGCGAAAACGGAGACGGATCGACTCATTTATTTCAAAGATGAATTTGAATACATGATGAGGTCTATTAAGATGCATAAGGAAATTTCTAAATTCAGCTATGGATTCAACTGTGGCTAATGCGCCATCTATGGTACTGGAAGCATATAGGAAGTTCATGGTCATTCCATTGAAGAAACACTTCTCAAGGAAATTCTACAGAATCTACCTTCAGTTATCCAACTTCCCTAGCTCATGTAACTGACTAGACTGTACTTGGGGACTTCTTAATACTGGTCTTTATTGAAGCAATTATAAGTGAATCGTTTCCCTAAGTTGCAAGCAGACTCGAACATCAGTTTTTTAACCTTTATGTTATCTTAATAGTAGCTTACTTTTAACTATCAAAAATATGCAGTTGTTTCACGGTTATCAATATCCAATTACAACTAATAGTTCTGGTTACATCGTTTGTCTCATCTCTTTGTATTCAATGAATTACAACATCTGTATGCTTGCTTAATTTTTTTTTATCCGTTAATGGAATGAGGGTGTCACTGACTAGGCAGCGTTTATTGCCCATCCATAATTGCCCAGAGAGCAGTTCAGATTCAACCACATTGCTGTGGGTCTGGAGTTACATTTAGGCCAAACCAGTTAAGGATGGCAGCTTCCCTCCCTAAAGAACATTGGTGAACCAGATGGGTTTTTCCCAATGATTGACAATCGATTCATGCTCATCATTAGATTCTTAATTTTAGATATTTTATTGAATTCAAATTCCACCATCTTCCATGGCCGGATTCGAACCCGAGCCCCCAAAACATTATCTGGTTCTCTGGATTAATAGGCCGTCACCTTCCTTTACAATATCCAATCACTAATTTCCATAATTACAACATCCAAGGACATATTTTGACCTTTGACAGCTATCTTGAGCACCGAGTTGTGACCATCATATAATTATCAAAGTTCCTCTTTGTCCATTGTATTTCTTGTTTTCTCAATCATCAACAGTTTTGCATTCTACCACTGTCAGCATTTGCCCGTTCAGAAATGAACAAGGATGTCAGTGAGAGATGGGCCTGGAAAGGTTGACATCATGTTTTCATCTGTTTACATGATGTTGTTGAAACTGAATGCAACCTCATAAGTTACTAAGTTCATGAGTTCGATGAAAACTGATTTAGTTCGCAGTAGCATATCTATATTACTGATATAGAGATATAATGTAAATGTCAACAACTTTCTCGTGTAGTGCATTAGTGAATAGGCTAACCATGGAAAACTATGAATACTATAAGTAGGCTTTGTATGATCTTCATTGAAGTGGAAGTGGAAAACTCACAACTGTTAGAGTGCTGCCACAGATGTAGGCCATATACACTGTACATACCAACTACTAGCTGATTGTATTAAATAACACATCCCTTTATCTGTCCTCAGAGCAACAACTATGCTCAACTAATCAATGTTTGCAAAACTTAGAATGTACTGTCTAATATTAGATGTGAATCTTGACTGCTCAAACTACAACTTCAAACCAGTTTAGGTTCATTAATCCAGTTTGCAGTTCATGTGTGTGTGTTAGAAACTACCTTTTTTTCACACACAAGTCCCTGCTCCTTGCTGACAAAAGAAATATGGCCACACATTGTATAATTTTCCCCAGTGAATATAGGTGCACGGAGACAGTCAATCCCTGCTGCCTCCTCATGGCAATGCGCTGACCAATTCCAGTTGAGCTGCCTGGTTTGAATTTAATCAGTTAAATAAGTCACAGGACAGTTCCTGCTGCATCGCCACAGGGTCCAACCAATCAGCACTCTTTCGTGTTTAAATGCTGTACAAATTATTGCTTCCTGTCGAAAGTTGTTTTTTCCCTTGTATTTCAGTCCCAATGAGTGCAAGAATGAGAAAGATTTGACTTCACCTCTCTTTTTAGCAATGTTTGGCATTTGACTTTGCCTGGAAATTCAGCCTGCTACTTCTTTGCAGCTGGGTACTTATTTGGTGGTCCTTCTTTTCTCCCCTTTTTTATTATTAACCAATATTTCTAACCAACCTGTTCAGAGATGTTATTACACACGTCTGGAGCAGGTGGGACTCAAAGCTGGGCCTCCTAGTCCATGGGTAGGGATACAACCAATGTGCCACAAGAGGGCCCCCTCTGTTGGCCCTTTTATTTCAAAATCCTGAAATTGACCAATTTGGTGAATATCACCAGCAGAGATTGCTCCTGTCACAGTGCATGCTTCTGAGTTCTTAATGGCCAAATCACAGAGCTCTATTTTTCTTTCTTCACAGATACTGTCTGCACTGCAGTGCACTTCCACCATTTTCTGTTTTTATTGCAGATTCTTAGCATCTACAGTATTTTATTTTTGCCTCGTGGAAGCAATGTACCGCAGAAGTGTATAGAGTGCGCATATTTTGTGGCACATTTCTGATCAGACTTTGTCACCATTCTGTCACAGAATCAAATTTATTACAGTCGGTGTGAATTCATCCTAACCTTAGCAGATTTACCAGGTACTTTCATTTTATCATGCCTGAATGAGTAATTTTACAGCTATGTGATTGACTTCCTTGCTAACTTCCATTTACTAAGAGTGACAGCTGACAATGGAAAATGTCATTAAATTAAAGTGAAAAGAATTGAGTAATTCCCTGCCTGACATCAATGTCAAAAAGTTTAATTTTTTGAAACATTGATTTTTATGACTTGCAAATTTACACTTCTTTGGAATAAATTTTTCCCACCTTTCTTGGTCAATGAACTGATATTTTAGATTAGCCTTCTGTATTAGAAATTGCCTATTTTGCATTTCCATTACAAGTTCAAAATCAATTCTTCTACCCTCTAGCACTGGTTATTTTGTTCTAATTTCCAAAGAATTCTTAAAATGTCACAAGTTTCAGCTCCCACTTACCGAAGAAACACACTAGGTTTGATTTTTCTCAACCTTTGTCTCCTGTTAACAGGCTGGTAACAATGTCAAAATAAAGTCAGTAGATCTAGTGTCTCATTAAAATGAAACAAAGAACTGCGGATGCTGGGAAGCCCTGTGGAAGGGTCACAGGACTCAAAACATTGTTTTCTGCACAGATGCTACCAGACCTGCTGACCGCCTCCAGCAATTTCCATTTTTTAAAATAACCAAAACCTTAATTAGTTACAAAAAGTCATCAGGCAAACTGCTCATTTTATAATTGAGATCATTTTTTTTCCAGTGTTGCATGTTTCTTCAATGGATAGGTAGAACCCATTTGTCCAACTTCAAACACTCATACTGAATCCAGAGGTTCTTTGATTCACATTTTTGTTTGTTTAGCATCTCATTAATATTGGCATAAAGCCAATTCAGTTTTGAAAGGAGGCTACAACCAGGTGTCCAAAGCCTGTTTCAGGTAATAACCCAAGTGCAAACTGGGTCATCTGATGTAAATAAGTCTTTTTTCAAAGCTATAAGTATGGACTACTCAGAGATTTGCAGTTCATACTCTGAAATACCCTGAATAAGATTGTACAGGCTCACTAAAAGTAAGCATTGAATAACTTTTATCAAATAATATCGCACTGAAGCAGGCCATTTGGTCTATCATGATTTTACCATTTATCCAATTAAGTCCAACTTTCTACCCAACTACCTCACTCCCTCCCAAGATGAACACATTTCAAGGAAGTATCCAATTCTCTTTTGAAACTTATCCTTGAAACTATTCCATTAACCTTTCAGGCGATGTTGCAGACCATTGCAATTCATCTCAAAAAAAGGTTCTCATGTTGCTTTTGTAATTTGTTCAATTACCTTAAATCTGTGTTCTAATTGGTTGTTGACTGCTCTGACACCGGCAACAGATTTTCTTTTCTCACTCAATCAAATCCCTTGGTGATTTCAAATGCCTCCATCAAGCTATGCCTCAACCTCCTTTGTTCTCCTGTAGGATCTTGCTCTTGCTGTTGAGCCCCTAATCACTGTGAATCTGACAAAGGACACTGAAACAGGCAAACCAGTCATACACTAGCACTTTGGCTACAGTTGAGGCCTTTTGGGCATGGGTGGAAATAGCTTGCATGAACTTGATAAAAGTATCCATGAGAAGGAGAATCTGCTCACTCCCATTACTACTGGGGACAAGGAACATAAAATCCATTGCAAGGACCTGTAGAGATCTATTGGCAACCAGGTCCTATGCTGGGTGAAATTATTTCCCTACTTTGGCCAAAATACACCTCTCACTATTTCAACGGTAATGATGAATATCAGCAACCATTCTGGGCCAGTTATGTGAGTTCCTGGTTCAAACCAGTCATATTTTCCTTTGCTTGGTGACAAGATCATAAGCTGCTGCTAAATCTTGACACTTGAGGCTGTTGTTTCCTCTCTCTCTGTCTCTGTCTCTCCTTGTCATGAACCAGAAAATTGAGGACTGCATCTTCCTTTCTAATTCTCTTCCAGCATCTCAACAGTTTCCATGGTGGCTTGGAATCCCTCATCGGCTGGTGTTAGGTTGATAGATGTTTAACCTTCCAGAAATTGTGTAGTTACTGATGCTCACGTCAATCAGCTGAAGCAGTGTCTGCATTTATCCTTGGAGATAGACGTCAAAAGTGTAATCTCACCTTGCTCTAGCTGCCTTGACCCGGTTTGAATCTCACTCAGAAGTACATTGATGAATTGAATTTTAGTCTGAATGTCATATGAAATCAGGGTCAAATGTTGTCTTTCACTTGATGCATAGGCAAAACATTAACCATATCTGCCTCCAGACAGGTAGAGCTGGGTTTCCTCCTGTGGTCAGTCTCCTAATGAAGGCATCAGCATTTGCATTACTTTTGCTTCATCAGTACTGAATCTGAATTTAAAACTGTTGGAGTTTAGTAACCCATTGGATCTCTGTTGGTCCAAGGCCAGAAAAATTGGCTTCAGTTGGAATTCTGGGTAGCCAAGGGAAGGTGATAAGAGATCCTTCTGCTTGGGGGTTACACAGTAGCACTGAACAGTGTTTGCAAGAATGATCCTGGGGAAGAAGGACCTGTTATATGAGGAGTGGCTGAGGACTCTGGGTCTGTACTTGATGGAGTTTAGAAGGATGAGGTGGCTCTCATTAAAACTTAGAGAATAGAGAGAGGCCTGGATAGACTGAATGCGGAGAAGATGTTTCCACTAGTAGGAGATGCTAGGACCAGAACAAGCAGCCTCAGATGAAGACATGACCCTTTAGAACTGAGACCAAAATTAATTTCTTTAGCCAGAGGGTGGGTTATTCTGTGAAACTCATTGCCGCAGAGGGCTGTGGATGCCAAGCCATTGAGAACAATTAAGAAAGAGCTAGGTAGGTTCTTTATTGGTATGGGGAAAATGGATATAGAGAGAAGGCAGGAAAATGGGGTTGAGGAACATATCAGCCATGATTGAATGGCAGAGCAGACTTTGCCTAATTTTGCTTCTACAGTATATGGTCATATATATTTTAGATTGAGCGACAATAGGGAATTAGAAAAGAGAGGAATTATTATACTGTTTTGAGCTCCTCCTCTCAATATGTCAAAAGTATAAAAAAAGGAATCTATTTCCCAACACCCTTCCACTTTGAAGAAGATTCATACTGGACTTGAATCGTTAACTCTGTTTCTCTCTCCACAGATACTGCTAGACCTGTTGAGGTTCTCCACCATTTTCTGCGTATGTTTCAGATTCCAGAATCCACAGTATTTTTCTTCTATTTAGATGCTAACAGGGCATTTCATCATATGGGATAACCTAGAACGAGGGATCATAGTTTAAAATAAGGGTTACCTCAATCATGATAGAGGTGAGGAAATATATTTTCTCTCAGAGTTGTGGGTCTTTGGCATTCCTTTCCTCAAAAGGCAATGAATGCAGAATCTTTAAATATTTTGAGGGCTGCGGTAGACAGATTCTTGATTACCAAGGGATGAAAGGTTATTAGGGATATGTAGGAATGTCGAGTTGAGGTTAAACTCAGATTAGCTGTGATCTTAATGAATAGTACAGTAGGGTCAAAGGGCTGAATGGTCTACTTTTGGTCCTTGTTTGTAAGCTCATGTGATAACATTTCATGTCATGGAATACCTATAGTGTGGGAGCAAGCCATTCAGCCCATTCTGATCCTCCGAAGAGCATCCCACCCCCTCACCTTGCATTTCCAATGGCTAATCCACCTAGCCTGCACATCCCTAGCCACAATGGGAAGTTTAGTATGGCCAATCCACCTAACCCACACATCTTTGGACTGTGGGAGGAAACCCACGCAGACACAGTGAGAATGCGCAAAATCCACACAGACTGTCAACCGAAGGTGGAATTGAACCCAGGTCCCTGGTGATGTGAGGTAGCAATGTTAACCACTGAGCCACTGTGCCACCCTGACTGAGCCCCCATGCTGCTCTGTTGTGGATGTTAATGGCTCCTGCGCAAACCAAAAAAAAACAGCATTAGATGTCACATCACTATGGTAATTCAGAGAATACAATGTTCAAATGCATTTCTCCAAACACCATCCATCATTCTCCACCTGATTAACTGCACAGTGCCAACAGCTCACTACAGGGGAGTGTATTAAATTCTAACTGACTCTTTGTCTGTCACGCCTATAATGTGAAGTCTGTTAAAACATGTGTTAAGCTTTCAAGTTTCTAATCAAAAATAACTACGATGATAAAATGGACAGATGGCTATGTTAAATATGGCCAATCAATGCTATACCCTTCCGTGGACATTTGAAAGGCTGATTTGCTTAACTTTCAGCCTATGCTACCTGTTAATTAATCATTCATGGGATGTGGGTGTCGCAGGCTGGCCAGCATTTATTTCCTGCCCCTAGTTGTCCTTGAGAAAATGGTGGCAAGCTGCCGTCTTCAACTGCTGTGTGCTGATGACACAACAATAATGATGTTAGGGAGGGAGCGCCAGGATTTTGACGCAGCAATAGTGAAAGGAAAAGAAATAATACTAGCTGGAGGTTAAGCAGACCTGCCTCAGTTGTTTCAGCGGCGGGAGTCCGGAAGGAGGCACGAGGGCAGCCTGGGAAGGCAAGCTTTTCGAGTATAGAAGTCTTACCTCGTGAATAGGCAGAACGCGCTGAGCAGGAGCGGATATGGGACTGCTGAGTAAGTGAGGTAATATATTTGGGCGGTTGCTTTACCCAAAACACTACTTAGGTAGTGTCTCCCACCTATCCTCCTCCTCTAACCAAAAAAGGTTCTGAGCGCCGATTTGGTAAGTTACTAGATTTTTTTTCCAATGGTCTGTTTTTGGGAATTCAGAACAATGGGAGTGGATGTTCGGGCAGTTGCATGCTCCTCCTGTAGGATGTGGGAGGTAAGGGTCACCACTAGTGTCCCTGCTGACTGCATCTGCGGGAAGTGCACCCAACTCCAGTTCCTCGGAAACCGTGTTAGGGAACTGGAGCTGGAGCTGGATGAACTTTGGATTATTCGGGAGGCTGAGGGGGTAATTGAGAGGAGTTACAGGGAGGTAGTCACACCTCAGGTGCAGGAAAAAGGTCGATGGATTACAGTCAGGGGACAGAAAGGGAACAGGCAGACAGTGCGGGGATCCCCTGTGGCCGTTCTCTTCAATAACAAGTATACCGTTTTGGATACTGTTGTGGGGGGTGACTTACCAGGGGTAAGCCATGGGGTACAGGTCTCTGGTGCAGAGTCTGTCCCTGTTGCTCAGAAGGGAAAGGGGGAGAGGAGGAGACCATTAGTCATCGGGAACTCCATAGTTAGGGGGACAGATAGGAGATTCTGTGGGAACGAGAGAGACTCGCGGTTGGTGTGTTACCTCTTAGGTGCCAGGGTCTGTGATGTCTCGGATCGTGTTTTCGGGATCCTTAAGGGGGAGGGGGAGCAGCCCCAAGTCGTGGTCCACATAGGCACCAATGACAAAGGTAGGAAAAGGGGTGGGGATGTAAGGCAGAAATTCAAGGAGTCAGGGTGGAAGCTTAGAGCTAGAACAAACAGAGTTGTTATCTCTGAGATAAAAGATACTGCAGATGCTGGAGAATCCGAGATAACAAGCATGGGGCTGGATGACCACAGCAGGTCAAGCAGCATCATAGGAGCAGGAAAACTTGACGATTCGGGCCTAAACCCTTC
>JAHRHZ010000223.1:18753935-18783249 GCA_024137785.1 Ginglymostoma cirratum
TAGCCTACCCAACACATCTTCCCTCCTTATGTCAACGTGATCCAGAGGAAACAAACTTCTATCTCTAATCTCAACATTCATCATGTCCCTCTCCTCAGTGAACACTGATGCAAAGTAATCATTGAGAATCTCACCCATTTTCTCAGGTTCGACACAAAACCTTCCTTCCTTATCCTTTAGTGGACCAACCCTTTCTCTAGTTACCCTCCTGCTTCTTATATATGAATAAAAGGCCTTGGGATTCTCCTTAATTCTGTTCGCTAAAGTTATTTCATGACCCCTTCTAGCCCGCTTGATTCCTCGTTTAAGATTGGTCCTACTCTCCCGATATTCCTCCAAGGACCGTTCTGTTCTTAGCTGCCTGGACCTTATGTACGCTTCCCTTTTCCTCTTGGCTAGTCGCACGATTTCTCCATCCACGGTTCACGAATCTTTCCTTTCCTATCCCTTGTTTTCAAAGGGACATGCCTATCCTGCACTATCTTCAACCTATCTTTGAAAGCCTCCCACATATCAGATGTGGACTTCCCTTCAAATAGCATTTCCCAGCTCCTGCCGAATTTTGATATAATTGGCCTTGGCCCAGTTTAGTATTCTTCCCTTAGGACCACTCTCATCTTTGTCTACAAGTATTCTAAAACTTACAGAATTGTGGTCACTATTCCCAAAGAAATCCCCCACTGCAACTTCTACCACCTGGCCTGGCTCATTCCCCAACACTAGGTCCAATATGGCCCCTTCCCTAGTTGGACTATTGACATACTGCTCTAGAAAACTTTCCTGGATGCTCCTTACAAATTCTGCCCCATCCAGACCTCTGACACTAAGTGTATCCCAGTCAGTGTTGGGAAAATTAAAATCGCCCATCACCACCACCCTGTTACCTCTACATCTTTCCATAATCTGTCGACCTATTTGTTCTTCTACCTCACACTCACTGTTGGGAGGCCTGTAGTACAGCGCCAACAATGTAACTGCACCCTTCTTATTTCTCAGCTCTACCCATAATGCCTCACTGCTCAAGCCCTCCATAGTGCCCTCCTTTAGCACAGCCGTGATATCATCCTTGACCAGCAATGCAACTCCTCCCCCCCTTTTACTTCCCTCCCTGTCCTGTCTGAAGCATCTATATCCTGGGACATTTAGTTGCCAATCATCCCCTTCCTTCAACCAAGTCTCTGTGATCGCAATAACATCATACTCCCAGGCACTAATCCAAGACCTAAGATCGTCTGCCTTACCCACTATGCTCCTTGCATTAAAGTATATGCACTTCAGACCACCAGTTCCTTTGCTTTCATCTGCTCTCTGCCTACTCTTCCCCTTGGTAATACTAACTTCATGATCCTTATAGTCTCTAGTTTCCACCTCACTGTCTACTAGTCTTCTCCTCTGGTTCCCAGACCCCTGCCACATTAGTTTAAACCCTCCCCAAAAGCCCTAGCAAAAACTCCCCCTAGGACATTAGTTCCAGTCTGGTTCAGGTGTAGACCATCCAATTTGTAATAGTCCCACCTTCCCCAGAACCGGTCCCAGTGTCCCACAAATCTGAACCCCTCCCTCCTACACCATCCCTCAAGCCACGTGTTCATCCTGCCTATTCTTTCATTTCTACCCTGGCTAGCACGTGGCACTGGTAGCAACCCTGAGATCACTACCTTTGAGGTCCTCCTCTTTAACTTCTCTCCTAGCTCCCTGAATTCTGCTTTCAGGACCTCATCTCGTTTTTTTACCTATATCGTTGGTGCCTATATGCACCACAACAACTGGCTGTTCACCCTCCCTTTTCAGAATGCTCTGTAGCCGATCGGTGACATCCCTGGCCCGAGCACCTGGGAGGCAACATACCATCCGAGAGTCCTGTTTTCAGCCAAATAGCTGCTGCCCAAATATATACTAATTCCTTACCTTCCTCACAACCTCCTGGTCTCCAACGTCACCTCCACTCCGTCTCCCGCCACTCCCGGTGAGGAAAAAAACCGCTCGCCGCTCGAGGTAAGTTTTTAAACTGTCTTACCTTCCTGTCAGGCCTCTGGTGCTCATTACCATTCTTCCTGCTTCGAACTGCCACCCAACACCAAAATGAAGGCTAGATGACTCTTCGTCAGAGCTCTGATCACCAGAGCTCTGTGATTTCCAACATTTTTCTTGCTTTCAGTTGGAAATTAATAAGTTGTGTTTAAGATTGCAAACAATCCAATTAACATTTTTGTTTGTTCATAAGATGTGGATGTCATGGCTGGGCCAGCATTTAATGCCCATCCCAGTTGCCCTTAAGAAGGTTGTGGTGAGCTACATTCTTGAACTGCTGCAGTCTGTGTGCTGTAGGTTGACCCACAATGTTGGTAGGGAGGGATTTCTGGGATTTTGACCCGGCAACAGTGAAGTAGCAACAATATATTTGTAAGTCAGGATGCTAAGTGGATTGGAGCAAAGCTGGCAAGCCATGGTGCTACCATTGCTGTTAGAGGACATTCCTGATGTGGCAATAAGGTGGGTGCACATGAAGCACACCCAATGGGATGATCAATTTATTTTTCAGGCAATCATGAAAAGGTGGGTTTAAAGGCTGGACGTGGACCTTGGAAGAGGCTGCTCACTGTTGTTTCTCTAGGAAACATTGGTTGTTCATAACCATTTAAACATGGTCAAGGCTGTCCCTCAGGCGGATATCCAAAATCTTGTTAATGCTGCCTGTCTTTCATCATGGTACTTTCGATGCTGAGAAAGTCTCCTTCATGGACATGGTACACTCTTTGGTAGGAAACTCATCCAGAGGTAGAGGTCAGCTGTCAAAGGTTAGAGCAACATGCTTTGGAGAAAGGTGGCCTAGTTGCTGAGGAGCAAGGGAAGGAACAACAGATCCTCAGAAATAGGTAAAGGCCGTATCCTGTCAAGCTCATTTACAGGGTGAAAAGTAACATCCTGATATAACAAACTGATAGTGTCTCCACATGTCAATGTGACATGCCTGTCCGTTAAATAAATGCCAATTTAGTGGATGACCACCCAATGTCTGTGGCATTAACAATGACAGCAGCACAGAACCTCGTTGCCTTGAGGTCATGCCAGGTCACCTGTGGAGGCCTGAGTGGGATCATCAAACTTGCAGCACATCACCACATAAAAAATTTGCTGATGCCCATGTTTAGGTTTGCTCATCAATTTATTATCTTCAGACAGCAGCAGTCAATTGGAAAAATCCAGGGCCTTTGAAGCCATGGCAGGTTTCCCAATGCTGCAGGTGATCATGCGTTGCACCCAGGTAGTTATCAAGGCATTAGCAATGACAATCTGGGATTTTACAAGCTACAAGGGATCTTATTCCATCAATATACAGATATTGTGCAACCACTATCTACTAACCATACTGGTGTCTGCTAAATCCTCAGGAAGCAATATCTCCCAAGTGTCAGCTATGTTTTGGGCCTGGATGCATTGGATGGATGGCTGATTGGTGATAAACATTACTCCCTGAAGAAGTGGCCTGGTTCAAAGTGCTAGGATGGAATGTGAGTGCAATAATGATGTAAGGTACTCAATGACCAAGTCCATCATTGAGTTTACTAAAGATGAGATTCAGATGCCTGGGCACAACAACAAAGAGAAGGAATACGCAATTCAGCCCCTTGAGCCTGCTCCACCATTTAATATGATCATGGCTGATCTCATCTCAACCTCAACTGCACTTTCCTGCCCGCTCCCGACAACTCTTTAATCCATCATTAATTAAAATCTGTCTATCACTTCCTTAAATTTATTCCACATCTCAGCGTCCACCACACACTGGGGTGATGAATTCCGCAAATTAAAGACCATTTAAGAGAAATCATTCCTCATCATCGCTGTTTTAAATCTGTCACCACTTAGTTTAAATCTAAGACTGGATTGTATCACAAGGGAAAACATCCTCTCTTTCTCGACTTTGTCAATTGCCTTTAGCACCTTGTATACTTCAATTAGATTTCCTCTCATTTTTCTAAACTCTCGTCAGTATAGGACCAGCCTGCTCGATCTCTCCTCATGAGACCAATCAGGTTGTACCAATTGGTCCATTGCTGCTCTAGATGGTGTTCTGTTCAGGATTTAGTATTTTTGCTCTAGTGAGGATTTTGGAACTTTAGAAGACTTCAAAGGGGAATTACTCCAGGTTGTGACTGATATATTCTGCTTCAGCCTTCCAGGAGCTTAAAGAACTTCCTTAGCTCTTTCCTTTAATTTGCCTCGTAACACTAAGGTATAGCAGATGAAAAATCTTTCCACAGACCCTCCAATCAGAATTTAAATGTTGGTGAACCCCATTTCTAACTTCTAATTATAGCTTCTCTGGCTCGCTCAGATTTCAGGCCACATTCAGAATCTTGATGAGACACAGGTGGAACTTTGTGAACAGTCTTAGTCTCCTTCATTAAGGAAGGATAGATTTGTTAGAGAGGCTTGCATGCAAATAAATATCCATTGGACTAATTCCTGGGATTAAGGGATTGTCCAATGAGAAGAGACTGTGTAGAATAGCCCTCCATTTCCCTACAGAGTGGAAGAATGAAAGGTGATCTCATAACTGGATTGAGAGAGTAGATGCTGGGAAGATGTTACCTTAGTTGGGAAGGGGCTGATAGTCTCAGGATAAGGCATTTGATATTCAGGACTGAGTTGTGGAGAAACTCCTTCACTCTGAAGTCTATGAATTTTTGCAATTTTAGAAGGTTAATTTAAGACTGTGGCGGAGAAGGACACTTCAAAGTGCTCGCCTGCTCCATCCGTTTATTTTTCTTCTTTTTCCCCTTTTTCTCTTCTCTTTTGTATTTTTCTTTCTTTCTTCTCTCTTCTCTCCATAAGGCATTCCTGTCCTCGGACTCAACACAGACCCAGCGAGGTGGCCTCCTGGCCTGGAATGCCAGTCTCTCAGCCTGGTGAGGCGGTCTCTTGGCCTTGCATGGCGATCTTTCAGTGGCTTAGCATGGTGGTCTTTTGGCTGTACTTGGCACTCTCTCAGCCCATTGTGACCTTAGTGTGGACTTTCAGTCTTGAGGTGTTTTCTCAAAGTGCCACCATGGTGAAGCACTTAAGAAAAACTGTAATGTTTGAACTTCCAGCTTTATTTCCTCATTTTCTACTTAAATCTAAGAAGGTCTGCAATGTGTAACTTTTAACTTTGTTCTTTCTTTCAAATTTGTTCTTAAGATTCTTTACGTAGATACTTGTACCTAAGATGGTGCCTTTGTTTGGCAACATTCTACATTTTTCATTGTACTGCTATACTTTTGTACTTGAGTACACATGACAACAAAATCAAATCCAAATCCAAAGAACAGTGGATGTTTAATCGTTGGACGTATTCGAGTCTGAGAACAATACTTGAAATTGTTCACATTTTTTACTTAATATTCATCTACATATTGCACCCAGAAAGAAAGAAGGTATGCAATAACGTTGAAGACATAGGTCATAGACCTAAAATTATATCCCGTTTTTCTTTTTATTGATGCAGCTTATATTCCATGCTGCTTTTTATAAGAAGGAGACCTAAATTGTGGAATGTTTGTGAAACCTTTTAGAACTAATCAATATTTAAACTATATTTTCTTGTACTCTGTACTCATTTGCCTCATGCTATTCTGTGTACACTTACGCCTTTAGGTTTGTTGCTGATAAAACAGGCATTGATTGATCAGGTAGGTGGGTAACATTCTCTTTGTCACCTGGGGCACATCTGCCTGTCTAAAATCTGATATACTCTGACCTTGCATCACAGAAGAATTTTAACAAAGCATTTCTCACTGGTCAAAGGGCATTAACAGAAAAATACATCATAGCTGTACAAGTAAAATTCAATGCAGCATATAATGTTTTGAATGATCCATGGTCTTAAGCTAATGTCTTTTCAATTGATCTAATGTCACAGCAACCTTGTTTTTGTGATATCCTCAATGAGAATCTATTCAACTTCTAACCATATCAAGTGAAAATGAACCTGGTTAAGTTTTCTGGAGATTTTAACAAAATTCATGCCATTTAAAACAAAAACTGACACTCTCCCCTTATTTTGGGCCATTAGTCTTTTATATACAAAACATAATTATGTTGTAACATAGATGCTTTTTCCACTGAGTGTGTAAACCCTGCCAACCATTTTATACCTTTGATTTTCCTTTGATTTATTACTATTAAACAACTTGTTCTTTTGACATTTGTTCTGGGCTTAATTTCCTTGAGACCATCAATTCAGCAGTATTGCCAACTTCATCATAACAGTTTTACTGACACAGCAACCTCAGGCTGATCAGATAGACTCTTCAGCTGTTATTCTTATTCAAAGGCACTTTATTATTATTTTATTTTGGAATGTAATGTCGTTGCACATCAGAGATTTCTAATAAAGAGTAGCAGAGCAATGGGAATTACTTTAAATGCACACTAAAACAGAAACTGAGAGGCTTGGCTGATGAAATTTCTACAGCATAAATCATCACCAAGAATCGAAGTATTGGCTCTCAAAATGCAGGGGTCAAGTAAAAGACATGAAAATTTTTAGGCAAAATTGGCTTAATATTGTACTGTCACTTATCTGAAATGTCAAATAATTGGATTGTGGCAGGGAAAAAATGTATCTCAGAAGGAAATACCAATCTTTATGGTAATTAGCTTAGCAAGAGTTTAAGACTTTCTCGATGAGGGACAGCCATATCAATCTTTTATCCATTTGCCAGCAATGGAATTAATCATTTTGGATGACATCAGTAACTGGATGGACATGGCTGGGTGATCACCTGTGATTGGTGTTGCACATATTCCCCAGTTTCCGCTGCAGCTGAATTCATTCTATCCCATTTGTTCTGAACAGGTCACAGATGAAGCTGCGGCCATCAGGATTCAATGTACTGTTAAATGCAACCAAAAGTAGTAATGTTGAATCCTTTGTACAGGTGATAAACTTCCTAGCGGTGCCATTTTTGTTTAATTTATTTGATTGATGCCCTCTGAACGTCTTCAACATTGAATATTTTGAGGGACTTTACAGAGCAACTTTCCTTTTACTGCATCAAAGCTATTCTCCTTAATTGAAAATCAATGTGTATAACTTTCTGAATTTCTGAACCACTTAATTTCATTTAAAGTTCGCTAAAAATGTCGAAGATTATTTTTTATTATTAACATTTATTCACTACTGGGACAGCCAAAAATCAGTTGTTCCTCCTCTTGTTTTAATCCGACATTTGTGACCAGAGACATGAGCAAGAAAAGTTAGACTAGCTCTCCTTGTGCAGAACTGAAGGGGGCTGTATTATCAGAGCTCCATCTGCAGATAAAGTTTAAGGCCCAAGCAACCTTAACATTTCTGGGCACTACTTTAAAGAGGAGCTTGGTGAATTATCCCTGGCACCTTAGTCAATATTTATGCCTCACGATACACTAGGGCATAATATACCATTTTTTTTTTCCAAGGGCTCCTCTTGTGGGTATTTTTCAGTTCTCAAGGCCTCTCTCCATTCTCACTAACTACTTTATTAGGGAAAGCAGCCACATGGTAACAATATGGGATTCAAAATTATAAGCATTCATCCATATTCTCAGTAATTATCAATCCTCTATAACCTTTAAAACACAATGAAAGCATTAACTTTCCTAAACACGACAATATTTAACTTGGCACAAGACAACAGGTACAAATGAACAACAGAAGCTTTTTTTCAAAAAACAAGATACACATTTTTACACAAAAACAACTCACAAAACACACCTTTCAGATTGGTAAGGTCACAGTTAATGCATTCTATCATGCACTCACAAAGCCGGAATATTTTAACCA
The DNA here is from genome assembly GCA_024137785.1 of Ginglymostoma cirratum. Taxonomy (NCBI): domain Eukaryota; kingdom Metazoa; phylum Chordata; class Chondrichthyes; order Orectolobiformes; family Ginglymostomatidae; genus Ginglymostoma; species Ginglymostoma cirratum. The sequence goes on from JAHRHZ010000223.1 coordinate 18,761,746, forward strand.
GACAGTTGTTTTCTATTCAAACATGTGTATATTGCTGGCTTGGCAAACTTTTATTGCCCATCCCTAAATGCCTTAAGGACAGTTAAGAAGCACATGTAGGCCAGACCAGATACAATTCCTCTCCTGAAAGAATATTGGTGAACCCGATGGGTTTGTACAAGAATCAACAGAAGTTACACGGGGCAACATTGGACTATTCTTCAATCCAAGTTTCTTTTATCAAGTTCAATTGAATTCAAATTTCATCATCTGCCATGATGGGGCTCAAAACCATGTCACCAGCCTGGGGTTCTACTTATGAGCCCAGAGATATTGCTATTACACCACCAACTACCATTTTTACTGCATCACAGTTCTTATTCTCAGTCTTAAATCTAAAATTTAATACATTGTTCATAGTGACAAAATCTAGTGTGTTCTCCATTCAGGAGGTTTACTAGCTGCACTACCCAATTAGTCATTGCCGGTGTCTTAAAAAAGGCCCGTTCATTCCAATTCTTTGTTTCTTGTCTGCCAATCAGTCCTCCATCCATGTCAGAGGATTACACCCAATCCCTACTCTATAGTGCACTGTGGGAAGGTGGTGGCCTAGTAGACTATTCCTAGACTATTAAACCGGAGACCCTGGCAAGGTTCTCGGGCTCTGGGTTTGATTCCTGTCATGTCAAATGGTGGAATTTGAATTCAAAATATATCTGGAATTAGGAGTCTCATGGTAACTATAAAACTATTATTCATTGTCGGAAGAACTCATAAAATGTTTGGAGGCCCATAGTCAACACTCATCCGTGACTTCTTTCCCTTACTATTCCTTATTTTGAAGGGAACTGATTCCAGATCATGATGTATTGCACCCATATCACTCCCTATCACTGCATTGACACCTTCCTTAATGAGCAACTCTATCCCACCTCCTGTTCCTTTCTGCCTATTTTTCCAGAATAATCAATATCCTTGAATACTGAGTTCACCGTCCTAGCCACCTTGCAACTAAGTTACTGTAATGGCTATCAATTCATATCCATTTGTTTCTACTTGTGTTGTTATCTCATCTATCTCATTACAAATAATCTCAGCATTCAAATAAATAAACCCAATGTCCAGATAACTCTCCCTTTCTCTGATGTGGCGCACTGTTTACTTCTCAGACTTCAGTGCATCAACCCAGAGCCAACGTTCCTTCAGCAGGCAAGACATGCTTCAAACGTGGTCACCATGGATTGCATCAGCATCCACCAGCTCCGACAAACTGCATCTGCCTTACATTGTATGCTTAACCCTTTTTACTCAGGTTAATTAATTGATTTGAATATTAAATGTTTAACAAGTGCAATTCCTAATTGTGCTCTTCAGCTTTGTTTTGTCTGCTGATTCAAACCACTTGGCCAATTAAAAGAGAGAGTGAGGAAATACCCACCAGTGACTTATTTGTTTTCTTGTAAAGGCACGCGACAAATATGACAGGTAGAAGCAGGTTGAAAGGGCTCCCTGCCTTCAGGTTTTATCTCCTGCTGTCATTCTAATGCAGGTCTGCTCTCCTTATCTGTTTCTCGGTGATGCTGACTTGATGCATGCTCCACTTGGTCTGCTCCTTGTGATGTTGACCTCACTGCTGGCAGGCAGCAATTGACCTGGTGCACAACTTGGTTTGAAATGTTTTGCCAATGGCATAAATCCTGGAAGGTTCCACAAATGGTGATTACTTCGACGCCAGTGAGTGGAAGATAAAATGAAAGCAGTGCCCAAGGAGCTTTGGTGCATGTATAATGAGATGAACAGTTGAGACTTACATGAGATAACCCAATAGAGTTCACAAAAATACTAATCGTGAAACTTTCCAAAATCGACACGTCTGATTTTTTTTCATAAAATTCAGCCCGTAATTTAGGAAGAGCTGTATTGCTTTGAATCTTGATGTGAATTCTATTATATTGCCTTAACTATTTCACAAAGTGTCCTTTTGCAGGAGGATCATTAATTAGCCTTTTCTTAGTGCATTAAACCAAAGCTATAATGGTCCAAACCTCAGTTGAGATAATGATCATAATGAAGAGAAGGAGAAATGAAATGGTGATGATAATGTTGATGATGATACTGAAAATGAAAGTAATGAGCTGCCAACCACACACACACATTCCTGGAATTAGATAATGCCTAATGTTCCTGATCTCCCCACACCTTATATTATCTCCATCCTGATTTCAATATGCCATCTCAAATGATTCCACCTGAAGGAAACTAGTTACTCTTTGTAAGGATATGATACTTGATTCAGAGAACATGAAAAGAACTGGAGGAGTGAGAATGGAGTGAAAGTGTACCATTATGCTAGCCAAGTCAACAGATGTCAAAGTTAATGTTTCGGGTCCGGTGATCCTCAGGACCGGATCCAAAACATTAACTCTGATTTCTCTTCACAAATGCTGCCAGAACTGCTGAGCTTTTCCAGAAACTTCTATTTTTGTTTCTGATTTACAGATTCCTGCAGTTTTTTTGGTTTTTTAAGACAGCAGATATGGTTGCCTTTAATTTTGGGGTCAAGACGCTAACATCTCATTGGTAATGTAAGATAAATATTTGACTGCATTGGAGTACTTTCTTCTTTATAATGTGATGGAAGGTCTTATCTGTTTCCAGGCATCAACAGATTGAATGATCTTTTCACTGGAATCCAAGACAGTCCTGATCTCAAATGTGGCTGAGGATCCTTTCTCTGTCATTGAAACATCGGTTACAGTACTAGAGATGCTAAAGAGCAGAATACGCAGGATCTTGCATAAAATGTTTAAGGCATTTGGAACCAGGGTGTAGGCAACTATCTATGAAAGCAGTCAGGATTTTATGCAAACCAAAAAGTTATCTATCCCATTGATTGGCAGACAGGTAGATCCAGGGTCTGGTAGAATTGTGTTGAATATAGCTGACTGGAAGTCTCATTTGTCAGAACAGAAGCACTTTCCAAGCAGTTGACCTCAAAGCACTACCCAATCACATTCAGGTGTGATTATCATGATGCACTGGTGTGAGTGCGGGGTGTACAATGAGCCGTTGGTCCGGTTCGGCACTAAACAATCATGAGAAGAGAATCCCTTCAGCCGTGCAGCCATGCACCTCTTCTGAGCTTGGTCCTCAGGTTGCAATTAGGGAATCACACATAAAGGAAAAAGATACATTTAAATGTCTATTTTGACAGCAGTGAGTGAATCATCTAATTGGCAATTTGGACTCGTAATGTTATGTCTAAAGTCTTGTCTCAAGCAGCAGTTATAGTGACTTTAAAATTACAGACATAAATGTTACTATCTTAGAATCATGGAATTTTATATAACAGAGGAGACCATTCAACTCACTGTGTCTGTACTGTCTCCCGAAAGAGCTGCCCAGCTAGTCCCATTCTCCAGCCCTATCTCCACAACCCTCTAAATTTATCACTTTCAAATATTCATCCAGCTTTCTTTTGAAACCTGGTGTGGAATCCACCTCCATCATCCTCCCAGGAAGTACATTCCAAATCCTAACAACCCCCTGAATAAAGATGTTTCACCTCATCTCTTGCTAACCATCTTGGAATTGTGACCCCCTAGTTACTGAGATATCAACTGGTGGAAACAAAATATTCTTCTTTATTCTGTCAAAATTGTTCATAACCTCAATAAGGTTACCTCTGAAACTTCTCTGCTCCAAGGAGAAGAAGCCCAATTTCTCTAATGTTCCCTTGTATCTAAAATCCCTCATTCCTGGTTTCATTTTAGTAAATCTCCTCCACACTCTCTCCAGGGCTTTAGCATCCTTCCTTAAATAAGGTGTCCAGCACTGAATACAATACTCCAAATGTGGCATGACCAATGACTTGTACAGGTGTAGCATCACTTCCTTGCTTTTATACTCTGTGCCTCTATTTATAAACACTAAGATCCTGTATGCTACCTTAGCAACTGTTTCAACTTGCCTGGCCACCTTGAAAGAATTATGCATGGGAATCTCAAGATTTGCTCCTGTACTTTCCTCAAAGTTGCACCACTGAGCCTGTATCGTCTCTCCATATTTCTTTGACAAAAACGCATTACCTCACATTTCTCTGCATTGAAATTCATCTGTCAGGTGTCTGCCCATCTGTTTTACTTATGAATTTATATAGACAATATGACTATGCCTTTTTATTATGTCATTAATGCTTTCTGGCACGGAGAAGACTAGTTTTAACCTAGAACTTTTCTGATTTCTTTCAACTGCAGTAAAACCAGGGACAGGGGGTCTGTCTTTCTATTGCCTCTTGATCAAAGTGAGAGCAGCCTTTTACTGGAAAATCAAACGTTTATCAAAGACTTTCAAGTTAAACCAATAGTTGCCTAATATTGCTCAGAGCTAATTGCCAAGCTGAAGAGACAGGTGTATGTAAAAGAAGAGAGCCTCATGGGATTCCGGAAGACTGAGGAGTGAGCATCATCAAAGCCAACATTTTCTAACTTTCCAATAGTGGATAGCATACCAGGCAGTGAATCATTTATAACTGGTTTTAAGGATGTTGACCATTTTTCCCTCCGTCTCCTATATTTTTATGAAAAAATGTTTTGTATTTACTTCTGTTTCACTCCAAGATTAATAGATGGGAGAGGCTTCCTCTAATATTTAATATTTCATGGGCAGTGGTGCATCTTTCCAGAGTAATATAATTTTTGAGAATACTTAAGTCATGAATGATAAGAAGAAGAAAGCGAATGGTGCTAAACAGGAAGTCCAATGGAATGTTAGCCCTTATTTCAAGGGACTTGAACTATAAAAGTAGAGAACTGCAACTGTATACAGTAGTGGTAAGACCACATCTGGCATTCTGTGAACAGTTTTGGTCCACTTATTTCAGGGAAGATTGTTTCGTTGGAGGCATTTCAGAGAAAATTCACTGGTATGGTCCCCATTATGGTGGAATTGTCTTATGAGCAAAGGCTAAGCAGGTTGGGACTCTACTCACTGGAGTTCAGAAGAATGAGAGGTGATCTCATTAAACACATATGACTCTTCGGAGACTTGACAGGGTAAATGCTGACAGGATGCTTCTCCGTTCTCCAGCCCTATCACCATAACCCTCTAAATTTATCCCTTTCAAATGCTTATGCTCGTAGGAGAGTCTAGGTTCAGGGGTCATAGTATCAGAATAAAGGGGCTGAGATGAGGAGAAATGTCTTCTTAATGTGTGAACCTTTAGAACTCCTTGCATTAGGGAGCTGTGGAGGCAGAGTCCTTGTGTATATATGTAATGCTGAGAGAGATTCTTGATCATTCGGGTAATCATGTATTACAGAGAAAAAGCAGGAAAGGGGATATGAGGAATGTCAGATCAGCCAGGATCCTATTGAATGGTGGAGCAGGCTTACTGAGCCAAATGGACTACTCCAGTTCCTATTTCTTCCGGTTTTATAGTTTATATATGCTTCCATATAAGATCATGGTTAAAACATAAATGGCAACTTAAGACAAAATTAAATTTACATTCTCCACATTGGTTTGCACATATTTTTCCACACACATATGTAAGTAGCTACTAACATAAAATAAATAACTTTAATAATGGAAAATGCAATTTCCTCTGATCCGATAAAAAGTTTTTTTTTTATGCTTGCGTCCTAATTGTCAAAATACCTTTTGCTTGTTACTGTTTTCAATTATTTGTATGTAACTTTTAAAAGAAAATCATAATTTATCCATTAACACAGGATTGTTCCCCTTAATTACATGCAAAATATGAGGAAAATGCTACATTTAGACTAAATATTTTGAATGGGCACACCATTTCTAATAATTGCCTTGGCTTCTGGTGTAATTAAGTGTCATGTTTAATTTTTGATAAGTTGTGTTGCCTCACAATTGTTAATGTGGGCAGGATATTTCCCTCACAAGACTATAACTACATTGATTAATAAGTATTAATGACAAATGTGAATATACCAGGACCAGTGTACAATCAATTCTTGGGTTAACCACAAATGGTTTCAAACTTTTTTAAGATCAGTGGACTTTTGAAGTTATTTGTTGGACCAAAGATGCATAATGTACTTTGTCAAAAATGTTGAACAGATGAACTTTTATACCAGACTTTGAGGCACATTCCGTACAAACTCCATTTCAGCACCATGTGATTGATTTAGAATTTCTATTCTTCCAAGAATTCTTGTTTTTAATTATCCAATTCATCTTGTTTCAGTTCACCCCTGTCCTACAGTGATGTACGACAGATGCAATGAACTTGAATTGAAAGCATATAGTTGGAGACCGTAACAGTATTTATCCAAACCTGGATGGATGACAGCAACCGCGTTAGGATCAACATTATTTCATGATTGCGGTGAGATATTTATCAGGTTGCTGATGTTATATTAGACGCAGGTATAGCACATTCAGAACTCAAGATATATTATTTTACAGTCACACAGTTAACCAAACATCACAAGCAATTTAGAGACACTTGACAAAAATTATATACTGTTCTAGTTTAATGGTACATCCGTGTAGCTATGGTGTTCATTCACATTCAAGTCCAAAGTGAGCAGGAGTCCCCTGCAGTTTTGTGATTTATCCACTCACAACCATGTTTCTGTTGTGTGAACTATATTATGCTGCTCATATTCCTTTTAGTAAAATAAATACCTGAGTATTGACTGTGGAGGATGTAGATATTTTAACAAACAATTGAGGCATGGATTTTCTAAATGTTTATGGGCTACCAAAAGCAAAATACTGTGGATGCTGGAAATCTGAAACAAAATATATGCTGGAGAAATTTAGCAGGTCCAGCACCATCTGTGGAAAGAGAGACAACTGTGGTTTTTTTGAGTTCAATATGATTATTCTTTGGAACCGAAGAATCATATTGGACTCAAAACCATATCTCTGTTTCTCTCTGTACAGATGCTGCCAGATCTGCTGAGTTTCTCCAGCATACACTGTCCTTGTTTCAGACTTTCAGCATCCACAGTGTTTTGCTTTTATTGGACTGTCATAAGACATTAGATTTAAAGCGTTTCGTAACTTCATGGATAACTTGTTTCCATTTTGATTCATTGGTACCAAACTCCTCCGAATCATTAACTCAAGCTTTAATGAAGTCTTCAGAGTGAAGTATTTCTTCTGTCCTGCTTTAGGTCACTGGCCATTTGAAAGCTGAAAACAGGACCAGGCAGGGCAGGTGTTTTTGGCAAGTTGGATGTTCTTCATAAGATCATAATAAATAGCAACAGGAGTAAGCCATCGGCCCCTTGATCCTGCTTCACCATTTAATAGGATCACGACTGATCTGACAGTCCTCACATCCACTTTACTGCCTTTTCTCTGAAACCTATGATTCCCTGACTAATCAATGATCTATCTCAGCCTTATGTATACACAAGGAATCTGTCCCCACAGCTCTGAGGCAAGGGGCTCCAAAGGCTCACAACACTCAAAAGAAATTCCTCCTCATCTCAGCCCCTGTATGATGAGACTATGCTTTTTGATTCTGGACTCTCCCATGAGGGTAAACATTCTCTGAGCATCTTCCTGGTCAAGCCCCTTAAGAATCCTATATGTTTAGTGTCTTATTCTTATAAACTCCAGTGAGTAGAGTCTCTGGCAATTTTCAATACCATTCATGACTCCTCAGATGCCAAAGTAGTCCACGTCCATATCCAAGAAGACTTAGATAAACATTCGGAATATGAGTCATAGAGCCATTGAAGACGTACAGCACAGAAAAAGGTTTCTTCGGACAATCAAGTCTGAGCTGGTCAGAAACAACCACCTAACTTTCTTTCACTACAGTGAGACCTCCTGTTCCAGCTCACACTCTCTCTTTCCCAGATCTGCAAAACACCTCTACGGTTTTTTATTCTTTGCAGGATCCACACCCCCAACAAATGTTTTTTCTCCCCCTAATCGGACATCAAAGATCGTAAGTACACCAAACTCACTTGTACTTACCTGCAAGCACAGACCTCCTCAGCTACCTTAGACCCCAGCACAATTCCTGGTCTTTGCTTGAATCTGCCCGGTACCATTAACCACGCAGTCACCTTGGCTGCTCCCGCTGACGCTACCCACAATGCCACTTCAGCCTACACCACCGACCGCGTCAATTCTACCGACGCTGCCATGTCATTTCTGCCAAAGGCGCTGACCACACCGAAGCTACTGACCACACCAAAGCCACCGACCACACCAAAGCTGCTGACAACACTGAAGCCACTGACCATACCAAAGCCACTGACCACACCAAAGCCACCAACCACACCGAAGCTGCTGACCGTACTGAAGCCGCTGATAACGCCACTGCCGCCAACACCACCAACTACATCACTACGTCTGCTTCTGCCCATGTGACCATTCCCCCACTCCTAGCTGTAACTTAACACGAACTCCCAGCCTCAAGTCCTGCTGGATATTCACCATTACCCCAGACATCCCCCTCACTGAAGATGAATGGTCAGTCCTTTGCAGAGGATTCACTTTTGTTGTCCTACGCCCAGCGTCAATGAATTCCGTATACGCCTAGATGTCAAACTCCTTATCCACCTCCTCCGCCTCTGCACCTATTTCTTCAAACGCAAGTCCAACACACCCTCTGCAGACCCCTTCTCCTGCATCCAACAAACCTTATCCCCCTGGACACCCCCCCATGGCCTTGTAACCTCGCTCGACCTCTTGATCTCCAACTGCTGGCGTGACATCAATTGCCTTAATCTCTCCGCCCTTCTCACCTACTCCAACCTCTCCCTAGCAAAATGCGCAGCCCTCTGCTCCATCCACTCCAACCCCAATCTCACCATTAAAACCACTGAGAAGGGGAGACATGGTGGCAGTATGGCGATCTGACCTCTATATTGCTGAGACCAGATGCCAGCTCTCCGACACCTCCTCCTACTGACCTCTCAGTTATGACCCCATCCGTGATCACCAAACCATCATCTTGCAAACCATCAAGAACCTGATTACCTCAGGAGACCTCTCACCCACAGCCTCCAACCTCACTGTTCCCCAACTCTGTACCGGCTGTTTCTATCTCTTTCCCAAAATCCACAAACCTGACAGCCTCAGTTGACCTACTGTCTCTGCCTGCTCTTGCCCCACTGAACTCATCACCACTGACCTCGACTCCATTTTATCCCTCCTGATCCAGGAAATCCCCACCCATGTTTGGGACACTACACACGCCCTCCACTTTCTCCAAGAATTTCAATTCCCCCGCCCCCAACATCTCCTCTTCACCATGGACATTCAGTGTTTCTACACCTGTATCCCCATTAGGAAGGATAACCCGCCATTTCTTCCTGGCACACAGGCCCAACCAGCCCCACTGCACCCACATTCTCATCCGTTTGACAGAACTTGTCCTCACCCTTAACAAATTTTTCTTTAACTCCTCCAAACTTCCTACAAATTGAAGGGTGGCTATGGGCACCTGCATGGGTCCGAGCTATGCCTGCCTCTTTGTAAGATATGTGGAACAGTCCATCTTTGCATTTATATTTGCATTATCCCTCACCTCTTCCTTTGCTATATCGATGACCATATCAGTGTTGCCTCGTGCTCCCACGAGGAGCTCGAAGAGTTCATCCACTCTACCATCACCTTCCACCCTGACCTCAAATTTATCTGGACCATCTCTCTGACACTTCTCTCCCTTTCCTGGACCTCTCCGTCTCCATCTCCAGGCAACCGAAACAAACCAACCTCCGTTTCAAACCCACCGACACCCATGTCTATGCAGACTACACCTCCTTTCACCCACCCTCTTGCAAAAGTGCGATCCAATACATCAAATTACTCTGCCTCTGCCACTTCTGTGTCCCCGCCAAACATCCCAGATGTCCTCCTACTTCAAGAACTGTAACTTCCCCTTTACCGTGATGCATAATGCCCTCAACCACATCGCCGGCATTTCCTGCACTTCTGCCCTCAAACCCCCCCACCCCCAGCAACAATAAGGATAGAGTCCCCTGGTCCTCACATACCAACCCACCAATTTCCAAATCCAACTAATCATCCTCCGCCATTTTCGTCATCTGTAATCAGACCCTATCACCAAAGAGATATTCCCCTCCCCATCCCTATCTGCTTTCCACAGGGACCGCTCACTCCATGACTCCTTCGTCCGTTCCACACTCCCCACTAAACCTTCCACACCAAGCGACGCCTTTCCCTGCAACCACAGGAAGTGCTACCCCTGCCCCCACACCTCCGTCCAAGACCCCAAACAGTCATTCAAAGTCTGATAGGGATTCACCAGTACATCTTCTAACCTGGTCTATTGTATCCGTTGCTCTCGATGTCATTTTCTCTACATCAGCGAGACTAAGCGCAGATTTGGTGACTGATTCACGGAGCCTCCATGCTCTGTATGCTCCCATCAACACCGCTTTCCAGTTGCCAGCTATTTCAACTCCTTCTCTCATTCCCTTGGTGACATGTCCATCCTAGGCCTCCTCCTCTGTCACAACGAGGCCCCGTAAACTGGAGGAACAACACCTTATATTCTGTCTCGGGATCTTACAGCCCGATGGCCCCAACACCAACTCACCAGTTTCAAAATCTGCCTACCCCGGCCTCATCCCATGTCTACCTCTCCCTCTCATCCCCATCTCCTTGCCCTGACATAACCTGTGCACCTTCCTTCTCACCTATCCACACCACCCTTGCCAATGACCAATCTCTACCACCCCCTATCACCATCCACCTATCACCATCCCACTAACCTACCCCAGCTCCACCCACTTCCCTCTGTTAGTTTTTGAGCTCCCCTCCCCCTTCCCAGTCCTGATGGAGGGTCCTGACCCAAAACTTTGACTTTCCTGCTCCTCAGATGCTGCCTGACCTGCTGTGCTCCTCCAGCTCCTAACTATTATAATCCCATTTTCAAGCATTTAGTTCATAGCCTTTTGCACAGTTAATGCCACGGTATACATCTAAATACATCTTCCATGTTCTGAGGGTTTCTGCGTCCAAAAGCCTTAGAGGCAGTGAGTTCCAGATTCCCAACGTTTCTGACTGAAAAAACTAATTCCTCACATTCCCTCTAAACCTTCTGCCCCTTAAATCTATGCCCCCTCAACATTGATCCCTCTAACAACCTGAAAAGATCCTTCCTGCCCACCCTGCCTATTCTCTGCATTGTTTATACATTGCAATCATATGTTCCTCCATGCTCCACTGCTCCAAAATGTCAACTATAGTCTGTCTAATCTTTCTTCATAACTAAAACTCACCGGGCCAGGCAACATCCTGGTAAATGTCCTCCACACTCTCTCCATTGCAATCATATTCTTCTTATAATGTGGATTCCATAACTGCACACTGTACTCTAACTGTGCCTAAACCAATTCTTTTATACAGGTCCAGCATAACTTCCCTGCTGTTAAACTGTGTATGCTTTGGCTAATAAAGGTAAGTATCCTAAACACCACATTAACCACTCTATCCATCGTCCCACTACCTTAAGGGTCCAATGGACATGTACACCAAAACCATTCTTTGGTGCTTCCCATGGTCCTACTATTAGCCATATTCTCCCTTGCCTTGTTTGCCCTGCTCAAGTGCATCACCTTGCACTTATCAAAAATGAATTCCATTTGCTACTGATCAGATCATCTGACCAGCTCACCTTTATTGTCCTGTAACGTAAGGCTATCCTTCTCGCTACTTGCCACCCCACAATTTTTTGTATCATCTGCAAACTTACTGATCAATCCTCCTATATTCAATTCCAAACCTCTTGTATATATACCACAAACAACATTGGGCCACAATACTGTCTCCTGCAGAACCCCACTGACACAGGCTTCCAGTCACAAAACACCCCTCGATCATCACCCTCTCTTCCTGCCACTCAACCAATTCTGGATCCAATGAACCAAATTTACTTTGATCCCAGGGGCTCTTATTTTGCTATTAGTATCCCTGGATTGATAAGAGGCAAGTGACATTTGTGCCATGCAAAGGTGGTTAGGAACTTTGAGGCATGCACTCACTTCCAGATTTCTCAAAGCCTGGCCAGCATTTATAAGGCACACTACAGAATGTGATGGAATAAATTCCATCTGTCTGGATGCGTGTAGTTCCAACAATACTCAAGCTCAACACCATGTCCATAAATATTCACTCATTCCACCTGTAATGTAGGATTACTGCAATATGTACCATATACAAGATGCATCTTAGCAATCCATCAAACCTCTTTCAACAGCATCTTCCAAACAGATCCCTTGTATCCCTAAAGCCAGTACAACAGCTACATGGACACTGTCCACCTGTAAGCTTGCCTTCAAGCTGCACAGCATTCTGACTTGGAATAATATTGTCATTCCTTTACAGTCACTTGGTCAGAATCCTGCAACCCCTTTCTTAACAGCACTATATACAAATAAAACGACAGCAGTTCAAGAAGGCAGCTCAACACCAGTATCATCTCAAGGACCATTAGGTATGGGCAACAAATGGAGGCTGAACCAGTGATGCTCATTTTCTCATAATGGAATTTTTTTTTAAAGAAGTGTCCAGTCGATTGAAGTTGATTTAGCAGCAGTTTTGCATGAATACTTGTAGATCTGGCTTTCAGAAATACATTAATATTTATTTGATGACCAACCAGTCGAACCAAGAGTGTCTAATGTCGTGTGTCTCTGACACACTGTCCAGATCTCATTGCAGAGCAAGAGGGTGGTGATGACAACAACTCTGCACATCAGGGCTTTTGTTTATTTGATGAGGTCGTTGTTGTAAACCACCTGCTGGCATAATGTACAGAAAACTGAAATTGCACAGCTTCATCTGAAGATCCATATTCAGGAATAATATGATTGCAACAATCTTCAAGAACTAATATAAATCACGCTGTGGAAATTATCAAGGTGTTTGTCCTTATCCATAACATGGAAAATCATGACATGGGCTGAATTGCCTGCCTTCTGTGGTTGAGGAAGTCCTTTTTGAAACACTGTGGCTTTAGACCATCCAGACAAACTTATAAAATGTTCTTTTATTGCCCAGAAAATCCAAGAAAAATATTGAGAACAAGGTCCGGAAGTCTTCAGTGCATTCATCGACTGGAACAAAATATTTGATTCAGTAAATTGTGAGTCTCTTTGGATTCTTTTTCAAGGTTTAAACTTCTCACAGTCTTGCATCTACTTCATGATTATATGTCTATGCTTGTTTTGAATGGGAAATCAAAACCAAATACTTCAAAAGCCAGATTCACCGAATACATCACAACTTTCTGATTGCAGGGCTGGATACTTATACTCTGGAATGAACTGCCTTTCATGAAATTATTGCATGACATTCATAACACTGACACCTATCTGACAAGGTTGAAAATTGTGCAGCAGATTCGGCAGCATCTGTTGGCAGGGAAACACTGTAAACATTTCAGGTCAATGACCCTTTATGAGAACTTGACTCTTTTTTAAATTCAATTGGATTTGCCAGCGAAGCATATCCTTGATAGTTATTCCTAGATATTCCTAAAGTGAAGCAAAATAGCCACTTCCTTGACCTTCAAACTCTCCTAACAATTGTTTAATGGTCCTATGTAGTATTTAATTGCCCTCTGAAATTTACCTTAGTTTTAAAAAGAGATTATAATTACTATTACCCACTTCTCCATTGACTGTTTTCATCACTTTCAAACAACTTTAGTTAGTCTTAGCTGAATCCAATACATATCATTTATTGCTTTGGAAGTTTGTCCCTTTGGCATTGCAAAGATATTGTTTCTCAAATCCTTGGACATGAGCAGTGAACTAACTTATTTTGTCTTCTGAGACCTGAACAACCAAGTGTTCTTTACTCGAGACAGGTTCACCACATAACACAAACCCCAGAAAGGTCACAAACTCAATCAATAACAGTAGCTGGAATATCAAGAACATCACGGTCTTGATTTGGAAACATTTACCTGTTGCGACTCTTCCGGAGCTGGTACTGTATGCAATTCTGCTTTAGAAAGAAGAAACAGTGAAATGGCACAAAGTAAGGACCAGAATGGTGATGAAGCTATTTCATATCAATGAGTGACTCAGGTCCAGTATTTTAGATGAACTCAACATAAATTGAAAACAACCACCAATTGTCTAAACTGACTTTACCCCCAAGAGCCAGTAAATTGTTCTAAACATTGGATTTTCACTTACAGTAAATAGATCAGTCATTAACATTTCCGTAGGTCTTCAGAGCTCCATCTTTGATGAATCAAGATAGGGGCTATGTGGTTTTTTTTGTCATAATGTTGTATACTGCTTGTTATCAAAACAATAAATTCACCATATTAAGGTTATAAATGCACATCTATTCATAATAAGACCAATTTTAGCTCATATTTTCATAATAAGTTAAACTTTATTTTTCTGCATTATTTTCCTGTGAACAGCACGTTTTCAATTAAGTTGAGACAACTTGCCACCTGCTTTAATAAATAGAGTGCCTGATTGAAGGACACGATGATAGGAGCTGGTGCAATGCACCAATGGTAACACAATAATAGAGGGCAGTCTCCTGTGGAAAAAAATATATGACACTCTTTTTGCCACTTCATATTAATGATTCACTTTACTGCACAAATATTTATTTGGCTCAGATTCATCATTGTTTAACAAAATAGACTGCCTTGCTCTGAAAATATCTCCGAATGTAGATAAAAGATTTGAATTTAAAAAGGCAATATCAGCATGATGAGAGATTTGAAAGAATTCCTCTACATGCTATTGTAACTGGCTAATATATTGTCTCATGAGGAATGTGCTCAGCATTTGCAACAGAAGAACAGGCTGCAGTGGTTAGCTAACAAATAACTCGCAAATACTTTTAACAACAATTCAAAGAAAGTAGACTTGAATTCTTTATGACAATCATCAAAATAGAAAACTCGAAATCAAAGGGATTAACCAGCAACTTTACTTGCGGTCCCTGGATAATATCATCGTAAGCATCTAACAGCTTCTACATGAAAGCTGAAGCAACCATTGCCACACTTCTGACACCATCCTTTATCTCAAGGCAGGTGCTCTATTGAATAGGTCCCTGTTTCACAGAAGGCTTTGGATAAACTAGCGATGTTCTTCAGCTTTCATATTGTCCAGAGTTTCCCATTGCCTCATAGCTCCTTTCTATTTCACTTTTTTACTGTACACTGAAACTGAAGCCAACTATATAACCTCAACTAATCCATCATTATGATTACCTATTTCCATCTCTGAAAGACCGCCCCACTGCAATTTTATTTCCTCATAATGCTACCAACATATCCTTCAATTCTTTCATCAATCCAAGGTTCAGCTTCTGCAATGCTCTGCTCATAGCTAGAGGCTCACCTTAAATCATCCCTGTCTTAGCTAAAATTCCATTACCCGCTTTCTGTCCTATTTTGCAATTTGAGGTTCTCAAACAGAGCACCCACTGGAGAAGCGCAGTATCGCTGGCAGCACCATCTGGATTTTCATGTTAACTTATTTGTACAGACTCCAAAGATCCATTCAGTTTCACTGGAGTATTAACAGTGAATTCTGATTGTTACCCTTTGCTATCACTGTAGAATTTGGGTTTTTCTTATAAGCTGGAGCGACTAAAAAATCAGCAACACATTCTAGGCTTCAGATTATTTTCCCAGCATTAGGAAAATAGATTCCAAGTGTTGCATTTGCATCACCAGAAACCTAAGAGGTGTGGAATCCATTAAAATTAATTCCAAATTGTGCCAATGTGCATACATGTGAGGTCAATAAATCAATGTAATGTAGATGTGAAGATTCATTCTCTATTTTTGGCAGGTTTTTTATTATCTCAGCATTAAGTAGCATAATAAACAGTCTGTCTTCAGTGGTTAGGGGTAAAAGGTACTGCTGATGCTGGAGAATCCGAGATAAAAAAGTGTGGGGCTGGATGAACACAGCAGGCCAAGCAGCATCATAGGAGCAGGAAAGCTTGACGTTGCGGGCCTAGACCCTTCATCAGAAAAATTTTCTAATGCTGTTTGGCCTACTGTGTACACCCCGCCCCACACCTTGTTATCTCTGTCTTCAGTGGGTAAACCCATTGATTAAACTGAAGTTTTATTGCAGCTATCATGTGTAAACACTTTGATGTTAGGTTTTTTCCGACTATATTTTAAGTTGTAGAGCTCTGTGCATTGGAACCTCATAACGTGCATCATAGTTTGATACATTGGCATAAAAGAAAAATATTAAATTCAACTGATTTGTGAAGTCATCTGACCCTATGATATATTGTCATTTGGATAGAACTGTTACAACAATATAAAGTAATTACATTTTAATATATTATGTGGTGAAAATGTTTATCAAAATCTTAATATTTTCAATTGTTTTTAATGCATTCACAAGATGTAGGCATTACTGGTCAGGCCAACTTTCATTACTCATTGCCCAGAAAGCACATAAGGGTGAGCTACGTTACTGTTGTTCTGGAGGCACGTTTAGGCCAGACCAAGTAAGGATTGGAGATTTTCTTCCCTACAGGGTATTAGTGAATCAGATTGGTTTTTACAACAGCTGACAGTGTTAAAATGCTCTCTTTTAGGCCAGTTCATTATTCCAGATTTTTATTGAATTCAAATTTCACCATGGTGGGAATTTGAATCCATGTTCCCAGAACATTGGCTCATGGTTCTGAATTGCTAACCAGAGACATTACCGCTATACCATCAACACCCTTTAAATTTATATTTTTACTTAAAATTACACCATTGTTTTTGTTCAGTCAACTAATAGATCACATCTAAGGATGTACATCTGTCGAGGAACTATTGTGCATGCTTTTACAGTGACATTTCACTGAGTTGTAATAGTCAAGTAGATGAAAAAATGACTCTCAACTGTCTTATTTGTGAAATTACAAGCTCTTTGCAGGCACTTGGCTCATGGTGAGTTGACTGCTGTGGTCTAAACATATGCTTTTATTGGACTATTTCTAGTTTTTCAACATTTTATGTGAAATAGTGAGGTATATTATCCATATTAGAAATACTTCCATGGCAGAAATGTTTGAATAAATCAAGTAGCAAGAAAAGTATTTTTAATCTGCTATTGAAACACATTTAATCTCTTTCTATTCCCTATTTTAGGCATAAATGTAATATTTACAATGTACTTATGTGAAAAATTTAGATCTTAAAGCTAATGCAGGAAACATATGGCACTTCTGAAATCCTTCTTTAATACATTACATCCAGGGATGTTCTTCAACTTTCATATTGTCCAGAGTTTCCCATTGCCTCATAGCTCCTCTGTATTTCACTTTTTACTGTACACTGAAGCTGAAGCCAACTACATAACCTCAACTAATCCATCATTATGATTACATATTTCCATCTCTGAAAGGCAGCCCTACTGCAATTTTATTTCCTCATAATACTACCAATATATTCTACCAACATACAGTATATTGTTGAAAGTTCATTTATTGTGGTTAATTTGTACATTTTTACCATTTGTACTGTTAATAGCTGTCTGAATTTTATTTCCAGAGTCCACTTGGCTCTTTAAAATAATTGTGTTGCTTGTGAAATGTATAAAACTTAATGAAAATCGCTATCAGTTAGGTAATGTGCTGTCCAAATAAAAATAACACAATTACGAATGTAAGAGTATCAAAATAAATGAGATCATCATTTGAAAAGACAAAAATCATATCAATGCTTTGGGATGTAATCTTTACAAGAATTGGAATCTCTTAAAAGTATCGAGAAAAACAACAGAGAAATAGGCAAAAAGACAATGTAAAGTTTAATTCAGTTTGCTGAATTTGAGAAATAGATAACAAGCAGTTACTTGTTTATTGGATATTCAGTTATCTTCGTTAGTGGCATTCACATCTTTTATTCATATGAGTTGCAGGTTCAAGGCC
The DNA here is from genome assembly GCA_024137785.1 of Ginglymostoma cirratum. NCBI lineage: Eukaryota > Metazoa > Chordata > Chondrichthyes > Orectolobiformes > Ginglymostomatidae > Ginglymostoma > Ginglymostoma cirratum. The sequence goes on from JAHRHZ010000223.1 coordinate 18,779,629, forward strand.
CAATAAGCCTTTAAGCACAAAATCTAAACTGAAATTTAAAGTCTTCCCCTGTAACAAGTGATTATTTGATTGTTATGTATTCTTTCTTGTGAACGAGATTTAAACTATAGATCCGGTTTATCAGTTCACATTGATGCAAAATATGATATTATTTTGAGTAAGAGAATTCTCCTTCTGGACTGACTAATGTTCTTCTCTCAGCCGTAATCCACCAGAAACAGATTCAACTTTTATTCATTCATTTGCTTCTTGATAGAAGCTGTCACTCACATCCCATCTTCAGTGTTTACTTATCTATTGGTGGAACAACACATTGCAGAACCATGAGGACATAGAACAACATAGGAATTGAGAGTAGAGGAATAAACAACGTTACTCCTCCTCACCCTCCAACCTAGCATCAACAATAGAGCCATAATAAAACCAAACGTGTCCTGTCATCCAGTTAGATCACAGCTGATCTATAGTTTCAAGCTATTTACCCCATCGTAATACCCTTGCCCAATATAAGTTTATCAATTTCAACCTTGAACATTTCAGTTGACCCAGCATGAAGAACCTATTGGGGAAGTCCAGTTTCTCACTATTATCTTTGAAAATATGTGGTGCTATATGAATACAAGACTTTTCATCTTACATGTCAGCCAATAAGTAAAATAGGTTGGACAGATTGTGACAAAATTTTACCCCAATTATTATCCTTCAGGTATTGATGCAGCATTAATGCAAATGGAAACTTCCACTGAGTGACAAAGAATAAGCTAAGACATGACTTTATTATTGACGCTAATGATATCAAATTCTCTCATTGAAATGTTATGTCATCAGAAATTCAACGTTTTTATTGCAACTGACTAAAACTTAAGAGACACAATAATATCAAAGGAAATAAGATGAAATTGGTTCAAAAGGAGTGAAACAACTATATTTATTTGAAATTTATTGGGCTTGAAAGACTTTAAAAATGGTGGGCCCAGTCTGATTTTGGGAATTCCATTTCCGTTCCCATGTCGGACAGTCTTTGTCACTGCTGTATAAGAGTGTGAGAGTAGTCAGCCTCCACCTAACACACTCATCTCTGCCAGTTCCATCATTAGAGGTGGTTAATTCAACACTGCACCGCCCCTTCAGCCTATTCTATGAACAGAGATTGTTCATGGCATCTCAGAGAAGAGATAAAATGTGGAAAACCTCTGGCCCTGAGTTGACCACCAAAAGTAAAACTAACATTCCTTTTGAAATAAATCTTACCCTGTCACTTTTCACAAAGCTGTTAAGCAATCACAACATTGATAGTTTCGATTTCTGAATAAATTTTTATCAACTTCAGACTTATTAGTCTTGAGTAAGTAACCATAGTCATTGAAAAAATAATCAAAGACGTGTAACATATGACAAGGTAATAGAGATGGCAATCAAAGGAAGTCATCACTCAGTTTGTAACTGTGCTAAATAATATTGCTTTTAAATTTACTGTTAATATGTAGCTGTTTTGATTTAGACGTAGAGGAAAAATGGAATTTAGTTTCACTTCTGTGAAGGTGACTTTTTAAAAAAATGGTCAGAAAAGCATTTGGAACTGTGAACTAAAGACATCATTTCTAAGAAAGCATGTGATTGAAGTTATGTCCTTCAGTCAGATAACCAGAAAGTTAATAGATCAATGTTTGCAAAGGAGAGATTTACTACTTCAGAAATACAGATGGCCACAAGTCGAAATAGGGTTTCAGTTCAAAAGAACAGCATGATACCAGCAGAGAGCAGTTTAGTTGGTAGAAGTGTCCAGGATATGGGAATTGGTAGAAATCACCAGGCTGTCAGAACTAGAAAAAGGTATCAACGCCATCAGAACTGGAAAGAGTCAAATTGGTAAAAAAAAATACTAAAGTGAAAACAGGAGTGATACTTTACCCAGATTGAAAACAGGAGTGATACTTTACCCAGATTGAGTGACTGCAAAGGATATTTCTGGGAAAAAACTATCCATTTGCTATATCTGTTAATCTCCTTCTAAATTACCATATAACGGTTTGGGTTTTTGACCTTTTTTGCTAAAATAACATTGGCTACCCAAAATGGATATGTTCAATGACTGGTAACCACAATGACTAAATTGGAAAAATAAAATCTATCAAACCAGACTTTAGTCTGAGATCCGACGTGCAGTACTACATTCCATTCTAATCAGAACAAAGTGGGGTTTTTTGGTGAGAAAGAATCGATTGAATTTAGGAGGGTTCCATGAAATTTTTAAAGAAATTAGTACATGGAGGAAAGGTGCATAAAAACCAGGACAGTTGTTGTGAAGTATATTACGCAGATTGCACTTTGAATGTCACTAAGGTTTTACTGGAAGTAAAAATATAATAGTGGATTATTTGAAATCTTTGACATTATGTTGAGAGAACTAGCAGATAAATTGGACATAGAAATTTTAAAAAAATCTCTTTAGAGTTGAGATGTTTAAAATGATTAACCAGCATTTAAAATTAAACGGAGAGTCAAAGGATTGAGTTGTCACCGCTAGTATTTTGACTGAAGTACAACCGTGTACAAATCTCCTTCCTAGTCTGCTGTAATCAAACACAAATAGTAGGCGGTCAGACATTCTAACTCATACTCAATACTCTGTTAACTAAACCAGTCTACCAGGCTTCTTTTCAATCTTGCAGTTTTGCAAGCTTAAAGAGCAGGAGATTTTGCAAACATCAGAATGTGCAACTTAATCAGACAGTATCTGCCCTTTAGGAGCACTTACACTAACTCTATAATTTGGTGCTTCCCACACTGCTGGTTAAGGCCCTTGGAGCAACTCAAAATATGATCTGTTTGAACTGAGCACTTAGATCAAATGGCACTTCTGAGCTCAGGTTCCTGCTTGTGTGAATGATGACTAACTCCTATCCCGCTGCTGACAAAACCTGGATCTGTAAGAAATGGGAGCTGGATTTCCACAACCAGGTTCTGCCCGCCATTTTTAAAGGTCTGTATTATTCTCCCACCTCTTTAAAAGGCTGGCCCCGTGTTTTTGATGCAGTAGTAACTGAATCTGTCTTTTGCAAAACCCCACTCAATTAGCTATCAAGATGATGATACTTATTTTGTGAGCAGTTTTTTAAATTATAATCATCTTGATCATTTACAACTTGTCAATCTAATTTTTTTAATGTTCTGCCATATGGATTCAGAATATGATTAGCTCAGCTTATTTGGAAGGTATTTTAAACATTACCTTTCAATCTTCTGTCAATTATATGGCTGCCTTACATATTAATGCAAATTGCCCACTTAATTCAACTACATTTTATGTTCAGTGTTTTTAACACTATTATGGTATCTCATTGTGATTGATTTCTGTTTCCATGCCTCAAAAACCTAAGGCATCTCAACAAAATAGATGTGGAAAGAATGTATCAGAGATAAATGTACTGCAGATGCTGGAGAATCTGAGATAACAAGGTGCAGGGCTGGATGAACACAGCAGGCCAAACAGCATCGTAGGAGCAGGAAAGCTTGACGTTTCGGGCCTAGACCCTTCATCAGAAATGGGGGAGGGGAAGAGGGTTCTGAAATAAATGGGGAGAGAGGGGGAGGTGGATAGAAGATGGATAGAGGAGAGGA
>JAHRHZ010000223.1:18784733-18797233 GCA_024137785.1 Ginglymostoma cirratum
TTGGGGACCACTTTGCAGAACACCTGCGCTCAGTTCGCAACAAACAATTGCACCTCCCAGTCGCGAACCATTTCAACTCCCCCTCCCATTCCTCAGACGACATGTCCATCCTGGGCCCCCTGCAATGCCACAGTGATGCCACCCGAAGGCTGCAGGAACAGCAAATCATATTCAGCCTGGGAACCCTGCAGCCCAATGGCATCAATGTGGATTTCACAAGCTTCAAAATCTCCCCTCCCACAACTGTATCTCAAAACCAGCCCAGCTCATCTCCGCCTCCCTGACCTGTCCTTCCTCTCACCTATCCCCTCCTCCCACCTCAAGCCCCACCCCCATCTCCTATCTACTAACCTCATCCCGCCCCCTTGACCTGTCCGTCCTCCCTGGACTGACCTATCTCCTCCCTAACCCCCACCTCCACTCACCTTTACTGGCTCCATCCCCGCCCTTCGACTTGTCTGCCTCCTCTCCTCTATCCATCTTCTATCCGCCTCCCCCTCTCTCCCTATTTATTTCAGAACCCTCTTCCCCTCCCGCATTTCTGATGAAGGGTCTAGGCCCGAAACGTCAAGCTTTCCTGCTCCTATGATGCTGCTTGGCCTGCTGTGTTCATCCAGCTCCACACCTTGTTATCTGTGGAAAGAATGTTTCCTTTCTTAGGGGAGTCTAGAATTAGGATTACTGTTTAGAAATAAGGGTTGTCCTTTTAAGACAAGTGATGAGTTTTTTTCTCGGTGTTGTCAGTCTTTGAAACTCTCTTCTTCAAAAGGTGGAGGAAGTAGACATTTTGAATATTTGTAAAGGCAGAAGTAGATAGATCCTTGATAAACGAGGGGTGAAAGGTTATCGGGGTTATGCAGGAATCGGAGTAATTAGATCAGCCATCATTTAATTGAACAGCAGAGAAGGTTTGAGGTGCCAAGAGGCCTACTTCCACTTCTAATTTATATGTTTACATGTTTTTTATTAATTGTCGGATATGGACATCACTGGCTGGCGAGAATTTCTTATCCATCTCTTGTTGCCCTTGAGAAGGTGGTCATGAGCTGCTTCTTGAACCGCTGCAGTCCAAGTCCTGTGGGTTAACCCCAATGCCATTTGGAAGGGGATTGTACGAAAAGAGAGAGTTTATCTTCTGGTCAAAGATGCACTTTGATGCCTAACATTACATTGAATTGAGGATTAAGTGAATTAGAATGGGGCATGCTGGGAATATATTTTATCTTTTTTCTTTACTAAGTGGTGTGGTCATGATACCTCTTCACTTCCAAGCAGTAACCACAGTACATAGACATAACAGGGGAAATGGGGGAGCTTCTTTTACATCAGTCGTTTAGATGGTCAAGAAAAAGAGGGAGATTTTGAATGGTTTTTCAATTTTGCCCACATACTGCCTATCAGTAAAAAAAGCACTTTGGTTGTTAAATGTCCTTTAACTGATATTAATGCTTGTCCTCAGTTTCTGATTGAATGGAGCCCTAATAGCAATGAGTCCCTACTGTGAATTACTTAAATCAACTATTAGGACGTGAATTCTATTGATGGTAGATGGTCTGCCATTTCCTGACATTTGGAAATTTTTTACTTCATCAGTTTCCATCCAGACCAAATTCCAGTCGCATTTTACTACTGCTTTAAAAACAATGGAAGCAGCTTTCCATAAGTTCTTTAAAAGTAAAGATAGAGAAGTTTTGATATTAGCTACTCTGCGGTTTCTTTTACTTTCAGTTTTATTCTTTTAAGCAGATTAATGCTATATTCTCATTGTGTCTTTGATACGTTTTACCACATTTAAAATTTCTTCTGATTTTGGAAATTGCCTTGCCAGGTCAAAACTGCTTGAACTTGCATAGGGGGAATTAAATGTCTTCTTTCTAAAAGTAACAAAACTCTGATGCGTTTTACCTTTTCTACCAGAGATTTGATTTGTCTCTCTGAAAGTCTGAGATTTCAAGTAAATAAACTTCTTTTTCGTGTAGTAAAATTCGACAATAGAACTGCAAATACCACAGATGAAACCAAGTCATAGACTTGGATCATTGGAAACATTCTCCAAGTTAGTGGGTTCTGGGTTTAAGTTCCGGTCCAGAAACCTGTGTTCATAATTGAGGTTAATACTTCAGTGCAATAGTAAGGAAGAGCCGAGCTTGTGGAAATGCTGTCTTGCAGATAAGACATTCAAACATGGCCCCATTTTTCTTCTCTGATGAATGTAAAAGATTCCACAGCGGTATGAGAAGAATTCCTGAGAAGTTCATTTCCTGGTTGGGTCAATAGTTACTCTTTAACCAGCTTCAGTAAATTGTAATCGGGTGGTTTACATTATCGCTGATTATAGGACATTGCCACCTGCAAATTGCATTGTAAAACTCACTGCAATCCAAAAATTCTGAAGCATTTCACAATGTGAGGGGATTCTGCATAAATGTAAGTTATTTCTTCTTGCAACAGTCAAATGACTAATTTCCTAACATATTACTATGTGTAATAATGATTATTACTAACGTCATATCACTGAGTGGCTTAAACTTCCCCTCAACCAACTTAATTATTGGTAAATTATACCTGAAAATGATCAAGATATCCAAAAATATGCCCACAAATAATAATGTTATGATCAGTTAGAAATGTACTTTAAAGGGAAAAGGTAGCAATGAGAAGATGTGATATGTTTCTTCTTTTGAAACCATATTAAGTTACCATAATAAGTGCTCAATGTAAATTCTTGACAATTTAACAAAATGGACCAAAGCATGCCACCAAAAGCAAAGAAGCAGCAATGATTTTGAGCTGCAGTCTCATTAAAATCATTCCAGATTCAGGTCTATAAATATCAGACTTTGTTTACTGCCAAAAATGTAATTTGTGCCTTGGACTGAGAGGGAAAGGGGAGGTTCCTGAGCTGCAGCCCAAATTATTTGTGAGGGTCAGAGAAACAGCCTACAAGCAGTAATATCAATCTTATCTTTGCTGGCCGTCTTCTCCATTATTGCTCATGGAGATAATGCAGGTCTGCACAATGCTTGCTTTAGCCATTTCCAAACTAAACTGACACTGTTGATTAAAGACGAGTTTTCATCTTGAACTGGGATAGTGTCTGAAACAAGTAGGTGCTTTGAGCACTACAGAGAGTAATGGCATTTGCATCATCAGGGTTAGTTGGTCAGGAAGACTACCTACCCTATCTTGAAAGCATTACTCTCCTATTTATGTCAACCTACATAAGATAAAATTGACCCAACAAAGTGCTGAAGCAAAGATGTAGCAGATTCCTTCATTGGTGTTCAGAGAGGAAAACTCAGGATTCCAGAACGCATTACATTCTGATTACTTTGCAAAGACTCAACTCTTTTTCAGTTATTATTAAATCAACACTCATACATGTTCTTGCACCACAAAACTTTTACGTGGCCACAAGTTTAACTTGAGAACAAAAAAGGCAAAAGCCAACAGCAGTGGATTCTATCAATACAAAAGTAAAAAGGAAATCAGCAAGAAATTGAAGGTGGCAACAAATCCTGAGGTTGTAGAGGGAAGGTAAAATTAAGGGAGTTTTGGGAAAGAATTAATGAAATATTTGTAGACAGGCTAGAAAAATGCAACCATTAGTCTATTGTGCATTTCCAGACAGAACTCGTCTTCCTATTGATGTCACTTTGCTGACGATAATATGTTACCTCTACAATCGATGAGATTTGACAAAATTTTGTTCTCATAATAGAACGTCTAATATTCACCTTATTGACAAGAAGCTGTATAAAGCACTGTTTCATTAGGAATATTACATTTCTATAACTCACGTAGAGAAAAAAAAAGATGAAGGCCCAAGTATGCTCTCAAAATAACTGAAGGAAAAAGTAAATGTGGTAAATCATGAAGGAAGCATGAATGAAGTGAAGTCAAAACCTGAGTATTTTGTTCTTTTCACATTTTTTGATGCTGCCACATCTATCTTATTCATTGGGAAACTTGAAAAATCTAACATATGTCCACTGCAAACCACCAAGTTAACATATCAGTTTTGTCACTATTTTTCAAGCTGCATACAAAATTTGAGAATTGGAAAGAATGGAACAGCCAACTGGACTTGTCTAAAGAAACTTGTGGCAAAATACTTTCTTGTGTAAATAAATGAAAAAATACGATGTAAAATTTGCATTTCTGTGAACATTTAATGAATACATTAATGAGCATCACTCATGTTTTGATCCATACTCATGAAAAATTGTCAATATTTCTGTAACAATCCTGAACATCATGGGTCACCTGATCACAATTCAATGAGGCATTTGTGAATTGGTATATCAGCAATCTAACTCAAGAATCAGGGCCTTATCTCATCAGTTCCAAAGACATTGACCCCAATCTCTCAATGGAAAGATTGCAGTTACTGTATTGTAGACAAGAACAGCTGCATTCGAGACAATGAAGAATTCCTGATGTCGCTGTCAATACAGAAATTACCTGGGAAGTTGGATTTTCTCTTGGGTAATTGCCCAACATCTGGAGGCGTCCAAACAAGTCCCCAAGTCTAAGTTAGGAGTGGAGAATCATATTGGATCATAGAATCGTAGAATCCCTACAGTGTGGAAACAGGCCCTTAGGCCCAACAAGTCCACACCAACCCTCAGAGCATCCCACCCAGACCCATCCCCCTATAATCCACCTAATCTACACATCCCTGGACACTACAGGCAATTTAGCATGGCCAATCCACCTAGTTTACACATCTTTGGACTGTGAGCGGAAACTGGAGCACCCGGAAGAAATCCACACAGACACAGGGAAAATGTGCAAACTCCACACAGACAGTCACGTGAGGATGGAATCGATCCCAGGTCCCTGGCAAAAATTTGAAGGATTTCTGATTTAGCTACTTTAGTATTTAGCCAGGAAAGGTTAGAGGGGTTAAATGCTATTCTATCTCCTGGTTAACCATTAAACTGACACACAGCTCCCCAAACCCCCACCCCATCCCCAAGCCTGACCACCAATGAACCCAAACCCCCTTTTTCCCTCCTACCTCATACTCTGCAGAAACCTAGTCTCCAATGATCCAATCCACCATAGATTTGGAACATCAAGCATTTTAATCTTACAGGTGGTGCCTCCGCTGGTTGGAATTCACAGTTGCAAAATCAGTCCAGCACCATAGTAGGTAAGCCACATCTCGAGACTGTCTTTGCAGTCTTCAGCCTTATTTCTTGCTTTTCATATGAGTTAAAAAGTGATGGTTTCATGTGTGTACTCTCCACATTGGATATTAGCCATCCAGGGAGCAGAGTCCTGCACTTGAAACAAAGCTACTTCATCTCTGACCTCTATTTGACCCACAGGCAGGCACAGAACTTGAGTTTGCTGACTGCGCACTGGACTCCACGGACAGCAGTCTGAGATTGTGACTGCTGTAACTGCAGCTTTACTGCTGTAATTGGATTACATTTGGCTCTTTGGGTCCTCATTATAACGCAGAGTGCAGGTGCCAGCTAAATCTTATTTATAACTGGTGCTGGTAATGAAGATCACCTTTGATGCGACAATACATGACTGTAATATTGCAGAGGAACAATTACGACATAATTAAATTCGGTGAAAGTGTGTAATTAGATACAAATCACCCTTTTTGTGTTTCTCCTTTCATACATTGCATTCCTAGTACCAGGTATGAATCCTCACGAGCTGGAGAACTTAGTTGGGAAATTTGTCATTCTTAACATACTGTTACGTTAATCTTCTAACACTGGCCTCAGAAAGGTGGATCTCCTGCAATTGTTTAAGACCACAAGACCATAAAAAGCAGGAACAAAAGTAGGCTGTTCAGCCCCTGAGCCTGCTCCGCCATTCATTAGGATCATGGCTGATCCAACACTCCTCATGTCCATTGTCCTGCCCTTTCCTCATAATCCTTGATTCCCTTATTAATCAGGAATCTAGCTCATTCTTAAATATACACAGGGACTCTGCCCCCACAGTGTTCTGTGGCAAGGAGTCCCAAAAACTCTCAATCCTCTGATAGAAGAAATTCCTCCACATCTCAGACCTAAATTGGCACCCCTTAATTCTGAAACTATGTCCTCTGGTCCTAGACGCTCCCATGAGGAGAAACATCCTCTCAGCATTTACACTTAATAATCCTATATGTAGATGCTAAGACTTGAAGATATAAGAGCAGAATTAGGCCATTCAGCCCATCAGGTCTACTCTGAATTTAATCATGGCTGATATGTTTTCCAACTTAATTCTCTTGCCTTTTCCACATAACCATTGATGCCTTACCAATCAAGACCCTAGCTATCTCTGTCTTAAATACACTCAATGACTTGCCCTCCACAGCCCTCTGTGACATTGAGTTCCACACATTAACCACTTTCTGACTGAAGACATTCCTCCTGATCTCAGTTCTAGAGGGTCGTCCTTTGACTCAGGTAATGCACTTGGGTCCTATCCTGTCCCATGAATGGAAACACCTTCTCTATGTCCACTCTATCCAGGCCTCCAAGCATTCTATAAATTTCAATGAGATCACCCCACAACCTTCTAAACTCCATCGAATACAGACCCAGAGTCATCAGCCGCTCCTCATATGATGAGCTCGTCGTTCCTAGGCTCACTCTTGCGAACTTCCTCTGGATCCCTTCCAATGCCAGCACATCCCTCCTCCAAAAAGGGGCCCTACAACTTCTTACAATATTCCAAATGCTGACCAGAGCCTTATACAGCCTCAGCAGTATATCTCTGCTGTTGTATTGTTGCCCTCTCAAAATGAATGCTATCATTACATTTGCCTTCCTAACTGCTAACTGAACCTGCATGTTAACCTTAAGAGAATGCTGAATTTCGAATGCTAAGTCTGGTTGTGCTTCAAATTTCTGAAGCTTTACCCCATTTAGAAAATAGTCTTCTCCTCTCATTCCTACCAAAGTGATAACCTCACACTTTCCCATATTGTACTCCATCTGCCACTTCTTTGCCCATTCTCCTTGTCTATCCAAGGCCTTCTGCAGTCTCCCTGCTTCTTCAAAACTACCTGTTCCTCCATCCACCTTTGTATCTTTTTCTGCAAACTTAGCAACAATGCTTTCAGTTCCTTTATCCAAATCATCAATGTATAACATAAGTAGGTATGGTCCCAATTTTGACACCTGTGAACTCCACTAGTCATCGGCTGCCATCTTGAAAAAGACCTCTTTATCCCCACTCTCTGCTTTCTGCCAGTCAACCAATCCTCTAGGCATGCTGGTACCTTGCCTCCAACACCATGAGATCTTATTTAGCAGCCTCCTGTGTCATCTTGCCAAAGGCCTTCTGGTAATCCAAATCAATTACGTTGACAGGGTCTCCTTGATCTAACTTGCTTGTTACCTCCTCAAGAAATTCTAACAGATTGGTCAGATGTGAACCTTGGCAAAGCCATGTTGACTTAGCTCTATTTTACCTAATATGTCAAGTACTTCGCAACTTCATAGAGTCATACAGCATGGAAACAGACCGTTTGGTCCAACCGGTCTGTGCTTAACATAATCCCAAGCTAAGCTAGCCCCACCTGCCTGCTCCTGACTCATGAAATCTTAACAATGATCAAGGTCAGGCTAACCGGTCTATAATGTTCTGCTTTCTGCCTCCCTCGATTCTTAAACAGAGTGTTACATTAGCCATTTTCCAGTCCTTGGGACCTTCCCTAACTGCAGTCATTTCCGAAAGTTCACGATCAATGCCTCTACAATCTCTTCAGCAATCTCCGTCAGAACTCTGGTGTGTAGTCCATCCAGTCTGAGTGGTTTATCCACCTTCAGAACTTTCAGCTTCCCCAGCACATTCGCCTTGGTGATGGCTACTACACTCATCTCTGTCCCCTGACTTTCTTGAAGTTCTGGTACGATACTGCTGTTTTCCACTGTGAAGACTGACACAAAGTACTTATTCAGTTCCTCTGTCATTTCTTTGCACCCCATTACAACTTCACCAGCTTCACTTTCCAGTGGTCCCTCTCCTACCTTTTAAATATCTTAAAAAAGACTCTTACAATCTTCTTTTATAATATCAGCTAGCTTATACTCATATTTCATCTTCTCATTTTTTGCTTTTCTGGTTGTTCTCTGCTGGTTTTTATAAGTATTCTAATCCTCCTGCTTCCTAGTAATTTTGGCCATATTGGGTGTTGTTTCCGTTGCTTTTATGCTGTCCCTGATTATGCCTTGTAAGCCATGGTTGCCTCATCCTCCCCTATTTATATTTCTTCTCCTTTGGGATGAATTTCTGCTCTGCGTCCCAAAGTGCCTCCAGAAACTACCGCCATTGCTGCTCCACTATCCTCCCTGCTAGGCTCTCCTTCCAACAACCTCTGGTCAGCTATTCTGTCATGTCTTTGTATTTAACTTCACCCAGTTGTAAAACGGTTACATCTGATTCCAGCTTCTCCATCTCAAACTGCAGAGTGAATTCTGTCGTAGTATAATTACTGCCTGTTTGGGGCTCCTTCACCTTTAGTTTCATAATCAATTCTGCCTCACTACACATCATAAAATCAGGCATTGCTTGTCCCCGAGTGGGTTATACTACAAACTACTCCAAAAAAACTCCTGCAGATATTCCACAAATTCCTTTCCTTGACATCCACCACCAATCTGATTTTCCCAGCCCACCTGCAGATTGGGGACACCCACAATTCTTGTAATAATGTCTTTTTTCCATGCCTTTTCTATCTCATGATTTATTTTCTGCCCACCATCCTGACTACTGCTGGTGCATAAGCCACTGATGGGAGTTTTTTTCCTTCGTAGCTCCTCAACTCGACCCATACAGACTCTATGCCTTCCAACTCTATATCACTTCTTGCTATTGATTTAATTTTATTTCTTACTAACAAGGCAACCCACGCACTCTGCTCATCTGCCTGTCCTTTCAATAGGACGTGTAATCCTGGATATTTAGTTTCGAACCCTGATCCCTTTGCAGCCACGCCTCTGTGGTACCCACAACCTCATATCTGCCCATTTTAATCTACGACAACAAGCTTATTTATTGCATGCATTTAAGTAGCAAGGAGTTCATCTCTCATCCTTCTAAATTCCAATGAGTGGAGCGCAAACCTGTTAAATATTTTATTCATAAGCCAATCCCTCATATCATCCAAGTGGACTTTCTTTTAATTATCACCAGTGAAATAATCTATCTTCTTAAAGAAGAGGATTCAAACTGCTCACAGCACTCCAAATGTGGTCTCACCATTATCTTGAACAGTAGCAGCAAAAATTCCCTATTCTTATATTCTAATGCCCTTGAAATAAGGGCCAGTATTCCATTAGCCTCCCTGATTACCTGCTGTACTTATGTGCTAGTTTTTCATATTTCATGTACAAGTGCCCCCAAACTCTTTTGTCTGACAGCTTTCTGCAATTTTTCTTCATTTAAATAATTCACTGTTCTTTTGTTCTCCCTCCCAGAAAGAACAACTTCACATTATCCCACACTATACTTCATTAGACAAATTTTTGTCCACTTAATTAACTTATTAATAGCTCTCTGTACATTATTTGTATCCTTCTAGCAATCTGCCTTTCGACCTATTTTTGTGTCATCTGCACAGCTGGTTACTGTACATTTACTTCCTTTCTCCAAGTAATTAACATATATTGTAAAACATTGTGTGCCGACCACTGATCCCTGTGGAACCCACTGCTTACAGGCAGCCATTCTGTGAAAGAACCTTTTATCCTTACTTACCATTTCCCGTGCATGAACCAATTCTCTATCCATGCCAATATGTTGCCTCCAACACTGTGGTCTCTTATGACTTAACCTTCTGTGAGGTACATTCTCGAACACCTTCTGGAAGTCCAAATGCAACACATTTTCTGATTCCCTAAAGGTTATAATTTTGGATTTGGAGAAGCAGTGGCAAGAAAGACCCTTTTTTTTGTTTTAGTGCCTAATGCTAGAATGACTGACCAATACACATATTGTACCAGGTTTTTTTACAGTGCCTCTGCTAATGGCATGATGCAATTACATCATTCATGTGCTTTAACCAAACTACCACACTCACACTGCACATGCACAAGGTTTGCAACACTTTGTTGATGCTGAGAGAAAGCCCTGTATGTGGCTCCAGCATAACTTCTGGCAACATTCAGAATTAAGCCAATTTCCAAAAACCCAGTACATTATGTAGAGGAATAAGATTAGATTAGGTGAAGGGAAATGAATTGCATTAATGAACTCATTACACCTTGGTATAAAAGTACTGTTCCCACTATTTTGAAGTCAGCAGAACAAAGAAAGTAACTCGTCATTGGGCACAGGTAGGCACAGAGGATGAGCTTGGGAATTTGGTGAGGAAGGGAATTCAGTGTCATTAGGGAGGAAATCCAATCTAAATAACTGTCAGATTAAAAATAAAACTAAAAGGGTGAAGTTACAATAAAATATAAGTGAATAGCTGTTGACAATAATGTAAATTCAAAGGCTTCAACAGACAAGAAGGAGTGAGAAGGGAGATAGAGTGGGGGGAAAGAGAGTAAGGGTGATGAGAGACTAGGAGGGGAAGATTGAGCCAAAGTGGGAGAGAGAAGGTGAGAGTGAGAAGTGGAGAGAGTATGATAGGTGAGGACAGAGCAGAGGAGTTGGCGAGTCGCAGAGAGAGTGAGAAGTGCAAAGAGAAGAAACAGAAGAGACATAGCAAGGAGTGAAAGAGTGAGAAGTGGGGAGAGGCATGAGGGGGAGAGAACAACAAGGAAGGATTGAACCACAGGAGAAGAGACAGGGGAGAGGGAATAAGCGAGGTAGAAAGAGAGAGTAGGTGAGTGGTAGGGAAGGAATGAGAAGGAAAAGAGCAATCACGATACAGTCTGGACTGCCACTTGAAAATTATGATGTCACAGAGAAACAGGTAAGAGTTTGAGAGATAGCCGGAACTGCAGATGCTGGAGAATCTGAGATAACAAGGTGTAGAGCTGGATGAACACAGCAGGTCAAGCAGCATCAGAGGAGCCGGAATGCTGACGTTTCGGGCCTAGACCCTTCTTCAGAAAAATGAGTTTGTTTGTGAAGAATTTTGCTAATTTCCTTCACAACTCCAGGAATTAATGAATAATCGTTAAGTAGGAAAAGTGCAAAAACTACCAGAGACATCACAACAAAGTGGAAAGTTACTTGGTCAGACAATATCTAGTGTAAGCCTGTGTTTAAAAATAGTTATGATGTGCAGGTGCAATGTTGGACTGGGGTGGACAATTTCAGAAATCACATGACATCAGGCTATAGTCCAATAGATTTATTTGAAAACACAAGCTTTCGGAACGTTAGTGAGAGAGGTGGCATCAGACACAGAATTTATAAGTAAAAGATCAAAGGGCCACATAACTGATGATGGTGGATTAAATAAACCAAAGATGCTGCAAACTCTTTAATCATTTAGAAGGTTTTAATTGATTAATATATATTAGTAAACCCCTGAATTTCTTTCAAGTCACTGCCCTGAGAGAACTAAAAGTTTTATGAATGTAAGGAAGAGGTGACATTTTAGGTCAGACAGTGCATGTTAGGTGTGAGTCATAGAGTCCCTACAGTGTGGAAAGAGGCCATTCAGCCCAACAAGTCCACACCACCCCTCAAAACAGCATCCCACCTGGACCCATTCCCCTACATTGCCCATGTCTAACCCATCTAACCTAAACAGTTATTGGATACAGTGGCAATTTAGCATGGGCAATCCGTCTAGCCTGCACATCTTTGGACTGTGAAAGGAACCACAGCACCCGAAGGAAACCCACGCAGACACAGGGAGAATGTGCAAACTCCACACAGACAGTCATCTGAGCATGAAATCGAACCTGGGTCACTGGCAGCAGCATTTTTTGTGTGTGTGTGCGTGTGTGTGTGTGTGTGTGTGTGTGTGTGTGGTGTGGTGGGATCACCCGTAATGCGATGCAAACTCAAGATCCCTATTGAAGCCGTCCTCATGGTTACTGAACTTGGCGATCAGCCTCTGCTAGGTGACTTTGCATTGTTGTGTATCCCAAAGTCCGCCTTGGAGGACGGTTACCCGAAGATCCGAAGCCGAACATCCTTGACCACTGAAGTGTTCCCCCACTGGGAGGGAACATCCCTGTTTGGCGGAGCCCATTCATCTGTTCATGTTTCCTCCCAGTGTGGGTACACTTCAGAGGCTGATAGCCAAGTTCAGTACCCATGATAAAAACCGAAAGGACTGCGGATGCTGTAAATCAGGAACGAAAACAAAGTTGCTGGAAAAGCTCAGCAGGTCTGGCAGTTTCTGTGAAGGTAAAAAACAGAGTTAATGTTTCGGGTTCAGTGACCCTTCCTCAGTTTGTTTTTGTTTTCGGTATGCACGATGACGGCCTCAACTGGGATCTTGAATTCGTGTCTCACTACAGGTGACACCACCACACGATACACTCTCTCTCTCACACACACACACACACACACACACACACACACACTGTCTCTCATACACGCACTATCTGTGTGTGTGTGTGTGT
>JAHRHZ010000223.1:18818145-18888256 GCA_024137785.1 Ginglymostoma cirratum
CATTTCTGATGAAGGGTCTAGGCCCGAAACGTCAAGCTTTCCTGCTCCTATGATGCTGCTTGGCCAGCTGTGTTCATCCAGCTCCACACCTTGTTATCTAGGATTCTCCAGCATCTGCAGTTCCTATTATCTCTCTTAAACCAGGATCCTTCCTGCTTTTGCAAGTGGAGGTATAACATTCTCGAGAAAATTTTCAAGAACAGCAGGATATTCTCCTGATGGTGTGGCAACAATTGCTTCTCAAACAATGTCATTAAAACAAGATTACTTGGTTGTTCATTCACCACATTTTGTGGGGTCCTGCTGTGGAAAAAAAATGTTTAATGAAGAAGTTTTCCCTTTATTACAACAGTGACAGGTCTTCAAAAGTAGTTCAATGGCTGTCGAACACTTCAGGAGGTCATGAAAGGTGCTGTGGAAATTCAGATTCCTGACTTAGACATTATAGATGCCAAAAAGAGCAGCTTTTCCAGTGAAAATTGAAAGTTGCTTAAATTTATTAAACAGTTTCATTTGAGAGTTTAGCATTCAACCTAACTTTTTTTAGTTTTGCTTGCAGCATTTGTAAATTTTATAATAACTGAATATTGGAACAAAATCATTGCTACAATCCATGTGAAGCAGAGTTACTGTAGAATATATTCTATACATTCAATAATTGCTAAATTCTGCACAGTTTGATCCGCCTTATTTTAGAGCTTCAATGTGATGACATTTTATTAATTACTGTTCTAACATTAGCTTTGAAGGTCATTTCTGGGTGTTTTGATTTTTTTTGTGCTGTACACCATAAGATCAGCCTCATGATTGTAGACGGATCACACAATTGGGAGAGCATGATGTATGGAAAAAATGCATCCCTTTGAGAAACATCCACAAGCCAGAGGTATCAGAAGGAGTAAATATTTCATGCTGAGTATTCAACCATATAGCCATTATTTATCTCACCCTACATTTCAGCTATATACTTGCAACATGTTAAATCATGACAAATATTGGGTCATTCCCCAATGACGTATTTTTTTTCTGTACTCTGAAGGAGGTTATCTTAAAAAAACATTCTTGTGAAAATATATCTTTTTTCATAGTGACAATGAAGTGTCAATTTAAATTAACAGACATAATGCAGTAGACTGGAACAGGGATTTACTTTACTGTTCCACCATCAGCAAAGCATCAATCTTAATTTGAATTCAAAATAAATTTCCTTTGAGAAGACTGAAAAGCAAGGATAGACCATTAATTTTCTAGGTTGAAAACACTTGGATCATAAAGGCCATGAGTTCACATATTTTAAAGATTTCCTTATCTTCAGACATCTAAAAATGGTAAGAAAGCTAGGAATCACTGCATTCTGTCTTGTTTGAGTAGCTGTCTCGTAGTTGGAAAGAGTCCATATTTGATCCATTGATCCAATTTTTAACCTTTACAATGATTGTTAACTCAAGAGGTGAAACCAGCAAGATCACTAACAAGATGACAGATATAGCAATGTATCCTGCAGTGGACTATTTAAAACCAAAGAGCAGTGAAGGCACAAAATCGGGCTAACTACAAAAGTTGATGAGCTGGAAAATAGGAGCAGATGGAATAATATTATGGTTGGGATTTTTTTTAAGAGAACTGAATAAAATAACCTTACTGGGCTTCTAATTGAGTTAATTGAAGAATGAATGAATCTAGCAGTTTGATATGCCGATTGAGAATAGCAAGCCTAATGCCGAATATCTCTGGGCCAGAGGGCCAGGGTTTTTTTTTGCTTGGTTAGCACACCGTAAATAAGATGAATTAATCAGGCGCAAGATGTGAGAGTTGTGAGTTTTATTCATGGATGAATGAGTATATTGCAATATTTTCATTTTGCCTAGGGTTGAACTGGTTCCACAAACACTTAACAGAGATCAAAATGTATTCTGCCTAATATATTTCCACTCCTAGCAATGAATTAGAATCCTGCGAACCAACTATTAACAAAATCATCTTGTTAATAAGTATCATCCCAATATTGAGGTTAAAAGAATCAGTCTGGGTTTGAGAATGATCCAGTTTTGCCTTCTGGTCTGCTGTATTGGATCTGGGACCTTATAGTTGAGCTCACTAGACCTGGTTAAGGAGGGATATAAATAAACAGCCATTGTTTCTGCTTCTGCCCAATTGTGTCCCGACCCAGAAAGGACACTTGTTTGGGTGTTCAGTGGGAAACTGAGATCTTGACAATAGAGTTCTTCATGCTCACCACATGAAGCCACTTAGACCTCTCTCAGCTACATTTGGCATCATTAATGGAGCCAAAGGAGAAATAAACTGGAAAGAAGGAAAAAAGGAAAATGTGCATATTACCTAGCGTGCGCTATAGATGTGCAGATTGCCTAGCACAAGCAATTTTCAGCACTAGTAACAATAAATAAATTTCTTGATTAATGCTGCTTCTGTTAGAATTCGTAGCATGGTCAAAAATGCAGATAATGTCTGCATTTAAAAGAATATTATGATCTTGTTAAATCCATATATGGTAAGTGATGCAGATTAATTTTATCATACATTCAACTACCTCATCATTTTTAGACTCTCAACAGCAACACGATATGAGTGCAAAGTGAATCAGTATTTGCTTTGGATTACTTTGCAGAACCCCACCTTGTCCTCCAGAACTTGAAGGATAAGGGCAGCGAGTACAGGGCAACAACAGTACCTCTGTGTATCCCTCCAAAATACATAACAACCCGACTTGGGCATATATCTGTTTCCTCACATTACTCAGTCAAAATCATGCAAAACTCTATCGACCAGAACTGTGGAATACCTTCATAGCAAGGGAGATGGCGGCCTAGTGGTATTATCACTGGGCTGTTAATCCAGAGAGCCAGGTAATGGTGTGGGGACACAGGTTCAAAGCCCACCACAGCAATTGTTGGAATTTGAATTCGGTAAATACCTGGAAATAAGAGTCTAATGATAACTGTGAATCCATTGTTGATGGTTGGGGTACAACCCATCTAGGTCACTAATGTCCTTTAGGGAAGGGAACTGCCTACATGTGGCTCCAGACCCACAGCCATGTGATTAACTCTTAGCTGCCCTCTGGGATGAGCAATAAATGTAGGCCTGGCCAATAATGCCCTCATCCCTTGAATGAAATTTAAAAAAGAATATAGTGGCTTAATAAGACTGTTCATCAGCACCTTCTCAAGGACAATTAGAATTGGACAACAAATGTGAATATTAAACCTAATCTAAAAATAACTTTCAAAACAAAGTCTAAAGAGTCCATTACTAAGTAATTATTTGCTGTTCCATATGAAAATAATTTTGTTTCAAAGTAATCTCTCCCATTTCCTGCACTAAGACATAGTCAGATATTATAAAACTAGTCTGTTGGGGCAGGGTAAACCACACAAATATGTATTACAGCGGCAAAGAATTTAAGGGAAAGGAAATTTAAAATGCATGACAAATCAACTTTATCTGCAATCATCTGCAATCTGTCCCTTATAGTGGTTAGTACTGTCAACACTCACATAAATATACTCAAGGTGCGAATGCCATAAGTCATGATTTTATGTGGATTATTTACAATCATTAAAATCTCCTCTTTCAAGAGAAAATTGCTAATAAGACCTATAATCAATACATGAAATTGATTCAAATGAGCCCAACAATTGGTTTTCATTATTATTTTCCCAGAATATTAATGACGTGCACAATAATAGGTTTTAAACTCCTTTCCTGGAAAAAAAAATCCACATGTCAAAGACTTGTATTCATCCTGGTGTAAATAATAGAATCATAGAATCCCTATAGTGTCAAAGCAGGCCATTCAGTCCATCGAGTTCACACCAACTCTTCAAAGAACATCACAGCCAACCCATTCCTAACCAGTAACCCTACATTTCCTATGGCTAATCGACCTAGCCTGCACATCTCTGGACAGTATGTGCAATTAACATGGCCAATCTACCTAATCTGCATATCTTTGGACTGCAGGAGGAAACTGGAGTGAATAGAAGAAACTCACGCTGTCACGAGGAGAAAGTGTGGAGTTTGCACAGTTAGTCGGCTGAGGGTAGAATCAAACCGGGGCCCCTAGCACTGTGAGGCAGCAGTGCTAACCACTGAGCCACCATGCCGCCCCAGCTGTGCCAGCATTTATTGCCCATGCCTAATTGCCCAGAGGGTAGTTAGGAGGCAACCATATTGTTGTGGGTCTCTTCTGTAACTTCCTTAATGTAGGTTGAAAACTTCTTTTATTGTTTCAGCCAATGATCTGACACTGGTCATGTAGGTTTGGCACTGATGTTGAGCTTTCCAGTCACAACACAGACAAGAAACAATGGCATGCATGTTGCCTTCTTGCTATTGAGACTACAGTCTTCCTGTCACATTATTATTTTACTTCAAGACAGAACCCCATTACAGACTGTCAAAGAATAAATAGAACAACTAGGAGCCAGGAAATCCCATTGATAATTTTATAACAACTTTAAACCACTTTGTGGAGAATTGCCAGATGGCTCGTTGAAAGAAGAGCTCAGGCAGCACTGCATTGTACAGGTCATGAAAGATTAAACCGCTTGCTGATAATTGCACAACGTTCAGCGCCATTCCTGGCTCCTCAGATACTGCAGCAGTCCATGTGCATATGCAACAAGATCTGGATGACATTCAGGCATAGGATGATAAGTGATAAGTAACATTCTGCGAATTGATATCTCCTCTCTCACTACATTTGAGGAAGGAGCAGAGCTCAGAAAGTTAGTGCTTTCAGATAAACCTGTTGGACTATAACCTGGTGTCATGTGATTTTTGACTTTGTCCAATCCAGTCCGACACCAGTATGTGCACTTTATACAAGTTTACCTGGCACCAACCAAGAATTTAGCTATAATTTGTGGTCACAAACTTCATTATTTAATTAATTTGTAAAATCAGTGTTGGAGTCTCATCTTACTAGCACTATGTGCACTTGAATCTCTTCTGCACTGTTGAATTAACTTATTTGTTTAAAATAAAATTAAAACAATGATGACATATTTAAGATAACCAGTCAAACTCATAATGAGGCTCATTTACACTTGGTAGAAGTGAAATAAATTCATAAGGAAATATTCATTCTCTGTAAACAAAAGGAATGTGTCCAAACTTTATTTGAATTATCTGTTGCTTGTCCCATTATAATGACATGGCTAATTAGATTTGATTTGTGAATCAATCAGCACCCGTTAATTGTTGCAATTATTTGTCATTTGGCATTCTTACATATATCCTTTTTTTCTTTATTCATTCATTCACGGGATGAGGGCATCGCTGGCCAGGCAGCATTTATTGTCCATCCCTAATTGCCCAGAGGGCAGTTAAAAGTCAACCACATGGCTGTGAGTCTGAAGTCACTTGAAGGTCAGACCAGGTAAGGATGGCAGTTTCCTTCCTTAAAGGACATTAGTGAACCAGATGGGTTTTTCTGACAATCGGCAATGGATTCATGGTCATCATTAGACACTTAGTTCCAGATATTTTTATTGAATTCAAATTCCACCATCTGCCGTGGCAGGATTTGAACCTGGGCCCCCGGAACGTGAAGGGAAAAAACAGAGTTAATGTTTCGGATCTGGAGGAAGGGTCACCGGACCCGAAACGTTAACCCTGTTTTTTCCCTTAACAGATGCTGGCATACCTGCCGAGCTTTCCCAGCAACTTTGTTTTTGTTGCTGCGTATGGGTGATTTCATTATGGGTTGAGTTTGGCTTTCAAATTTTAACAGAATCATTCCTCACCTGAGCCAAACCCATCACTTCTCATGGGTTAAAATTAACTCCCATGATTTCCAGATTCTCCATAATGCTAACTGAAATTGTTGTTTACAGTTTCAAAGCAGCCTTTTCCATCTATTTCTTATATCTTCCTCATTCTAGACAAGAATGAGTTTTGTGTATTGTCCAAATAGCAAGTTTTTCTTCTCTTGTGCTCAGAGACAGTGGTTGCAGACACAATAGCTCTCCTGCGCTAACAATCTTAGAGTTCAATGTAGCATGTGTCATGGAAATTGGGTTCAAGATAGCAAATCTACATTGGAGCTTGAATGATTTTTTTGTCCATTGATGGTGTAATTTTGATAATGGCATTACAAATCTGGCAGCTGAATAGAGGGTGAGAGTTTAAAGAGTTTTCAACATTCTTTTTTTTCTATTCAGTGAGTCTGAATCCTTCATCCTAATGTTGAAAAATATAATAATAAAAAAAGAATGGTGGATGCTGGAAATCAGAAACGAAATCAGAAATTGCTGGAAAAGCTCAATAAGTCTAGCAGCATATGTGGAGAAAAAGCAGTGATCAAAGAAGGTTCTGAAGGTCACTGGACCCGAAATGTTAACTCTACTTTCTCCTCACAGATGCTGCCAGAGCTAATTAATTTTTCCATCAATTTTTGAAAAAAGTTATATCAGCTTCTTTTTTCCCCAATAAAGAGCAATCTGATCTTCAGATGTAGGAAACCAATGTTTCTCGTTGAAGTATTTTTTTACAAACGTACAAATAAAGAGCCAAGATTTAGACACTGTAAGAATGCCACAAACTTGGCTGATTGATTTCCCCCCAAGTAACTGAGTTATTTTAATGAATCAATTTAATGCTGCGCCCATAAAGATCAAAACACCCAGTGTGTTTTCTTTTATGGATTTTGAATTCCACGTTTCTCTTTATAATCAATCCACAAATTCATTTTTATTTAATAAATTATATCAAATTTGGTAAGCATTTTCTTTTCGTCCCTAAAGCTATCTTCAACTTACAACACATATTCTACTTAACAAAACAGACAAAAATCCACAGATGCTGGAAGTCTTGAAGCAAAAACAGAAAATGCTGGAATGGCTCTGTGGTCTGAAAACAGCAGTAGGGAGACCAAAAGTGGTTAGCAGGCTACATTTAGATTCTGGTTATTATACATTGGGTGCATTTCCAGACCCTACCTGATACCCAATGCAATTTTGAACAAACAGACCAATTAGTGGCCAGGGTAATACATTACAGTCCAATTAAGGATGGTGGGTGGACTCCCAGACTGCAGGGGCCAATGCGAGGTCCTCTGGGTCTGCAAGGCAGACTGACTCACTGACTCATCACCAGAGGTAGGAGCTGCTGTGGCAGATGGGAGAGAGAGGGTGCCTCAAGATAGAACAGCCTCCCAATGTGTTTTTATGATTGTTCATACTGCTACAGCTTGCAGGAAACCCCTTTACTCAAAGGTCAGCACCTGCGATTGTGGCTTATGGCTATGATAAGTGTGAGGTGGGAGCTTCCTGACTGTATGGAGTGCACAGTCACCTGATCCACTGTCTGCCAACTGGAGGTCAATTCCGACTCTCAGATGTGTTGCTGTCTCAACAGGGCGGCAGTCCATTTGCCCACTGAAAAATTCCAGTCGGTGTCTGCAAAATGACCTGAATAGCCCCTTTAATTGATGGAAAGCATGTTGCTGTGAGCAGTTAGTCCCCACCCTTGATTCCCAATGGCCTGGAACTAGGAGTAACCACGGCCAGAGCCTGGTACATCTCAGGCAAATGAAAATTCTGTCCAGTGTTTCACGTCTGTGGTCTCTTATCAGAACTGGGAAAATTCGGAAAATTTTTGAGTGAATGAAAGGGCCCAGAGTGGGAAGAAGAAATAAAAAGGAAAAGTTTCTGGTAGGGTGTGTGATACTACAGACTTCAGAATTTTAGTAATTGTTCATGGACTGAATGAATCAACGAAAGATAAACTATTACATACAGCAATAACTCTGTCCATTAGGGAACAAAGACAAGCTGTTACACAGAGACTCAAGCAATTAGCCATGTCTTGGTGAGATTATATAAACAAAACTGTTTTGGCAAATGTCTGATAAACTCGACGCTTTATTGTCACAAGGACAACTGATTGCCCTGCAGAAGAGTTTAAGGAGTTAATCACTGGAAAGCTGTGTCTTCGAACAGACACTTAAGGCCAAATGTAACAACAAACAAAGAAATTGCTTTTGATAAGGAAACCAGCTGCAGACTTGCAGTAACTTGCATTCAAGGACTCTAAAGAAATCATCAATAATGTCTTTAGGACGAAAATCTGTACAAGAATCGAACACTAGAACAACTCATTGCCAGAACTTTGAAGAACAAAGCTGCAAAAGGACTGAACCCTGGAGACTCCTCCCAGAGATAAATCACTGTTGGTTGAAAACCTGGCCAGATTTCACCATTAGTCGGGTAATAGCTAAGTTATGTCGCAGGCTTATACTTACTTACTTGGGGTCTAATATTTGGTTGCTACATGCAATAAAGTTTGAACTATTATTTCAGAGCTTGATTGTCTGTGAGATTTCTTAATAAGTAGCTGAATTAAAGGTAACCTTGTGGTGGCATACCCACAACTGGTGGAGGGCCAGGAGAGGCTAACTGGCAATAGGTTTCATGGCACAAGATCGATGAAAGTGGTAATGCAGCAAGTAGAGAAACTAACAATGGGCTGATTCTGGTAGGCAACAGGGTCTCTCGTGAGCAACAAGAACCCACAGCTGCACTTTGTTTGCAGCTGCCATTTACTTGGCAGTGACTTGATTAAGGAGGGTGCTTCACCCCAAATGATGCCAGGACGATTAAAGAACTGGCAACTCACCAGTGCCAACAGGCTTGATGACCACTGCTGAGGTTGCACATGGTGATTGCTGGCACGTTGATGGCAATGTTGGGTATATCGAGTCTGAGGATTTTGGGCCAGGTGAGGAGGAGGGTGGGGCAGTCAACAGCAGCATTTTTTTGGTGGGACTTGGGCATCACTGGCAAGGCCGGTCTTTATTGTCCATCTCAAATGACCCTTGGAGTGATTGGCTTGCTAGATCATTTCATAGAGTAGTTAAGAGTCAATCCCATCGTTGTGGATCTGAAGTCATATAAAGGACATTTAATGAACCAGGCGGGTTTTTACAAGAATTGAAGATGGTTCCATGATTAACATTAGAGAGTTGCTTTAAATTCTAGTTTTATTAATTGAATTTCAATCCATCAGTTGTCTCAGTGATATTTGAATCTTTTCCCCTACAGCATTAGCATGACCCTCTGAACCACGAATTTAATTACCTAAAGGGGTCCTACCAAAGGGTTTAAAAATAAACAACCCCTCCACAAGCCACTTCGCTGGGAAGTTGCCACAGTTGCCAACTCTGAAGATAGGATAGCTGCAGTTAAAAGGTTACATTAATATGAATTACACAAGGGATTCTAAATTTGAGAGATTCAGGTAATAGAGGGGAAAATTACTTTGTTGAAATAAATTCAATGAATCCCAGAAGAATAAAATCCCAGACTTCCTTTATTTCAGCATCGCACAAATAAATACAAGTTCTTTTGTAATCACATCATGTTCATGAATGTAACATTTATTACAGCTAAGTAACAGCAAGCATTTCAGCAAGTATGTTTTAATTAAGTAATCAACAGCACCTCTATCCAAATGGATCAATTTGGCGACAGAACCTTTTTTTTGAAGTTCAAACCATTAAAAACAAAGTGGTTAGTGTTGGTATGCTAGGTTCAGGGCAGCTGTGTTTAACCCTTAAAACTGAGAGAAAAAAATATATATAATTTTTTAATAACAAAATCTCATTTAATATGTGCATCTGAAACATAATGTGCATCAGTTTGCATTTGTACATTCACTAATAAAGATACCAAGATTCATTTCACAAGTAACATTTAATAAGAGGAACTATACTTGATAAAGTACTACAGTATTTCGAACTCCTAGAGTGCCACATCATGTTATATGCCCTGATTGTTTAAATAGTTAATACATGTCCTTTTAAAACATCACTACAGTTTGCTAAAATGCTCTCTAAGGGATTGTCTGAAATGTTTTTGCTTTCCCCGATACTCAGGGTTTAATGTACTGCAGATTTAAGGCAGTTTAAAGCATGGTTATTTGTAATTCATTCTTAGTAATAAGCCATACCATATCTTCCATTAACAGTCTGTATAGAAAATTAACTTCTGGAACACTCAGTGTTTTTTCATAAGTCTTTTAGTCTCTCTAATTCTCAATGAAAGTAAAAAGCAGTGTTTAAGATAAATAGTACATGCAAAGCAACAGTGTAAAGGAAAGAAAAGAACAGAAGATTTTCTTTTTCAAAATCAGGTAATATTATTTTTAAAATGTACTTCTTTTTGGTCAAGGTGAAGGAAATTTGTTTGCTTTCTAGAATATTGTTAAAATTTCACACCATCAGATCAACAACAAGCATTACCAAGGAAGGATGAAAAATGCTCAAAATACTGAATAAATGATTCTGATGGAACCTTGTTGACCTGAAACGTTAACTCTGTTTCTCTTCACAGATGCTGCCTGAAATGCTGAATATTTCCAATATTTTCTTTTCTGTTTTTATGTCAGATTTTCATTATAAGCTTCTTTTCTATAACCAAGTATGGTGTGATTAGATGTAAAGTCTCATGTATAAGCGCCCAATAGCAACTACAGCAGTTTGCTAGATAACAAGATGTGGAGCTGGATGAACACAGCAGGTCAAGCAGCATCATAGGAGCAGGAAAACTTGACGTTTCGGGCCTAGACCCTTCATCAGAAATGGGGGAGGGGAAGAGGGTTCTGAAATAAATAGGGAGAGAGGGGGAGGCGGATAGAGGCAGTTTGCTGTTCCTTTTCTTTAACAGTAATTTTTGTTGCCTTCCTGTGAGAAACTGTCAAACTTTTTTGCTAGCCTGAGCCAAATTGCGAAATGTTTCGTGATGTGCGCTCGAGCCTACATTGGAAACTGGACGAGATCTGTTCATCCTCATTATACATAGGAGTCTTAGTATCAGGAAAATATGAGAGCTTCTATCCCATCAGTCTGGTGCAAACTGAACTTGGGTTTTGGAATTTAAAGCACGTATCTAATTAATAGAATTAAGAATTTTGCATGTGGGCCTGATTTCAATGCTGTGTAAGGTTTTTGAGTGAGTTAAAATCGCAACCAGAGTGCGGGAATGTCTTTGGACTTATGCAAAGTTATAAATATACCTTCAAGGAATTAGGATAGACATTTTCTTCCCACAGTAACTCTCATTATCTTTGCATAAGTTAACAATTCTGATCTAGATATCCATTCTATGGTATGTATGTTTGGGCCTTCCCAGAGAAGAACAGAGTTAATGTTTCACGCCTGTCCCTATCTATTAGAAGTCATGAGTTTTGATGGAAAGTCACAGATCTGATATGGTAACTCAATGGCACATTTTAGGCTGTATTTTCTCAGTTACATAGTAATCCTGAAATTGGCCTCGGCTCTGGATTGGAAACTAGGAAGTGGGATGACTGATGCAATTTTCCCTGGTGTCTAAATATAAAGCTGCCACTGGGAGCCCTGTCCATTAAGAGGTTGGGCAGAAAGTGGATTCCAAGTAGAGGGTTTGCACTGCTGTCAGGGCAGCAACACACTGGGATAAATGGGCACTGCTAAGACTGCTAGGCCAGACTAAAACTGCCACCAAAGTACATCATGTTATAGGCATCTACCTGCAGAGATGGCAACAAACAATGAAGCCTGAAACCAGTAGGATCATTGGATGTGTAGGAAACTCTACCCCAGGCATACAGACAAGTTGGCAGACAGCCTTTGATTCCTGAGGTAATGCTATTGGGGCATGCAGACTCTAGCTCCAATGGCCATGTGGCTTACTACTGGGTGGTCACTTCAATTGAGCTGGCAGCCTCTACATTTGGCAGGGGCCACTCCATTAGCAAGAAACTACCAGTGTCATTGCAAAATGGCCTCTAAGTGTGGCCTCTGTTGGTTTCGTGAATTGGAGCTGACAGCCGAGCTTGTTCCAAGCCTACCCCTGAGAAAGCAACAGAGAGACAATCTGACACAACTTTCCCTCTAATGTCCTGACGCTGCCCCAATACAGCTTCTACTTTCTCCATGAGGCTGGCAAAATACAGCAAATTAACCTCCAGATCATGCAGATGCTACCAGTAAGGGATAGCCCTAATTTCCACAAGTCACAAATAAACAAGCCCTTAAACATATTTACCCAATACTCAAACACAGTATTGTCAGAAAGTCTGATGCCACCCCTATGCAGATGCAATTATTTGTTGTATTTTCTGTGGTAACTACATTTATTAAATTTACTGTTGTTCCTTCAGTTTCCAAATTATACCATTATGTTACATGTTCAGGTTGGTACATTATTTGTTTTGCATGTGGATTTCAACTTTGTACCAATCTTAGAGGAGTTGAGGGTCATAAATATATTATTTCTGAATTGTTCTGAGGTACATGGAGTTTAGTGGCAATTTAACACACTGCAGGGTAGCTTATGTGACTGTGTGAAATGACTGATGGCAAGTCAACGTTCCATGCTTTATCTCTCCTCATTGTATTTCCACTGACATGAATGGAAATAAAAAATCAGGAGAGCTGTAAAACAGGTTGTCATTTCTTACTGTTAAACAAGGTCAAAATCACCTTTCAGTCTTCCCACACTGCAAGGATACTAAAGAGCTAGATTCCCAGTACTAACTTCATTTCATTGGGTGATTAAAACAATGGAACTTGCCAACTTAAATTTACCAAAAGAAGAAAAATTTTGTGCTCATTTTCAATTCCAGCAGAAAATTAACCTCAGTTCATTGATGATCTTGCTGGCTGTCAATAACAAATATCTTCTAATACTGATTCACAGACCATATTCAAAATCTCATCTCTTAATACTGAAGTTGATGTCTTAGTTTAATTGTTGTAATTATTCTCCACTCTAATGTTCGATTTTATTTAAATTGCTAATTGGCTCACAACATTAGTAATTATCCTGAAGACTAGGACTCATGAGTTAATTTCTGTAGAAAACCACATAATATCGAATATCATGGGACAATAAGGATGAAAGAAAGATATTTTGTCGCTAAGGAGACTTTAAAAACAATTTAAAGAAATTGGACACTCTCCATCTTTCAGAAGACATTGAATTACCGGAACAAAAGCAGGGTTACACATGGTTATTAATCTGGAAGCCCGATTGGAAAGGAACATTGTTTATTGTTGAACACCAAAACAGAGCCACAACTTGTGGTATGCGAAGGCTAGTCTCAGGCTGGGACAGACAGTTCTGTAAGCCATCCCTGGGTCTGTTTTAGTCTTTTTTCCACTCCTACTGGGTCTGCTTCATAAAAGACTCAGGTGTTGAGTTCTACTTGGGCACGCCAAAAGGAACTCACACTCAACAAGCTTCACAAGGTGGTTAATTAGTGATTCCCCCTGGCCTTCTGGTGGTTACCACACACATATTTACTTCATTTAAAATAAACCTAACATAAGGCTGTTTCTTAACCCAAAACAGTAAGTGGTTTGCCTTTAATGAAGGCATAACTATCTCTTGATGTAAAATGTGGAATAACTGAAGGAAAGAAGAGATGTGCACATCTATAAGCAATTTAACTATAACTTTCCATGTATCTAAAATTTCTTCCTTTCTTTGGACCATGCAAATTGAAAAGGGAGCTTTTAAAACTATTTGTTTTTGGTTACGCTTCCAGCAGCAGTAGTTTGTTTTTTTTTTAAACTTAAGTTCGCTAGAGAATTGCATTACAGCTGTACCTTTCATGTGAGGTATGGCTATTGTGCAGACTTGTGGTGAAGTAAAGGTGGCAAACATTTTGCAGGCCTGTGAGCTGGATTTGGTGGACAGTATGTAAATTAATGATATGAATGCAACAGGCCATTGATAGGTAACATCTTTATGACATAGACAGGGAAAAGGCATGGGAGACTATTGGGCATGTTGCAATTAGTTGCAACTTGCAGATTTCCAAAATATTGTCTGAAAAATAGCTACCATAACAGCAAGGCTAACAGCCAATGATCCTCTAAGAGAGCCCTGCAGTCCTTCTGCTTGTGTTCATGTGATGTCAAGTTGAAGGAATAGGCAGATGGTTGTAATTTTCCTTGTTGAGCATGGACATAACTATTTGTTGTCATTACTCAAAATGTAAAGCTACAAGATATTTAATGTGAAAATTTCTGGATTGTGATTTCCATCTGGACTATATCACAAGCCTCATAGTGACACAGAACCAAACCAGTTTAAGACAGCACTGAGCCAAATACTTTTAATTTGTATCAAAAATCCAAATCACAAATTAGCATGCAACATTGCAACTATTCTGACAAAACTGCCCACAACACTTTTCTCAGCAGACCCTATATTTATGTCATCTGGATATTTAGCTCTCATTAGTCTTGAGTTATTTGAGAATAAAGCACATTGTCCTTTGCTCGCCCTTTTCTTGGTATTTAAGTTCATTAATTTGAAGCTGTGCAAACTTTTGATTAAACATGGTTAGTGATGGCAGAGGCTCATAATCTTAACACAATATGTGGTACTGTCCTGTATGTGGCAGTGTAGAGGTTACTGAATCTAATTCTGCCTAAAAATACTGCTTGAAAAGAAAAGAAAAAGGGAAACAAAAGCATGTACAGCAATATTTACCACTTACGCACAATCTATGTTTAACTTCCTTGACACACAGAACAATTTGTCTTAAAACTTCCTTGACACACAGAGAACAATTTGCCTTACAAGAATCAACAGCATGTCTTTACTTAGCTTCCAAACAGTGTCTCCTGTAGAAAATGTTTTGCTTTGACAAAATATCCTTCTTTTCAATGCCATTACAATTAAAATATTCTGGAGCAGAGCATTGGGTTAATTGTGTATTCTGTCCTCAAGTCCTCTGCATAGTTGTTCAGTCTAACTTCAAAGTAAAGCAACGTAACACTTGCTCACAGAGGTGGAACCCATTAGTGGAAGCTAGTAAGGTCAGAGGCTGTCACTGACCGTAGCACAGTTTGATAGACTAGTGAAGGTACAAATTAAAGCGTGCTTGGAGCAAGGAGGTCTAGAACTTGAGCAACTGTAAATCCTGTAAACTCTTCGGATTTGGCTTTTTTTTTTCCTCTTGTTGCCACAGCAACTCAGTAGGCAGCACCAACATCAGCACTTGTTACAGGCCTGGGAGAAAGATAAATTATTGATTATTAATGAGTTTGTCGTCATACAACCACAAAGCGAATGAACTCCCTCCCATCATATTGTTCATGTGTGAATTATGTTTTGTAATGTCTTATTACCATTATGGTATATATTGTATATAAATGTTGTATGCATATATACACACACACACACGTAAATTTTATATATAAATGCATGTGAATGTTCTAAATATATCCTAATTACCCTTGAGATCATCGATAGCACATTTAACTTTTGTGTTCCAACCTTCAGTTTCATAGCGGGACTAACAAGCAGCAAAGGTGAATATAGCTTCCCAATGCATTTATTTATTATAAGTGCACTTAGCAGTAAGTTTGCCTTTTGAAAACAATGGTCATAGGAGCGGACAGTTTCTAATCAATAAACATTAATTCCACATAAACAGCTAAACTGCGTATCTCAGCTCAAAAGTATCAATCTATTGCCCATCCTGGTTCTTACAATAGAGTCAATAAACGTGTAGCTGGAAAAGCACAGCAGGTCAGACAGCATCCGAGGAACAGGAAAGGCAACGTTTTGGGCCGAAGCCTTTCATGAGTTGACTATCTTGCTCCTCAGACGCTGTCTGACCTGCTGAGTTTTTCCTGCTACACATTTATTGATTCTAGCTTCCAGCATCTGCATTCCTTACTGTCTCCTGGTTCTTACATTATATAGGTCCAACAGAAACATTCCTTTTGGACACATTTGCTAAATAAATGTGAATTAAAGTACAAAAGAAAACTACCACAGTTTGCTTCTTAACTTGGAGGTGAAAATATGAAGCAAAAATAACGGGAAGGGTTAACTAATTAAGTTCAGCCATTGTAAATTAATGACTTTACAGACAATTTTAAGCTAAACATCATGTAATTGTATCAACAAATACATTCTGAGATGATCACCACAGGCACCATGGTATAATGTGATGGTGATCCACTGGAACCATTAGGATGCCTTGGGTAGTTTCACTGCCACTATTCCTTTTTCTTAATATCAGTCTAAGTTACTGATACCAAATGAGGAAGGATGTCCAAACAAAGTTTTAGGCAGAAGACAGGCTCACGCTCGATAAAAAGAATCAGTTCTTATATATTACTTAATAACTAATACATTACATCAGAATTCCAAGGTAGTTTTTTTGAGGCTGTCAGGCTCAAGGCAAGAGTATTATGCATTAATGCTACTGAAGCAATTTGGACCGTTACTTAGACAAATGAACAACTACATGTCTTGTTAATTCCTCCCAAGAATTGTCCGTTATACCCTAATAGATGGAGCTCATCTCGTGACTCAACTCACCATTTCAGGTACCAACTATCCAACAGAACAATATTCCATGTACTGAAGATAATAATTTATATTTATACTGCATCTTTAATTTGATACAGCATTGCTATGTCTTTCATGGGAGGAACGTAAAACAAAACGACCAAGTCCCATGAAGGTATATTCATTTCTGTGGCAAAATCTCAAACCGGTAGGTTTTGCAAAATGTCTTTGAGGATGAAAGCAAGGAGAGGAAGCAGAGAGATAGGAAAGATATTCCAGACCTTGGAAGCTTGACAACTGAAGCCATGGTGACCAATTATAGAGTTGTTACAATTGGAAATGCACAAGAGATGAGACACATAGGGGTGCAGATATCTCGAAGGGTTCTAAGGGTGGAGAAGTTTACAGGCATAGAGAGGGGCATGGTCCTGATGAGGTTTGAAAGCAAAGATGAGAATTTTAAAGTCAAGGTATTATTTGACCAGGAGCCAATGTTCAGAGAGGTGATAATTTGCAGCAAGTAAGCAACCCTCAAGACGTGAGCGATAGAGCTCTAATAACCTCAAGTCAAAGGACTTCACAGGAGTACTATATATACACAAGAATCAATGCCATATCACATCACGTGATATCAGGGCAGATAGTAAACATCTTGGTTAAAGTCATGGATTTAAAGAGAGTATAAAAGAAAGAAACAGGTAAAGAGGCAAAGAAATTTAGGGAGGCTATATACTATAGATTAGAATTAATCTGATTAATAACTATAATTTAAAAAAAATTAAAACTGACCAGACAATGCTTAAAAGAACAAATTGGTTTAATATTGAAATGTATCAAAGATTTAACAATTAATTTCATAATACAATAAAGATATAGGACCTTACGATTTAATAAAAAGGTATATGTAAAGTGTGCACAGGGTCACTTTTAATTCATTGTTTAATTTTCAGTTTTAAAATTTTATAGTGGCTTGTACCAATATGTATCAGGCAACAGATGAAATCTTAACGTACTTCAGGTAATTTCAAATGGTATGTGCACATAAAGTAAAACAGTAAAATCAAACTGCAATAAGGGAAGTACATTATGAGCGCTGAAATACATCTGGATGAACATGACATCTATAAATGAAGGTCACATTTATCATGTTTGTTAAACTTTTTCTCAGATTTGACAAAATGAAAGATCTTTCACATGTCGATTTTGTGCTGATATCATCTTATGGCAGCAGACACTACAAATAGCTATAATGCCTTAGGCAAGATTAGGAATGAAAAAGTCAACTAAGGTTCCTGCTTCTGAACGCAATCCAATAATCACTGTGTAAGTGGCCAATGGTACACCAATGATCAGAGGCGGAGGTGGGGGAGACGGGGCGGGGGTTGGGGGGGGGGGTAGTTGGAGATAAACCAGCTCACTAAGGCCATTCATCTAGAATTCATTGGGTGACTTGCAGGTGCCATAACAAAGAAATAAATTAATATTGATCTAAAAACGATTGGGTTCATTAAGGACAGCCAGAATAGATTTTTAAAAGAGAGGTAATGTCTGGTGAATTTATTTTAACTCTTTGGTGATATAATAGAGTGCGTCAATGAAACTTATGAAGCTGATGTTTCGCGTAACAAATTTTAAAAGGCATTGATTCATACAAGAAGATAGGAACAGGATAGCCTATTCAGCCCCTTCAATCTGTTTTGCCATTAAATTCAGTTAGATGGTATAGAGGAGACATGTCGATAAAATTAAGGCATATTTTATTAAAGTACATAGGGAAGCACATGGTAGCAATTTGGTAAAAGGACATGTGGCTGATGTATAGTTGAGTTTGGTCAACATGCTGTCTAATGAGTGTTTTTAAAAAGACCAGTCAAGATCAATACCAGTAGAAACTGTGCTGCCTCACAGTGCCAGGGACCTGGGATCGATTCCACTCTCAGGTATTTGCCTGTATGGAGCTTGCACTTTGTCCGGGCACTCCAGTTTCCTCCCACAGTCCAAATATGTGCAGGTTAGGTGGATTAGCCTTGGTTAATGCAGGGTTATGGGGATAGGGTAGTGGGGTGGGTCTGTATGGGATACTCCGAGGGTTGGTGTAGACTCGATGGGCTGAATGGCCTCTTCCAGACTGTAGGGATTCTATGAATACAGACATGGGAGGGATAAGAACTTCTTGTAACATGCATGCAATGCTAAATACCAGATATAATTGCTATTTTGCCCTCCCTGACTACCTACCATTCCCCCCAATTGTTGATTTCCACCCACCTCCCCCCAAGTCACTGCTTCCTCCATCTTCTGACTAGTGCCACCACACCTCCCAGGAGCCCATTTTGAAACTCACTGTTGATAAAATAGCAGCCTGAAATTGAACTTTCCTTTGCTATCAGGGTAATGTCCAGGTGTGTGTAGTTTGCTGGTTCATAAATGAGGAATCATGGCTCAATATTGTGTGGGCCATAATCCTACACTTCCCTGCACAGGGACCATTCTTGGGAGGCAAATTAAGTAGACAGTCAATCTCAAGGCACTTCCTTCAAAGTATCTCTGGAAAACAGTTATTATATCTCCACTGTAAGAGTCCCTTTATTTTGGGTAAAGTTTACATTGGTTCAATAGGGATGCAATTATTTAGCTGCTGACAGTGTCATGCAAGTTATCAACTCACAGATCAACGTGATGATAGAGGCCAGGAGGAGCATGATGCTGATGTGGAAAGAGTTGGCTGAGCTGCAGTCCATTTTGTTCTTCTTGCAGGAGCAGACTTGCACTAGAACATCTGTACTGTTAGTCAGTGGGGGATTTCCCCCATCTGTCACTACAATTGGCAAAATGTAGTTTGCTCTTTTCAGTGTCTGCAGGAGTCGGAGTTGAGCATGGGTACCTAAAAGGACAAATCAAAAATTTTATTCTCAATATATAACTGTCATTTCTTTCCATCAAGATAAGAGCAATCAACATGAGTAAATTAATCACGTTTAAGTGAAGGAATGGGTGACAGAGCCAACTGTGCATTTTATCATATCGATCACATTCAGGATGACCGCTAATTTGCTGATGCTAAAGAAACATAATTAGCTCAATTTTGGGATCACAAATTACAAAAGAAATTGATTTTTCAAGTATCTGCTGAAGTTGAAAATCTGAAAAATGTTTTATTGCATCTATTAAGTCATTTGTAACAATAAAATTTTAAATATTCTGGAAAATTAATTCCAGTTGTCTATAAGCTCATGTCATCCTCACTCAATAGGTTTTAAAGACACTGCAAACATAGCTGGAGTTGATATAGTACACTTACTAAAGAGAAAATATTCCTGAAAATCCTATGGTCTTTAGCAAAGTAGTCTTTCTTTAAGTGAGACAGTAAGAACTCCCTTTGCTAGAGTCAGAGATAACACAGTGTGGAGCTGGATGAACACAGCAGGCCAGGCAGCATCAGAGGAGCAGGAAAGTTGACGTTTCAGGTCGGGACCCTTCTTCAGAAATAGGGGAGGGGGAAGGGAGCTCTAAAATAAATAGAGAGGAGGGGTGGGGCTGGGGAAGGTAGGTGGGATGGTGATAGGTGAGTGCAGGTAGGCAGTGGTGGGGATTGGTCAGTGAGCTGGGAGGAGCGGATAGGTGGGAGAGAAGATGGACAGGTTGTGTCAGGTCAAGGAGGCGGGGATGAGAGGGAGGATTGGTCGTGGGAGGAGGCTGGGGTTGGAGAGATTTTGAAACTGGTAAAGTCCACATTGAGAGCATTGGGTTGTCGGTTCCCAAGACGGAATATGAGGTGCTGCTCCTCCAGTTTCCAGGTGCCATCATTGTGACCCTGGAGGAGGCCCAGGATGGCCATGTTGCCCAGGGAGTGGGAGGGGGAGTTGAAATGGTTCGTGACTGGAAGGTGTTGTCATTTGTTGCGAACAGAGCGCAGGTGTCTACAAAGTAGTCTCCAAGCCTCTGCTTGGTCTCACTGATGTAGAGGAGGCCACATCGGGAGCAGTGGATGCAGTAGACCACATTAGTGGATGTGCAGATGAACATCTATCTGATATGGAAGGTTTTTTTGGTTCCTTAGATGGAGGTGAGTGGGGAGGTGGAGGGGCAGGTATAGCACATCCTATGGTTGCGGGAAAAGGTGCCAGGTGTGGTGGGGCCAGTGGGGAGTATGGAGAGGATGAGGAAGTCACGGAGAGAGTGGCCCCTACAGAAGGCAGGTAAGGGCGGGGAGAGAGATATATCTTTGGTTGTTGGGTCAGATTGCAGGTGGCTGAAGTGGTGGAGAATGATATGTTGAATACAGAGGTTAGTGGGGTGATACATGAAGACAAGGGGGATTCTGTCCTGGTTTTTGTTGCGGGAAGGAGATGTGAGGGCAGAGATGCAGAAAATGCAAGAGACGCGGTCAAGAGCATTTTCAACCACTGAAGGGGGGGAAGTTGCGGTCCTTGAAATAGGAGGACATCTGGGACATTCGGGAGCGGAACACCCCATCTTGGGAGCAGACGTGGCGGAGGCGGAGGAATTGGGAGCAGGGGATCGTATTCTTGCAGGAAGGTGGGAGAGGGGACATGTATTCTTGGTAGCAGTGGGTGTCAGTAGACTTGAAATAGATATCGGTTTCGAGGCGGTCACGAGAGATGGAGACAGAGAGGTCCAGGAAGGAGGGAGAAGTATCAGATACCATCGGATACTGCTTGGCCTGCTTTCTTTAAGTGATCCAATTTTCCCACCTATTAGAATTAACTGAACTTACATGTGAATAAGTTGTGCTCTTGCAATAAGCCAGAGAGAAATGTATGTCACTGATGTTGCTTCATCAAGGAATACAGGGGACATGACAGTATATTTAGAAGAACATTAATTGAAAATGGGAAAATTTCTCTCAAAGTGTTTTGCCGAGTGAGAGTTTTGGCACCCAAACAGCCATGGCTCACACTGACTTTTTGCACACAATCTTCTGATCTTCATTTTGTTAATTAAGCATCTAGGCTCTTTAGCATCTTTATCATGCAATCACAAGGCAGGAGAAGGAGAAGAGCTCATCACTGCCAGGATCTTTCAGCATTCATGCTACTGGCACCATATGTAAAGCCCTTCTCCACATAGGTCAGATGCTGCAAGTCAGGAACTAACTCTCGCACTGTTATTGTGCATTGTTATCCATGACAGCACAGCCCAGGAAGAGAAGGTAGCAGCTCAGGTCAATGCTGTGATTCATATTAAATGGAATGCACAGAGGTGGAGGAAAAGGTTAATGATCTCTCTGCTCTACAATGGTAAATGCCTTCTGCTCTCGGCTTCCTCACATTCACGGGTCGCCACTTATACTGTTGCACACACCTCTCACCAAGGCTGATAGGCAATACTGTTAACTATTGCATGCCTTTTGTCCACTCAGTGATTCTCACCCACCTCATCCTCCAAACTACTAACCCTTCCTTATTCCTTGCAAGTCCTACTCCCAATTCCTGGAGGTACCTGACGACTTCTCCTCTCTTGCATCTC
Organism: Ginglymostoma cirratum; assembly: GCA_024137785.1. Taxonomy (NCBI): domain Eukaryota; kingdom Metazoa; phylum Chordata; class Chondrichthyes; order Orectolobiformes; family Ginglymostomatidae; genus Ginglymostoma; species Ginglymostoma cirratum. Next base: position 18,839,961 of record JAHRHZ010000223.1, read on the forward strand.
CACTAACTGCTTTCCATCCACTTTCCATCACATGCAGTCTCTACCTTTGTCCCAGTGCAGGAAATATTGGCCACATCCTAGACTGAAGTCTCCACAGCAGCCAGTATTCTCTGGGCTTGTTGTACTTGGCATAGAACTGACCATGGTCCACAGTCTGCAAGGACACGGATCCTTAGGCTTTAGCAGAACCCAGTGTCTGACTGATTGTGGCCAAACCCCAGACTGGAATCTGTTGAGGCCTTTGGCTCAGTGTGACAGAACCCCCTGACTGACCATAATCCCGTGACCCAACTAAGGGCCAATTCACTTTGACTTTCAGATATAGCCATCTGATTGAAGCACATGCAGTGAGTTGGTTGAAGAAGCTGCTAGCACATGTCGTAGGTGTGACATTGATGTAGTTGGTGACATACAACAACACAGACATCCCCTTGACTCTTCAATGTTGCTCACCACGAGAAGCCTGCTTGCCTCTCTGCACACAAAAACAATGCATGCCACAGAGGCTGCCAGTGCCCAAGTAAGTGCAAGATGACTTGGCTCTAAGAAATGAAGGTAAGATCCATAAACTCTAGCCTATGTAAATGCAGCAGATGCATGTGCTCTGGCATGCAAAGCAACCAGACAAGTCACAGCTCCAACGTGAAGTACTGAAGAGCTGAAATGGTGAGAGTGTTGGTCTGAGCACAAGCACAGTGATGTGATGAGACTGGTGGCTTGCTGATACCAACTTGTGTGGCTGAATGGTGGGGAGGATAGTGGCCACGGAATTATGGAGGAATGTTACGGGGTAGACACAGCTGAATGACGGCCCGGACAGGCCTTTGGCAAGATGCAGCCACCAGCAATGTGTGCTGACTTCCATTTCAGGATTGGCATGGTCTAGTTTAATCGGGGAAGGAGGAGTATGTGAAATAGTGTAGAATTAAGAGGAATTGGATTATTAACAAGAGGCAAATACCAGCCCCCTTGAAACACAAGATTTGTAAGATTCTGCAGTCACTGTATATAGCTGAAGGGGAAAATCACAACATTTCTTTTGACGTTAGGATTCTGATTTTTTTCTCAATCACGCTGTTTTCCCAGCTTTCTTGTTATTGGCCACACCACACCAGGGAAAGAAAAATTCCGCCCATTATCCTTTTTCTCTGGCTTACAAGCTTGAAAGTACGAGAACACTATTAGAACTGTCTCAAACCCTGCAGTAAAATCATCTTAAATCTAAACACTAATTGGCACTAATTTTGGCAGTCTCATTGAAACAGCCCATACAGAAAGAAATTCTCAGTGCTACAGCACAGAATCCTTCAGATGCTGAAGACAAGGCATATTGAATGGTATATTTTATCTAATTGTTAATTCTTTTAAGGATTTTGTTAGCCATAGTCCATTGATGAAATCTGCCATTATTGGGCAGAGTGAAATGAATATTTACAGAGCTGTCCTTAATGTACAATAATTGTTTCAAAGCACCTGATGGTGAGTGAAGAAACCAAATGTAGAGCCAAAAATGAGGTTTGAAAGTGTGAAGAAATCATGCTCAAAGAGCTTGGTTTTAAGAAAGATCTTAAAGGAGAAAAGGGAAATGGAGAAATGGAAGGACTTTGTGATGAAATTCCAAGACAGGTACAAACATGTTTAATTTGATTAAATAGATAATATAATTCATCTACGTCAGCATAGCCTTTTGAAAGGGAAATGAGGTTCAACAGATCTACCAATCAGTTCTTTGAGGATTTAAATAACTGGTGGATCTAGTATGTTTGGATTTTTAAGAAGCATAACAAAATTCCATACAAAAGGATGTTGTACAAATAGGATTCGTGGGTTGGGGACAACATTTAAAGACAGGATGGGCTAATGGACTGCAAACAATCTGGGAATACATTGGTCATTTTTAAGTAGTTGCTAGTGGGGTGTGGCAGAAGCAGTATCGCTACTTGACTTATTTACAATCTAAGTTAATTAATTGGATATAATATATCCATATTTGCAAACAATACAAAAGTCATTTTCCTGGTGGTGGTTAATGGTTTAAAAAAGTCAGGGTGATTTGGTGGTGGGAAAGCCATTCAGTTGTATGCAAGAGCATTTCTGGATATAGAAGAAATAAAAAAGCAGACCCTACTCAATTCCTTTAGTGAGAGGTGGGCAACACAAGGGATACACTGCTTTATTTCCCTTTCTAACTCCATTTTAATTTAGTGCCCTACTGTTCTCCATACTCTCTTCACCCCTTCTACTTTTGATAATGTGAATTGCCCATAATGTGCTTTGCCTGAAAATTTCTTTTTTAAAAAAGGCATGGTAATTTTATGGTGGGAAAGCTGTTCGGTTGTGTGTAATAACACTCCTGGATATAACAACAAAAAAAAGCAAAGGGCCTTGTGGCATAGTGGTACCATCCCTATCTCTGGTCTACAGGGGCATGGCTTCAAGCCCCACTCGCTCCCTAGGTATGTAATAAAAAGCAGATTTAAAATACAACATTGGTGGGTAAGTAAGCTGTGAAAAATCAACAAAGAGTAAGAGTAATCAGATTATCACGGGTTTTGGACAGTTTTGGTAACAGGTTGTGGGTTTAATGGAGGTGGGCAGCATGAAAATGTGGCACTCAAGCCTTGCTACTAATGTCATTGTGGAGGGCCAAGCATATTCTATGCTGCTATCTCACCTCTGCCCTCAGCGAGGGCTGACGAGTTATGGAGCTCACTTTTCTTCAATGTGCTTGACCCTTTTAAAGGGCTGCTACACTGAATAATGTTGCCACCATTTAAAACCTTGAAAATGAAACGCTAGTGCAGAGTGAGGATTCCACAGTGACAAGAGATTTCAAGGTCATGTAAAAGGAGACAGGGGACCCTCAAGAATTGTGCTCAGAAGAAATTTGGAGAAGGCGGTGACAGAGGTCAATTCCCAGTGTCTGGATCAAAGGCCACTAACAACAGTGCCCCAAGAGGTCATACAATCTCATGTGGCTGGTCAAGGCCAAATTTTTAACTGACATCTCCCACTCACTAGTTCACCAACCTCTGCTTAATGTACAAAAACCCCTTCAGTCACCCAGGAGCACTTCCTGGCCTTCAACTCTTAATACTAACATCCAGAAACTCCTTCAGGCTCATACACTTAGCGATCCCACAAGTCACAGACCCATGTTTTTCTGCCTCCGTACACCTCCATCTCACCAGCTATTTCAGACACCTAACCCAAATACAGCATTACACAATCATTAATCCTGTGGGATTCATTAACATGAGTGATAGATGCTGGCCTGGCCAGTGACACCATATGCCCTTAAATGGATAAAAGAAAGCACAATGGTACTGGAAGAGTAGAAGCAATTGGAGAGAAGGTCATTTGTATTTCCTAGGGCCTATGGAGGGACGGGATGACATTAATGATATTGTATTTGGCAGTTCGTATCATTAAAAACATTGGAAATGAAGAAAGCTCAAGTGATATATGTATTCTGGAACTACTTGAAGATTGATATTGGGCATCAAAGGTGAATGAATCCCAAGGATAGATTTGAATGGCTTCAAAATGAGCAATGTAACATGATTACTTAGTTCAGCATCATCTTCAAGGAGTAAAGACCATACGATCAGAATACATTAAACAAAATATAAAATAGTAAAATAGGTAAAGGTATCGTCCTCAGTAGAAAAACGATACTCAAAATAGATCAGAATACGAACATCTGAAGAAGGGTTCTTGAAAGAAATTGGTTTTCTGCTTTGAAAACTCTTTGTCTGCATCTTAAACAGTTTGGTGGAGACTGGGGCTGTTTCCTTGGGTTAGAAAGATGCTGGTATTGATTTATTTTCTTGGAAAGAGCACCAGTTATATATAAGGTGGTTAAAAAGTAATCATGAAACATGAGATGCTTTATATGACCACTTAGGTGGAAGAGCTGAAGAATGCACCAAAGTTATTGAACATGAATCTGGATTACATTATTTCTTTGTAGTTTAATTCACATTCTTCAGGGATTTTTTTTTACACCCAGTGTGCTCTTACACACAACTGAACATTTTTTTTCTCCCCAATAATTAAATCACCCAAGATGTTTTTCATCTAATAACCACCACCAGTAAAACACCCCTGTTTTTCAATTCATTAATTTACATAGAAAGCCCATTAAAAGCAATGCATACCACCAAAAGGTGAGGGAGAAATTTCAGTATTTAGCTTTGGTTGTTTCCCTTAATGTACCTTTTCCAATTCAAAGCTTGAGAAAATTGGTGCAGATTGGACATCAGTGAGCAAAATAGTTACTCCAAATGAGCACATATTTGACACTGAGGGCTTCCTCATGAGGTTCTTCAGAGCGATCAAAGCCAGTAATCTATAGATACAGAATGCGTGTAGCTCTTTAGGGCGGTCACTCTAACTGCCTGATTCTTTTGAAATATTGTCCACACCTGGATGGCTCTGGAGAAGGAACACAAAGTGCCTGGCAGTATGCTTGGGCCAATCTTCTACTGGGTAGACTTGACAGAGCTCGATCTTCTTCTCCCACCTGCTGGATAGAAACTAGGCAGCGATGACCAACATGAAAGTTAGAGTGGATACATGGTGACTCCAGCTCACTGCTTGTTCCTTCAGGCCTCCACCATGAATACCAAGCACTAATATCTCAGGCCATGTCCATGGTCAGCAACCTACACACAGCCCCGTCCACGGACATTGGCATCAAACAGGTACCAGCCTCACCGCACCCTCATTGATTTTCTCTCACCTTGGGCTTTAACTATTTGTGAATGTGCTTCATTGATTGCCTTTTTTTGGCTGATGCAGGTGTCGGGGGGGAGGGGGGGTGGGAGGGAGCAGGGAGGGATATTACAAGATATCAGTAATTGTACAGCACTTACAATCTCCTCACAGCATTCGCATTACATTACTTGTGTTGCATTCATTGGAACTAAGTCCTGCATCAAATGTACATGCATAGGCATTCCACAGCCCTGTTTATCAGAGTCCTCCATGTGCCACCTTATAGAGGAATACACTAAACCATCAAAGGCTTTATAACAATGGTTACAGGCAGACAAGAGCTAGTCTCTGAAATCACGGCTGATGAGTCCCTTATGCTGGCCAAATGCAGATATAACACAGCCCATTTATTCACTCGGGCTATTGCAGAGGTCAGATTTCGACAGGTGGATTGGTCTGGGGAAACCTTGCAGTAAACTCCAGACAGTGCGTGCTGCATAACTGTTACAGACTACGTTCTGCACAACTGGAACAGGAAACGAGGCAGCACAGTGGCTCAGCGGTTTGCACAGCTGCCTCACAGCACCAGCGACCTGGGCTTGATTCCGGCCTCACGTGACTGTCTGTGTGGAGTTTGCACATCCTTCTTGTGTGTGCGTGGGGTTCCTCCAGGTGGTCCGGTTTCCTCCCACAGTCCAAAGATGTGCAGGTTAGATGGATTGGCCATGCTAATTTGCCCATAGCGTCCAAGGATGTGCAGGCTAGGTGCATTAGCAGTGAGGAATATAGGGGGTTGGGTCTGGGTGGGATGTTCTTTGCAGGCTTGGTGTGGGCTCAATGGGCCAAATGGCCTGCTTTCACACTGTAGGATTCTATGGTTCTACGAAATGGGGGATGTGATGCATGCAGAAGACCAATAGCCTTCTGAAGAGGAAGATGATGGAATTTAGCAGGAAGAACATCAACTTCCTCAAGATAAACATGCAGTATCATGTTGCAATAAACCAGAGAGTCATCACCGACACCCAGTTGGTGTTTGGGTTTGGTGAGTGCTTGTTGGCTGTATGTTTGCTGTGCCTTGAAAAGCAAGCAGTCCCGGAAGCAATTTCTATTTGTTTTTTCCTTCAGTTTTGTCATTGTTGAATAAAACAAAGCTTCTCAACTGTTTAATGACTTTTCACTATTTGATGCTTCCGCATTGATCATTGAGAAGCTGTTAGTCTATGCTGGGCACTGGGTAAAGAGCAGATAGGGTTTTTAGATGGAATGACATTAAGTACGGGTAATCTGTCTGGCTGGGTCCCAAAATTGCAATAGAGTTAGAAATGTGCATGTATTTGCAATGAAGTGTCAGCTGTGCAGTACACGTGTTCTTTATGTTCCACTTGGACAATGTGTATGATGAAGCCCACCACTTGACTGGCAGGAATGTTTGTTCAGCTATCTCCCGGCATGGGGCTTGAGTTTCAAGGTCTTTTTAAGCTTGCCACCTGACCTAGACTTAGCATTTTTGTGGATTAGTATTACCCCAAGATTCCACGGCACAATGTTTTACTGAGTTTATTTTCATACGAGCATCAGGGGAACAATATCTGACACATTTCATTGGACCAATGGCCTAAATAAAACTACATTTCATGGTGACTGTACTGGTCAGAAAAGAAAAACAATCTCTTGAACAAATACTGCCTTGAGTGCATTTTGGAAAATCTCTTCCGGTCCCAGTGGCAAAAAGAAATAAAAGTACTCTTCATCACCGTGTATATCATGACAAATATCTTACATTATGTATTAAACGCAGTTTAACAACTTTTGTTGAGTTTCTATGATTAGGTTTGTCTGTCATTCACTGCCAAGACTTATGGTGTGTCCAAAAAAGTCGAGTCACCAGTGCTTGAGGTCTATGTAAGTAGTACGTACAATGAGGAAGTCATACTGCAGGTAGGAAGGGAATGGGTGACTGCCAGACAGAGTAAAAACCCTAAAACCATAACAAGAATTAGGCCGTTTAGCCCATCAAGTCTGCTGTGACATTCAGTCATGGTTGATATGTTTCTCAACTCCATTCTACTACCTGCTCCCTGTAACCCTTGGTCCCCTTACTAAACAAGAACCTATCTCTGTCGTAAAGACACTAAATGATTTGGGCTCTGTGGTCTTCTGCGGAATGTGTTCCATAGATTCATCAATTTCTGGCGAAAGAAATTCTTCCTCATTTCAGTTCTAAAGAGTCGTCCTTACAGTCTAAGGCTGTGCACTCAGGTTCTGGTCTCTCCCACTTGAAGAAACATTTCTACATCCACTCTATCCAGGACTTGTGGGATTCTGTATGTTACAATCAGAATCCCCTTTATTCTTCTAAACTCCATTGAGTACAATCCCAGAGTCCTCAACCACTCTTCATATGACAAGCCCTTCATCCCCAAGATCATTTTTGTAAATCTTCTCTGGACCCTCTCCAAGGTTAGCATATCCTTCCTTTGAAATGGGGCCCAAAGCCGCTCTCAATTATTCCAAATACATTCTGACCAGAGCCTGATACAACCTCACTAGCACATCTCTGCTCTTGTAATTTGGACATCTTGAAATGAATGTTAATGTTGTAATTCTTTTCCGAACTGCCAACTGAACCCTCATGTAAAGTTAAAAGAATCCTGAACCAAGACTCCTAAATTCCTTTGTGCTTCAGATTTCTGAAGCCTTTCCCCACTTAGAAAACAATCCACACCTCTAACCTGCCTGTCAAAGTCACTCTTTCCCCCAATGTATTCCATCTGCCACTTCTTAGCCCTCTGTCCCAGCCTGTCGAAGTCCTTCTGTAGCCTCCCTGCTCCATCGACATAACCTGACTCTCCAACTGTGAAACTTAGGAACAATGCCCTCAGTTCCTCAATCCAGATCATTTACGTATAACATGAATTAGTTGTGGTCTCAACATTGACTCGTGTGAAACTCTACTCGTCACTGACCGCCATCCTGGAAAAAACAGCTTTATCCACACCCTCTGCCTTCTACCAGCCAGCCAATCCTTTAGTCATGCCAGTATCTCACCCCCTAAGACCGTGGGCTCTTAACTTATTTAGCAGCCTCCTGCGTGACACCTTGTCAAAGGCTTTCTGGAAATTCAAATAGATCTCATCCACTGTCTCTCCTTTGTCTGAGTTGCTTGTTATCTCCTCAAATAATTCCAACAGATTTGTCAGGCATGGCTTCCCCCGGAAAAAGCCATGCTGACTCATTCCAATTTTACCGTGCACTTCCAAGTATACCACAGTCTCATCCTTAACAATGAACTCTAAATTCTTAACAACTGAGGTCAGGCTGACCAAGTTTCCTGTCTTCTGCTTCCGCCCGTTCTTAAATAGGGTGTTACATTAGTCATTTTTCAGTCCTCTGGGGCCCTCCCTGACTCCAGTGAGTCCTGAAAGATCACTTTATTCACTGTTAGACTTTCAAGCTTCCACAGCTTCCTTCTTAGTGATGGCCACTATACTTACCTCTGCCCCCAACTCCTGAAATTCTGGTATGCTACTGGTGTCTTCCACCATGAAGACTGATGCAAAGTACCTATTCAGTTCCTCTGCCATTTCTTTGTTCCCCATTACTACATTTCCAGCCTCATTTTCCAGCAGTCCAATATCTACTTTTGCCTCCCTCTTACTTTTTACATATCTAAAAAAAACTTGCAACCTTCTTTTGTATTACAAGTGAGCTTATTTGCATATTTCATCTTCTCCCCCAGCCCTTTACACTTTTGGTTTGTAAAGGCTTCCCAGTCCTCCGGCTTCCCACTAACCTACACCACATTGCATACTTTCGCTTTCATTTTTTTGCTGTCCTTGACTTTCCTTGTTCGCCCTGGTTGCTTCATCCTCCACTTCGCAACATTTCTTCTTCTTTAGGATGAATTTCTACTGCACCTCTGGAATTGACCCCGGAAATTCCTGCCACTGTTATTCCACCGTCTTCCCTCCTATGCTCCATTTCCAATGCACTCAGGCCAACTCCTCCCTCATTTCTTTGTAGTTACCTTGGCTCAAACGTAATATCATTACATCTGAGTCCAACACCCCTCTCTCAAAACAAAGGGTCTATTCTATTATACGATAGTCAGTGCCCTCCAGAGCCTCCTCACTTTAAGCTACTTGATCAAGTCTGCCTCATGACACATTACCAAATCCAGAACTGCCTGTCATTACGGAAAGGTATCAGGATGGTTTAGAAGTTCAGTGTCTAAATTGGAAGTGCGCTGATTTCAATATCATTTGACAGGATCTGGCACTCATAAGGCTCCTGAAACTAAACTCAAAGCTGTAAACTTTTACAGTGAGCATATTCTGTAAAATGAAAACCTGTCAATTTCTATCTCTATAGAATCATACAACATAGAAACAGACCCTTTTGGCCCACTGTGTCTGTACTGACTATCAAACACCAAACTACAGACAACATCCTGGTGAATCTCCTCTTGCACTCTCTGCAGTAGTAGTGTCCCTACTTCTGAGCCAGGAGGCCCAGGTTCATGTCCCACCTGTTGCAGAGTTGTGTTATAATACCTGAATAGGTTGATAAAAAGTTTCTGGAAAATCCAGATCCCTGAGGCAGGAAACTTAGTTTCAAGTCCCGCCTGCTCCACAGGTGGATCATAATATCTCTGAACAGGTCAGTTCAACGTTTTCTGGCAAACAGACTGGAGCAGCTCCTTGCTGGCATATCCACTTTTCAAAAGTGGGAGCCTTTTAAAAGTAGTACAATAAGAACTCAGAGCCAGCAAGAGTGAAGGGCAAGGGCAGCCAGTCCATCGAACACTGGATGTCAAGGGATATCAAGAATTTGACAAAGGAAAAGAAGAATTATATGTTAGGTATAGCACATTAAAACTAGGGAAGGCCCTTCAAAAGTATAGAAAGTATATGAGATGTTGTTTAAAAAAGCAAATTAGGACGGCAAAGAGGGCTGCACAATATCTTTGGCAGATATAATTAAGGAAAACCCTAAGGCTTTTGAAAGTACATTAAGAGTAAGGAAGAACACCCAGGGAAAGAATGGGGCCTATTAGAGCCTAAAGGGACAACCTGTGTGTGGACCCAATGGATGTGGCAGAGATCTTAAATGAATGCTACTTCTCATCTGTATTTGAGGAGGAGAACGACATTGTAGTCAGGGTTTTCAGCCGGATGATGAGGTTATTGAACATGTTAAGATTAATAAGGAGGAGGTATTAAATGTTTTAGTGGGCATAAAGGTACATAAATCCCCAGGACCTCATGAGATGTATCAGGCTGCTATGGCAGGCAAGGGAGAAGATTGCTGGGGCCCTGGTGGAGAAATTTAATACATTGTTGGCCACAGGTGAAATGCAGATGACTGGAGGATAGCTAATGTGGTTCCCTTGTTCAAGAAAGGCATCAGTTTAGGCCAGACAATGACAGATAGTTAATCTAATGTCAATAGTAAGGAAATCATTGGAAGAAAATCTGAAGGACAGGATTAATCAACACTTGGAAAGGCAGGGATTGATCAGGGATAGTAAACATGGATTTGATTGAGGTAGATACTGTCTAATTTACTTGAGTTGTTTTGTAAACTAAATATATTGGAGGCTAGTGCATTTGATGTGATTTGCATGGTATTCAGTAAGGCCGTTGACAAGGTTCCTATGGAAGGCTGGTCCACAAGGTAAGGACCGATGGGATCCAAGACAAATTGACAAACTGGATCCACAATTGGCTGACAAACAGAAGGCAAAGGGTGATGTTGGAGAGTTGTTCTTTGTAATTGAAAGCCTGCGACTAGTGGTGTACCACAGGGATCGGTGCTGGGACCCTTGTTGTTTGTTATGTCCACTGGATATGAATATAGAAGATATAATTAATCATTTGCAGATTACATGAAAATTGGTGGCATTGGATTGTCTCAGGCTACATCCAGACGATCAACTGGTAAAGTGAGCAGAGTAATTGCAGTTGGAATTTAATCCTGATGAATGAGAGTTGACTAGTTTTGGGAGGTCTAATAAAGGAAGGTAATTCACAATGAATAGTAGGTTCCCAGGGAATACTGAGGAACAAATGGATCTTGGTGTACAAGTCCATAGATCCTTGAAGGTGTCATTTCTGGTATACAGGGTGGTGAAGAAGGTATATGAGATGTTTGCTTTCATTAGGTGCAGCATAGAATACAGGAGCAAGGAAGTCTTGTTGCAACTTTATAAAACATTGGTTAAGTCACAGACAGTATTCTATGCACAGTTCCGGGTGCCACACAATCAGAAGGACATGACTGCACTGCAGAGAGTGCAGAGGAGATTCACCAGGATGTTGCCTGTAGTTTAGTGTTTGTTAGTCAGTACAGACACGGTGGGCCAAAAGGGTCTGCTTCTATGTTGTATGACTCTATGGAGATAGGAGGACGAGTGGGTTGGGGTAGATTTGGTAACTTCAATAAAAGGCATGACACTAGACAGGCAATGATTATTATTTAAGAAACTGATGCATAAATTGCAGCAATTATACATTACTTTTGGACAAAAGAACACATCAGGAAAAGCGGCCCAACAATGGTTAACAAAATAAATTCAGGATGGCATTAGATTCAAAGAGGACTGATATAAAGTTGCTGGGAAAATTTCCAAACCTCAAAATCGGAACAAATTGGATGTCAGCAAAGACCGATAAGAAATTGATCAAGAGGAAAAGTAAAGTCTGAAATTAAATTTTCAAGCTCCATCAAAGTGAATTTGGAGTTTTTGTAAGTATACATGAAGAAAAAGATTTGTGAAGACAAATGAAGGCCCTTACAATCTGAAACTGGAGAATTAATAATGTAGAACGAGGAAATGTAGAGCAATTAAACAACTACTTTAGTCCTGTCATCACAGAAGGCGACAAATATTCTGCAGAAATTCGAAGGAAGCAAGGGTGTTTTAAGGAGGGAGCAAGTGAATGAAGATAGTATTTGTAAAAAAATAGTTGCACTAGAGGTATTAATGGAACTGAAAGCTGATAAAATCCCAAGTAAGAGATTATGGTGCAAAATCAAGGCACATGTATCAATAGTATTTTACTAGCATGGATTGAAAATTGCTTAGCAGACAGGAATCGCAAGAGTATATATCAACAATTTGGATGACGGAATCAAATGTAGTATTTCCAAGTTTTTTGATGACACGAGTCTAGGCAAGAGTATGTACAGTGAGGAGGACAAATGAGATTTCAGAGCAATTTAGGCAAGTTCAGTGATGGAAGTGCAATACAACATGAATATTGTTACGTTATCCACTTCGGTAGGAAAAACAGAATGGCAGATCAATATTTAAATGGTGAGAGATTGGGAAATGTTAACGTACAAAAGGACACAGGTTCTTGTACAACACAGTCATTAAAGGCAAACTGTAGGTAATAGCAAACAGTTAGGAAGGCAAACGGTATGCCAGCCTTCATTGCAAATGGATTAGAGTACAGGGGCAAGGGAGTCTTACTGCAGTTATCGGGGTCCTCGGTGAGACCACATCTGAAGACCGGGATTATTCTGTTCAGTTTTGGTCTTCTTACCTAAGAAAAGATATACTTGCCATGGAGGGAGCACAGCTCAGACTAATTTTTGGATGGCAGGTTTGTCATATGGGGAGAGATTGGGTTGGCTGGGCCAGTATTCAATGAGGTTTAGAAGAATGAGGCACAATCTCATTGAAACATTTAAAATGCTGACAGGGCTGGACAGACTCAATGCAAGGATGACATTTTTCCTGGCTGGGACATCCAGAACACAGCGTCACAAACTCAGGACATACATTGAGACCTGATATATGGAAAAAATTCTTCAATCGGAGGGTGGTAAATCTGTGGAATTCTTTACCACAGAAATCCGTCAAGGTAAAGTGTCAAGAGGTTAAGGGAGACAGAGTAGGAGTATGGCTCAGCGATGATCGTGCTGTATGGCAAAGTTGCCCTGAAGGGCCAAATAGCCTCCTCTAGCACCTATTTTGTATGTTACTAAACCTATAGGAGAATGGTTGGGGGTGACCAGGCTATTGATTTCAGTCTATATTTGTGATGAGCTGCCTGGCCTCTAGCTCCATATCTCTCCATGAAATTGCTGGCATGTGTGTTAAGCATTGCAAACACCAACCTCCAATGTATTATTCAGCACAGTATATCAACACTACCATACTGACAGATGCCTCAATACCCTGTTCAGAAACCACAATAAAAGTCTCTTACTGTTTACTTGAGTGATCTTCCAGGTTTTTTCAATTCCAGGTTGCTTGCCCAGTTGAAATTTGAATGGATCTGCATTAGGATGGAGATCTTTGTCTGTTGCCCCCAGGATAGCAATGTTGACATCTTTTGTATCCTCACAGAACTTTGCTATGGTTGGGAAAACGGAGGGTGGGTTGTCATTCACATCCAGCATGGTGATAATCAAGGTACCAGTGCCAGTAGCAGCAGGAACACCTAAGGGGTAAAGCATAAGTGTTTATCAGTGAAATTGTAACAGGTTTCTGAATGTGTGTAAGTAAGACCCTTCAATAAACAAATGACTGGAATTTGTTGTCAAATAACATTGCGCAGCAAGTGTATCCTTTTTTGGTTCATAGTCTGAATGTGGGCTATTTTGGTCCCAGGTCTTCAGCAGACTAACCTTGAAGGGATAGCGGGAAGCCACAAATTAAAGTGAAGTATTGTCTTCAAACTCACCCATTTACGGAGCTGGAAATGAGGGCAAGATTGAGGAAGAGGCATGGTGGAGTGGGGAATGAGTGGCAGATGTATGGAATTGGAATTCGAAATTGCTCATTCCAGCTTCACATTATTATAACACGCTGCTGGTGGGTCCAGTTTGTCCCTTCACATTCCCCTTGTCTCATTAAGGTTTAAGGTGATTAAAAATGGCCCAATTTTGTCATCTTCAAACATAAGGCACGGGACACTATTTGTGTTAAGCTTTGAGCCTTTTTTTCTAAAGACCCACTCCCAGACTGAAAATGGGCTTAATCCAATTTTTTATAGGTTATGTCCTTATAAATATACTTTTGCATTTGTCACTGAAGTAACAGATGTATTATTTTATTTGTGTGATGTTATCTCTGTCTATTACAGCTTTACTTACTTTGTTTATTAATAGCAATTTTGTAACCCAGATTTTTTGTTTAAATTGAGCACCTTAAATGGTGTAATTAATCAGATATTATGATAACATAGGGAATCAATTTGCAATCTACACTGAAATATTTTCAGAAGGGCATCAATAGGAAAATAGCAACTCAATTCAAGTGCCACCACCTGATCTGTTGTTGAAGCTCAGAGAATATTAGCTGTGTCAGAACCTTACCAGGAATTTGGAGTTTCCACTGATGTGGTCCAATGAGAAATCCGTTTAATTATTTCTACATGGTTCCATTGCAAGTCCTAAAAGTTGGCACAAGTCCAATGGTAGGACAAAACAGATGCTGTCGTTGGTTGGTTCACCGAGCTGGTTCATTAGTCTCCAGATGTTTCATTACCCTGCTGGGCAACATCATCAGTGCAACCTCCGATGAAGCGCTGTTGTGTTTTCCCGCCTGGTTTTTAAACTCTGGGGTCCATTGGATTTGATTACCTCATTTCCGGTTTTCCTTCGCAGTGGTGTATATGTGTGTTTGTTGAGGCCTTCTTGGTGGAAAACCAGGCCTATAGGAATTCCCATGCTTGTCTCTGTTTGGCCTGTCCTAGGATCCTGCTGTTGTCCCAATCGAATTGGTGGTTCAAATGGGAATTCCTAGGGGCCTGGTTTTCCACCAAGAAGGCCATCAACAAACGCACAGAACTAGTCCCTACATATACACCACTGCGAAGGAAAACCAGAAATGAGGTCATCAAATCCAATGGACCCCAGAGTTTAAAAACCAGGTGGGAAAACACAACAGCACTTTATCGAAGGCTGCACTGCTGATGTTACCCAGCAGGGTAATGAAACATCTGCGAACTAATGAACCAGCTCGGCAAGCGAACCAACCAAATGTCCACAACCTGAGCTACAGATCTACTCAAGAACCTTAGGGACAAAGCAGATATTTATCCCTTACCATGAAAGGACATCGTTATAAAAATTTTAGATCATGAAAAATGAACTATTCCTATGTAATAGCATTTGTTGCAGGGATAAATTTGGTCAGAAATCTGGGGGATTCTCTTTTTTTAAACTCTTCTGTGAAAAGCATAATGGAACTTATTAACATCTTTCATTTCATTGATATGGTTCGTTTTCAAAACACTGCATTGCCTCTCCATTTGTATCATCCTCTCAAGCTGCAGAAATCCCCCAAATCTCTATGTTTTTCCAACTGTGGCCTCTTGTGTTTAATCACTCTAGCTTGATGCCCATGCCTTCAACTGCTTGGTTAATAAACTGGAGCAGGGCTGGGAGGTAGAAGCTTGCAGTTTCAATCCATTTCTGCCATTTTATGTTGCCACAATGGTTAGCCTGTCTATTGTTGTGAAAGTCTGGGGTCCCACTTTCTTTCCTTAAACCTTTTGGAGTTTCTTTAGAACACACATCTAGGAACAAATTTCATACATGACCTATGAGTTTCTTACATGTCTAAGTGTTATATTTCACCTGCTGACAAGGCTTCTCAGAAATTTTATGTTAAAGGCACTATACAAATGCTAGTTGTTTAACTTAAAGGAAAGACACGAGCTCAGTTTGAAACCTGATCCAAAGAAGGGCAGTTCCATTAGTGCAGTACTCCCTTGATACTGCACTGAACATACCTGCCTGGATTATATTTAAGGCTCTGCAATGAAATTTGAACCAGTAAGCTGCTGAATCAGAGGCAAGTACTATCAATAATCCAAGGTATGTGTGTTTCAACATTTAAAATGCCTTAAATGTTATTATCATAATTAAAATATACAGTTATAGCACTTTTATTCGTTCTTGAATTCTGGTAGGTATTATTGCCAATCCCTACATTAAATCCTGATTAAGACTCAATCACACAATGTGAGCTAGTTAGAATCACATGAAGGCAGACAAGATAGGAAAAAGTTGGCTTCATTCCCCGAGGAACATTCATAAGCCAGTTGAGTTTTTAAACAATGTTCTAATTCTCACATTATCAGATTTATGAAAACCATTTTACACACCTTGTCATGACCTCAAAGGTTTGCTAATCCAGTGCTACAACATTTTCTTGACTGTTCCCACAGTAATCAATATTGATATTCAGATCCTGTATTCAGATTTACCACAAGGTGTGAATTGTAGACCATTTGCCACAACATCATCTTTTCAGTACAAATAAGGGTAGCCTTAATTATTTTAAAAACATCATGCCATAGATTCAACTCTCTGAATTCTCAATTATGGAAATTGCTTCTACTTTTTGTTTAGTAGCCAGGAACAACTTAAAATAGAACTGTATAATGAATATTCATACAAAGTTCAATAACCATATGATTGAATATCTTTATCTTTACAGAATAATTTATCATTTAACAGTGGATAAACAAACATTCAATACTATCCAAATCTAATCAGTAGAGCCAGGAACATTCAATTTACATATCTCAATATAGTGATTTGGTTTTAAAGAAATAATGTTGACAATTTCTGAACAGTTCCCCAGACATACTTACTGATTTTGGCACGATTGCTTCTGTGTCACTCAACTGTCCATTTAAATCACATAATGCTATTAGACAAATTAACTTCCCTGTATTTTGGAAAGACTAATCCTTCTCACTTCTGCATGTCCTAAAGGTGCTGGATTCAACCTTGAAGGATAGTGAAGTGAGAACATTTTGGGATTAGACCTTTTAAAAGAAAAATGTCAACCATTTCCGCATGTTGTGTTTATCATGTCCAGAGAGACTGCAGTGGCAGAATTCTGTGTGGCAAGGTTATTCAGGGTCAGTTTGATGCACTAAGTGCTAATCAGTTTCCTTGTTGGGGCACTGTGGTTAAGATACTGACAGCACAGTGGAAATTGACCATAATGCTTCCTTAAAGGCACAGATGTGACATGAAAATTCTCTTAATTTCATTCAAATCAAAAACATATTTTTCATAAACTTCAAATCTTAAGAGATGTCCGTTAACATAACTTTAATAAACTATTTTCTGCCAGTTTAATCTGATTAATTCATTTGCATAGAACTGGATGACACAGTTTAAAAATAAGGCATCTCTATTTTTAAGGCAGAGATGAGGAGTTTTTTTTCTCTCTCAGAGGGTCATGAGTCTATGGCACTTTTCTCTCAAGAGAGTGGTAGAGGCAGGATCATTGAATATTTTTAAGGTGGAAGGAGATAGATTCTCGACTAACAAGGGAGCAAAGTGTAACGGGGCAGGCAGATAAACAGAGTTGAAGCCATAATTAAAATCAGGCACGGTTTTATTGAATGGCAGTGATAGACTCATAAGCCAAAATGGTCGACTCCTGTTCGAGTTTGTATATATGTTCAGAGTGATATAGTTCAGGTCCAGAATAATAATATCATAATACACATAAGCTAACATATCATCCTGAATTTACAACAAAACTGCTGCAGCAAATCGAATCCTGCACATACTATTTACAAAAAAAAACAAATAGGCTTCAGTAAAATGCATGGTAATTTTCCATTTGTACTTTAGTTTCCCATCTGCTTTAGAATGGCTATTAATTTCAAAATGTTGCAACTTACCTTGCACTTATGCCCTATAAATTTAAATAGCTTTATGCTAAGTACACTTAACTGTATTCTTATACCGAATGATTTCCACATTAAATAAATTAAACAAAATAAGTGGAATATTGGTTGTATTGAGACTTCAATAAAGGTTTCTGTATGAAAACGATAACCTTCGAAAAAACATTTATTTTCAAGCTGAATCAGTTCATAATACTAAACTTGTCATCTTTGATTTCACTGAATTGACGCCACCGTTTGAAAGAGAAACTAATTTTATGTAAAACTTGCAAACTTAAATAAGAAGGCAAGAAGTTATTTAAATCATAGCAAGCCTATCAGCAGAATAGAAATTAAGTATACCAGGATATGAGAAGCAGATCAGTTAATGTATGATTACTCAATTCATACCAGCATACGGTTCATGGAATAATTGTGCACTCCGAATGCAGTGATACATTCTGTGCACATAACACCGTTAAGTGCAGTAATTCTGTTTTACGATGTAAGAAAATAATTGCATTGGAGTTCATCAGATTATTTGAGATTGATTTAAATTCTAATTTTTGGAACTATCTGCGCATCCACTTACATTTGCTGTAATTGAAAATAAGGTTAACTTACAAGACCACAGTCTCACATAACTTGCTTTGTCACTTAAGATTACATACATCTCCAATGTTCTCACCACAATAATTTGTTGACAAAAATCACAATGGGAAGAGAGTGTGATGATTCTAAATCAAGTCTTGAACATATTAATTTGATGTGTTCACTTATAGTATCACTGTAAGACAGTTTTAAGATACCAAAAAGTAGTCTGCAGTTTAAATAAGAGAATAAGCAACATTCAACTTTACACTATGGGACAATAGCAAATGAATGGTGCACACATTCAGCTAAAATTCCATTCTCTGAAATTTAACACATATAACACAACAGCAATACAAATAGGTTGAAATTCCACTCGGCAAATGAGCACAAGAAATATTTTCATGAAAATGCTCACCTTCAAGTGTGATACAATGGTAGAATAACATATCAGAAAATTTTTAGAATGTAATTAAGGAACAGCTCCGCGATCAGTCCGTGATTCCAAGAATGTGTTTACATTCTGAAAAGTCAGTGTATGCTGTAATCTGTAAGCAGTAATGTGCCTTTCCTTTGCATAAGGAATCACAGCCTGAACTATTATGTCAATATTTGTTCTGTCACTATGATATTGATGCATTATACTTGCTCTTGTCAGGAAATAGCCACCTGCTTATAATGCAATAGGAAAGAATTTGGCTCACTGCTCTACAAAACTGACTTGGCCATTATAATGATTAGAATGCAGCTGGGTTTAAATAAACAATATATGAATCCATACAGATTTTACTCAGTATTCGCAATGTTGCATTTAAATATGTCTGTATATCTGTGGATCATATACATTTGAAAGGTTTGGGTATATTTTGAACATCAACTCCTGGAGCAAATATAGGAAGCTAGGACTGAGGAGCAGGAGGGCACCATAAGGACCTTTCAGCCAGCTGTACCATTTAATAAGATCATGGCCGAAATGATTGTGGTCTCAGCTCCGCTTTCCTGTACCACATAACCCTCAACCCTCCTACCAACCAAATATCTAACTCAACGTTGAATTCATATGAGAAACAAGAATGCAATAAATTGAAAACTTACAAATTGAGATACTGTAAATACACAACTTCCACTGTTATTAGTTGAAGGTGCCTATGAGAAATCATAAGGAAATAGCACCGAATCAGCAATTTTACTTAGTCAGGTGACATGGACTGCTGTGTGAAAAGTGGTACATTGCCACACTGGTAAGGTTAGGTGCTCTTAAGAGGCTGGTTTGAACAAACGTTACCAAAGCATCATAGAGTAACACTGAATTGGTAAATCAGCGTGTCTCTGGGAGTGAACATGTTTTTTTGTACCATTGAGGTAAACTGAGGGGGCACGGCAATGACAACGTACACTTATATGGCACTTTTCACGTTGGCAAATGTTCCAAGGCCCTTCAAAGGAATGTAAACCAACAAACTTTGGCTTGAACTACTTAAGGACGACATTAAGGATGGACAAACTAAAGTTTTGTTGAAGAGGTGGGTTTTTAAAGTTGGGAGAAGTTGAGCAGCAGAGAGGCTTATGGAGAGAATTTCAGAGACTAGGGCCCAGACAACTGAAGGCGTGGTCACCAGATGTCGAACAATTAAAATTAGGGCCAAGATTGAATGGGTGCTACAATTTCGGAGGGCTATAGGGTGCTCAGAGGGACAAGGCAACAAAGGAATTTTAAGACATTTTCCCACCTCCAACTGAATTAAGTCAAAGATGGGAAGGCGCATGGACAGCCTTCACACTCCACTGCCAAGTAGTATGAACCCAGAATTGGGCAGGGGGGGAAAATCACCATGCAGGGAATATAAGAAATCCCTGGTAGGTTTGCTTACAAATCCTGGGTGGGTGGGGAGGTCCCTCATTCAGAAGCTGTCAATTTCACAGTCAGGATCCTGAGTTGCCAGCAGTACTTGGTAAATGCGACATTCACCCCAAGAGTTTTCCCTTTAATTTTTTTTAACCTTTTCTGCATGGACCTCAAAAAGGTTTGTTTCTCCAATGTCCACTTCAGTTGAATAAGGCTATATATTAGAGCAGAGTAGACTCAGTGGATTTCTATTCATGGGATGGAATCAAAAATCAGGCCCGTGTCACTAAATAAACAATATCCAACTGTCAAAGCATATGGAATAATGACCATTGCGCTACATTTCAATCATTACTATTACTACTTAACTATTCATTCATCTTTGGAGCATACAGGCTAACTTGTCAATCTTTTGGTCTCATGCTGCAGAAATTGAGCCATTTTCTCAATGTCAATCACAGCAGTGACCATTAATATTTCTGAAAAATTCAGTGGGGAATAATACCCAAACAAATAACAGAGCTGGTATCCCATAGTGCATCTGATGAACTCCTGAATTAGACTATGACAGAGTGCAGACATGATAAATAGACATTTTCTTCTGCTCTACGCAGGAATCTAACATAAAGGATGGCTGATCCCAGCTTGCTTCGTCTGGTATATGGCATTAAAATGACATTCATTTCGCTAATGTGACAATCTTTTATAACTTTACTAAGTGCCCCATTTAAATGGTGTATCATAGGCAGAATAAGTCATTGGGCAGATTCTGACAGGAGCCTGAACAACATGGGCTCTGCCGAACTTTGCAGCAGAATTGTGCAGGAAGTCCAGAGAGGCCCATCTCAACATCAGGGACAACTCACTGCATCCTTTATGCATTAGCTGATCAGCGAGGTGAGTTTTCCCATTCGACAGAGGCGAGTTGCCAACTGAGGGAATTGTTGATTGTTAAACACTTTCTTAAAGGCACATCATGCCTTTAAGTTTCCTACCTTACCAAATGCACCAAACAAACTAGATGTTGTGAATTCTCAAAAAGGAAGTCAGAGAGGTTTCTGACACATTTAGCTCATTGCTGGGTGTGAAGATCTTCCATGTTGCTCAGCATCAAATAGCATGTCAGGGCAGGATCCATGGGAGTCATCCAAATGTAGTCCTCATCCACAGAAATTGGCACTGATATTTGTCGACCCCTGACAATGCTCATGGCACCCTCTCCAATCCACCTGAGGGCCATTAGGAAGATCTAAATTGCATTCCAGGGTACACCAGCAACTACCATTGAAAGGCTGCTGTAAAGAAACTTCATATGCAAGGACAGGCAACTGGGTCATGGATTGGACTAGGCTCCATCTCAGGGATGCTCATTCACTCTTAGTGCCTACACACCGTGCCAACCTGCATGCCCACATCATCTATGCCATGTGTGGCTGGTAAGTGCATTGATGCTTCAGCCAGAGACTGAAGGCTGTCAGTACTGGTATCCTTATGTGCTTTTATGCTTGCCATGCTTGTCAGTAGGGATCTGTTTAGGGGAGGAAGGTGCGTGGGAGCAGTGGTGTGTGACACATCACAACATCAAGCTAGCACCACAACGTGTGCAGAAAACATGGCATGTTTGTTCAGCCAAATGGCTGTGTCTGATAGTGGATGGGAGCTGGTCCTCAGTCTGGTCGAGGGAGCCCCCTGTTGGTCAGAGGATCCTGGTATCATCACTCATTTGCACTGACTTGGGACTCGGCCACAGTCAGTCATCCACTCGGGCCATTCAGTAAGGAGTATGTCCAACTACAATCTGAAGGGTGGGCAACAATCAGTCCCATCCAGTCATCACAAGCCATCAGGGGAATTGCAGACCATCAGCATATCCGACCCGACCAATTACCACCCCACCAGTCTACTCTCAAATACAGTCCTTCCAGCTATCCTGTGATAGTTGCGCTCTTGTGCGACCTCGTGAGATAGAAAATTGCACAATAAAAATCACAGGGCTTATGGGAAAAAATAGGGCTGAGGCAGACCACCAATTACTCAAAATTGAATCAAATAGTTAGCCGAACATAAAGGATAGCACAGTTTAAATAAATGTTAAATTCATATCTGGTAATGAAAAAATACAGTCAATTTAACACTTTACCTTGAAAAAAAATACAAGATAACTTGATTAGGGAGGAGGGTGGTTTTAAGGTTGTTGAGGGTCATCATCACCACCTTCAGGTGCAGTTGTAGTTGCAGGTGAGGACGAAAAATAATTAATCCAGAAGTCGATGGCTGGATTCATTGTCTCCTGACTGTTCCTTGGGGGTTTGGCTTAAAAAAGACGTCTAGTTTTTGCTGCATTGCCCTTTTCTCTTCTTTTATAAAGAAGCTGTTCATAGGGTGCCAAATAAGTCCTTATTCCATGAACTGCTATCCTGCTGCGTTCTGCATTGTAACCATTGTCTTCTAAGAGTTGCAACTGCTTCTCAACTTCCCTCGGGGTAGAAGACAAAAGAGAAGTGGAAAGCTCTCGTGGCGCTGCATCCTGGACTTCATCTTCTTCATCTCCAGCTTCCATTTCCCCCTCAGCAACAAGTTGTTGTAGATCAGCTGTACACAATGCTTCTCAGTGGGACTCAAGCAGCTCTTCAATAACCTCACTCTCCGCTTCTTCAAATCCAATGTGCTTTGTAAGAGCAACATAATGTTCTTTGATTCTTGGGAGCTCCTCTGATGGTTCAAAGCCTTTAAAATCATGAATAAAATCTACAAGCAGCTTCCACCAAACTTCACACAAGCAGTCCTTACTGACATCAGGAAATATCATCGCACGGTCCTCATCTGCGCTAGCAGCTTCGCCACATAACTTTACTTTATGAAAAGCATAGCAGTCCTTAAAACCAGAAAACCAGCCTAGCACGAAAGACAGGCACATCTGCAGGATTTTGAGCTTTTTTTTTTCTTTAGGTTTTCACAAATTGATAAAGTTTTCTCTTTTATGGTGAGAAAGCTGGTCCCAGATCGCTTTCTCGTTTCATCTTCTATCCATACACTTAGAAACTGCTTCATCTCCTCAATTTCCTTTGTCCATGATCTCTCAGATTTGCTAGCACTCAGGCTTGTTCCAGCAGTACAGCTTGCTTTAATCTTTTCTGCATTGTCTCTAATGGTACATAACGTGACTCCTTTATTCCCATTGCATGAACAATATCACATGTTCTTTCATTACATTCAAAATGCTTTATAACATCTAGCTTCTCTTCCAGTGTTATAGCCTGTTACGTTCACCACCCACAATTATATCACCAGGATGCTTCTTGTAAACATACTTGTTACTTTGATCTCCCATATTTATGGGTTAGACAACAAAATTTTCAAAAAAAAAGGAATGAAAATTACAGAGTACCTCTCAAAGAGCACTTCATAAAAACGTGAGTCAACTGAACACGTGATGTCAACGTGGAGACTGTCAGCATAAACACTGTATTCCTCCACACACCGCAACACTTAAAGTTTTGGGGATGGAATTACGTAATAGCCAACACACATATGCAACAGTTCCCATTTTACAAAAAGTGTTCACTTATTCATCAATCAATTACAGCTGATTCGCCTTGATGAAACACACATACTAGCAGAAAGGATTATATTAATAAAGTGCTGGAAAATGTCATCAACAGTGCTATCAAACAGGCCCCCTCCAGTGGTCCCCACCATCAACCCCACACTGTCCACATATAACACTGAAGGACACGTGTAGAGTTAGATGTAAATTAGGCTACAAATCGAAACCAACACTACTCCATGCTACAACCTGAATTCTGCACCCTCACAGCATTGCCAATAATATTAAGTGCCATGAGAAGAGTAAATGTTCCTCATTTAAACTGAAATTAACTTGAGACAAAATGTACATTGCACTTACCCACTCACTAAGCTACATATGCATGAAAATATATAAATAGGAACATTTTCTTTGGGTCATTAATTGTTTTTGTTTTGAAAGATCCTAATAATTCATTGAAACAAAGTAGGGCTTTGGCACCACTGGCAAATTTCCTGTCACACAGGTGGTGGGGATTTCTTCATTTTTGTTCTGAATTGTTAGCAAATAATGTACATGATGTGCCCAATTATTTTTAATTGGATTACCATGGTAATTAATTGACTGTGCATTAAAGAGAAAAACTGCATGTAGAGTCAATCATGATAATGAGTACATGGCTGAGCTGGAAAGAGAGTTCAATGTTTAACTCATTCAAAATAGGCTGACAGATTAAGCCAGAAGGAAGCAAGTTCTAATTGACTGTTGTTTTTTCCCTAGCTCTTTTTTGAACAAAAAAGTCATCAATCAATCTGTTCAGACATGTAATGACATACTTCTGCGGCAGGTCAGACTTAAATCAAGACCTTCTGTCCCAGAAGCATTATAACTGTGCTACCCCGATCCAATGTTTCAGACTCGAAGGAACAGGACTAGACCATTCAGCCCCTTGAGCCTGTTCCACCATTCAATGAGATCATCACTGATCTTTTGCCTAACTCCATATGTCTTTCTTTGGGCCATATACCTTAACACTTTTGTCTTACAAAAGAATTATCTATCTCAGATTTAAAACAAAACAACTGAGCTAGCATCAACTGTCACATACAGTACAGGTTCCAAACCTCTATCACCCTTTATGTTTATAAGTGCTTCCTGATATCTCTTCTGAAAATCTGGTCTGAAGTTTTAGACTATGCCCCCAGTTCTAGAATCCCCAAGTGGAAAAGTTTATCTTTATCTACCCTGCCTTTCCTTGTTAATATCTTGACAACTTCAATCAGATCACCCCTTAACCTTCTAAATGCTAGATAAACCAGGCCTAATATTTATATTCTTTCATCATTACAACCCCTGAAGTCAAGGTATCATTCTTATATACTTGTCTCTTATAACTCTGTATTGATAAGTAAACAATAAAAATTTCTTCTTGATCTTCAATATCAACAATTATCTTACTATTCCATAAATTTGCCTATCGCAATGGGCAACTTACTTTAATTTGCGGAATTCTGTTTGCGTTATATTACCTGCGTAAATTGTGAACTTTCTATTTTATGCATTGTTTCAATTAGTTACAGCGTATAGTAGGAACACAGACTATGATTATAAATATTCATTAATTATTGCTTTTTATTTGCTTATTGCCATGGAAAATTATGGCAATATTACAATGAGACTCCTTATTGAATTGAACAAGCAGGTGTTTGAGAAGTGTGAACAACTCCCTGTTGGTAAATGATCGGCATTTTTAGAACAAATTTAACAATCATTTTATGATTAAAGTGGAGCACTGAGACAAAATAAATAATTGAAATCAGGAAAAATCCATTGGCAATAAAGAGACAAGTGAAACAACGCAAGTATATGGAAGCACATATTAGTATAACTTCCTTAACTGTGGCTTGATACATTTTCTGGCTACCCGACCCATGGAAGAGTTGAAGTATGCACAGATATGATCATGGAACGTACTCCTTACTGCACAAATGGAAACCAATTTATCCCATTATATCTGTGCCAGTTCTGTAATCTATGCTCCTATTTTCCAACCGTTTCCCACATACTGTTTTGCATGTTCCCTTTTCATATATTTATCCATTTCCCTTTTGAATGATGCTATAGTTCCCTTTTCTAATGTTACCTCTGGTAAAAACAGAAATCCTTGCTCATTAACCATCTATATGAAATACATACTTCAAATACTTTCATCATTCTGCTATAGGCAACCCTCACTCTGAACTCCTTGTTTTCATCCCTCCGATATTTTAAAATCCCTCCATGGCCTTGCCCCCTATCACTGTTATCTCCAGTTCCATAACCCACAGCGTATTTATGCTTCTCTAGTTTTGGGCTCTTCTTTATCCCCTAATAATAATTATTCCATAAATAGTGACTGTATTTTCAGTTGCTTAAGCTACAGCTATAAAACATTCTCTTGCACTTTATTCCTTTAAGACATGCTTTAAAACCTATCTCTTTGATCATCTGCCTAAAATTTCTGAATGCTGATCAGTGCCGCAGTTTGTTTTACAATGGTCACATGAAGCACTGGGGGTTGTGTTAATTTTGTTACATACAAATGGAATACATACAAATACAAGTTTTTGTTATTTTTAAAATGTATCAATTAACATTATCCATCATCCCAAATAGTGCATTTTTCTAACTCCTTTTTAACTTATATCGTTTCACTGACATTTTCTTCTGGGCATTTTCCATAATGTTAACTTCCCGACATTAATTTAACACAATTCATTCAACTAGGAACATAAGAACAGGGGTAAGTCAGTCAGCCCTTCAAGCTGCTGTGCCATTCCAGCCAATTATGTCTAATGGTACTTCAACTTTACGTGCATTTTGAGGCGTTCTGAAACTTGTGTAAGACGTTACTTCAAGGAAATTTTTTTCTTCAAAAAATTGTCAGCATGTTAGTCTGTTGGCACAAAATTTTGGAATATTCGTATCTGCAATGCTATTAATAGCCGAGGATGAATAGAATTCGGTTCTTTTGGCTTCTTTCGTTGTCCAATGCAAGTTATATGAAAAAACTGATTGGAACTGTTGCCAAATGATATTGATATCAATTAACACATAGCAGAAGGGATGCAATTTTATCACCAAGTTTTTATTTAAACATAATCCTAGAGTTGATGTAAGCAAGAGTACAAAATAAATGAATAGCTATACGAGAAAGCAACTAAGAAAGTCTTTTTCATCTCTCCATTCAGGCTAGGTGAGATGAAGTCAATTGTTGAAGGGCTGCCATTGTGAATCACTGACAGCAGATACAAGTTCTCCACACTGCACTTATGCTACAGATGATAGGGAACTGAAATAAAATACCACTTGGGACTAGATATTTATCTTCGGTGAAGCCTGGAATGAGAAACCTGAAAGCATCATAGAGGATGGGGGGAGGATGAAAGACATGAAGATAAACACAGATTAGGATACAAAACGTTGAGAAATTCAGAGACACATTTGGGAATTCAAAATAAGACACAGGAGACAGCTAAATGTAAAAGGATGCTGAGGGAATTTAAAGATGACAGTGAGATGGAAAAACAAACCACTAAGTTGTAAATTAAAAGGAGAAGGTAAATTAAATAGTCTCCGAAACTAGTACTGGGGATCATGAAGCATAATTAATCCATGTCCATTAACTGCAGCACAGACAGTATGTGAATCTGTCTAATATTTGACATGAATTCATGGTCCAGCCAGCATTAACTGTTCCATTGAGAGGCTGAATGCCTGATTGACTGACACCAGCCAAAGACTTCGTACATCCCGAAGGTGGAGGTGCATTATGGCTTAAACAAATGTTAGGAGTCTTTAGTGAATCAATCATAGAAAAACAGACAAACGACACAACATGGGACAGAGTGCATTCCAAGATCTTCAGTTGCCACACTGAAGGCCTCAGTGGGAAGAGGTGCAATGGATGATAGATATAATACAGCTGCAGGGCACCAGAAGGCCCTCAAAATATATATACTGAAGGCAGGGTGAGCAGATAGTCATGCTGCAAGATGTTCAATGATCTCACGAGTGCTCAGGGTTGGCAAATGCATCTTTAATACCATATAGTACAAACAATATCGCAAGCTTTGACTAATGCTCAATTTGTCATGCCCCATCACTCACCCACCAATATTCTCTATCAATGATGGCACATTCAGCACTACCTCATACAGTCAGTAGACATGGTGAGACACTGGACAAGAGGGGCTTGCAGCGATGACATGAGGCAAATGCACTGCAGATGTCAACTCAACAGAAGGGGGTAAGGTCACACGCAAGTTACACTGCAAGGACACAGGTGAGGCAGTCTATAGAAGAAGTTTGACAGGTACATACAATAAAACGCTTGGTGCATTGGGACATCTGCCAGAGTCTGCAGTAAAAGTCAAGAAAGGCAGTAGAGTCTGACACCAACTTCGCAAAGAACTTAGGCTAATTCTTTCCATTGTGGAAATAGTGGCCAATGCCCTCTGCACATTTGTGAACACAATCACAATGTAGTGTCTGACAGCCGATGTCTCAGCTTCCACTATGTCATGAGCAGCTTCCATCAGATATCCAACACTGCAGTGGAAGATTAGACTGTTGCCATCATGGCTGTGAAGACAAATATTCAAAAGAGCTTTCAGGTAATCACAGAAGTCCAGCAAACACAATACTATGATTGCTGAAGGCACACTCAAGGAGACACACAGTGGTTACATGGGGCAAATAAATGCAGTTATCTCTCAAAAAGAAAGCATTCATCCACCCAGTGCTGTCACTTTAACAGCACCCTTGCAATTGCCTTTAACTAGTCAGGCAACCAAATTGCTGCCACTCCATGCCAGGACTATGCATCTCAGCTTAGAGTTCTACAAAGACACCACTGAAGGCCATCTGTAGTTTC
Organism: Ginglymostoma cirratum; assembly: GCA_024137785.1. Classification (NCBI taxonomy): domain Eukaryota; kingdom Metazoa; phylum Chordata; class Chondrichthyes; order Orectolobiformes; family Ginglymostomatidae; genus Ginglymostoma; species Ginglymostoma cirratum. Next base: position 18,868,214 of record JAHRHZ010000223.1, read on the forward strand.
CTTCACTGAAAGTCAGCAGCCTTTCACTGGATATGCTGCAGAAATTGTGCGTTTTACAGGGACACAAAGGCAGGAAAAAAACAGAGAAGACAGCTACTAGCAGAAGCCAAAATATTGATTAAAATCACAGAATCCTTACAATAGGGAAGCAGGCCATTTGGCTCATCGAGTCCGCATTGACATTCTGAAAAGCATCCCACCCAAGCCCAACCCTCTACCCTAACCCTGTGACCCTGCATATCCCACAGCTAACCCACCTGACCTGCACATCCCTGGACACTATGGCCAATCCACCTAATCTGAACATCTTTGGACTTTTGGAGGAAACCAGACCACCCGGAGGAAACCTATGCAGACATGGGGATAATATGCAAACTCCACAAAGACAGTTGCCCGAGGTTGGAATCAAACCTGAATCCCTGGCAGCTATGAGGCAGCAGTGCTAACCACTGAGCCACTGTGCCACCAATTAGGTAACTTTTGAATGCAAAGGGGATGGTTTGATTTTTAAATTTGTTTTGAAAACAATATCACCTTGCAACATAAGGAAACTTACATTTTCCGGCAAACTCTGCTCGCTGGTTCTCTTTGAACACAGTGGCTTAGTAACTCCCTTACATAACGGTGGAGGTAAAATTGTGAGGTGTTGCAAATATCACTCACTCCTATATTGAAGGAGCACAACATAGCAAAGATCATCACCATCAATTACCTCCATAACCACTGGCAATGGAATCACTGTCCAGTTCTAAGATAGTGAACTGTGGCTGCAGCTGGTGGAAGATTTCAGTTTGTGAATCCTTATTGAAGTGTAGATGTTGCACATGCTTTTTCACACTAACATTTCAGAAGGTGAAATGCCACCTGAGCACCTAGTGTGGATATAACCTCTTGCAGTGAGCCTTTCTCACACCTCCTCCAACTCCTCCTCCCTCTTCCACCAGCTTGTCTTTCTTTGGATACCCTCTGTTTTCCTCCAATGTGTTTTGCATTCTATGTTTGTGAGCAACTGGTCTGTGCAGAAGCCTTAAAATCTCCAAAAAATTCTGAACTCTATATCCTGTATAGATCAACAATGTGAAATGATAATCGAAAGGAATAAACAATTGCCAAATTGAAGCAACAGCCAGAAGAAATTGGTCTATTATACTTTGAAATCGCAATAGTGGAGGATCCTTCTTGCTGTGCTGTTTTGATCTATATGAAGAAGAGAGAGTATTATCTTAACCACTGAGATCCAAAATGGCACCATTAATGTTATAATCTGCCTCCTCAATACATTTCCAATGATCACTCATTGCATCTGAGCTATTCCATGGCATCTGCTAACCTGACCTTAAAAGTGCATTCAGATGTCATGGATATCATCACAGGAATCAAATTGTGTGCTTAACATGCAAGCAACTGATCAGAACGTTGCACTATTAGGATCAGAATATCTTCCTTTGGCAATATTCCAATTCTTTATTGTTGCAACTGTACTTAAAAGACATAGCTTATGAAGCAACAAAGATTAGTGATTTTGATATAAATGTAAAGGAATCAGTTGAAACCAAACAATTAAGGAACCATTACATAGAATTGTACAGCACAGGAACGGGCCATTTGGCCACTGTGCTGAACATGACGCCAAATTAAACTTACACCTTCTGTCTGCCCTTGGTCCTTATCCCTCCATTCCATGTATATTTATGTGCTTATCTAAAAGTCCCTTAAACACCCCTATCTTATCTGCCTCCACCACCACTGCTGGCAGCACATTCCAGGCTTCTACCACTGTGTTAAAAAAGAAACTTGCCCCTCACATCTCCTTTGAACTTTCTCCCTCTCACCTTAAATGCATGCTCCCCAGTATTAGACATTTCAATTCTGGGAAAAAGATTCTATTTATGCATCTCCTAATTTTATAGACTTCTCTCAGCCTCTGCTGGTCCAGAGAAAACAACCTGAGTTTTTCTAGCCCCTCCTTATCGCTCATATCCCCAAATGCAGGCAGCATCCTGGCAAACCTCTTCTGCACCCTTTCCAAAGCCTCCACATTCTTCCTGTAATGTGGCGACCAGAATTGAACACGATACTCTAAGCATGGCCTAACCAAAGTCTTATAAAGCTGCTACATGACATCCTGACTTTTGTATTCAGTGCCTTGACCAATAAAGGCAAGCATGCTATACCCCTTCTTTACCACCCCATCTTCTTGCGTGGCCACTTTCAGGGAGTTATGGACTTGAACCCCAAGATGCCTCTGTATATCAATCCTATTCAAGGTCCTGCCATTAACTGCATACTTTTCCTTAACATTTGATCTCCCAAAGTGCAGCACCTCACACTTACCCAGGTTAAACTCCACCTGCCATCTCCCTGCCCATAAGTGCAACTGACCTATGTCCTGCTGTATCCTTTGACAACCTTCTACACTGTCCACGACTTCACTGATCTTTGTATCGTCTGCAAACTTACTAACCCACCCATCTACATTTTCATCCAAATCATTGATATATATCACGAACAGCAGAGGCCCAGAATGGATCCCTACAGAACACCACTAGCGACGGATCTCCAGCCTGAAAAACACCCTTCCACAACTACCCTCGTGGGCAAGCCAATTCTGAATCCATGCAGCCTAGTTACCATGGATCCCACGCATCTTAATGTTATGGATGAGGGATCTTGTTGAAAGCCTTACTAAAATCCCTGTCAACAATATCCACTGCTCTACCATCATCCATCACCTTCGTTACCACCTCAAAAAAATTCAACCAAGTTAGTAAGACATGACCTGCCCTGCACAAAGCCATGCTTATTGTCCCTAATTAGGCCATGCTTCTCCAAATGCTACCCCTAATAATTCCTACCCCTAATAATTCTCTCCAATAGCTCCCAACACCGATGTAAGACTCACTGGTCTATAGTTTCCTTGATTATCATTATTTCTCTTCTTGCACAGAGGAACAACATTAGCTACTCACCAGTCCTCCGGAACCTCTCAAGTAGATAGCAAGGATTCAAAAGTCTTGGTCAAGGCCACAGCAATCTCCCCCCTTGCTTCTCTCAATAACCTGGGGTAGACACCATCAGGCCCTGAGGACTTATCTACCTTGATGCTCTTCAAGAGACCCAAAACCATTTCTTTCTTGATCTCAAAATGATCTAGCATATTAGCAAGGTCTGCACAGATCTCATTATCTTCTATTACCTTCTTTTGGGTGAATACCAATGCAAAGTACTCATTTAGAATCTCACCCACATCCTCTGCCTCCAAGCACGAGTTCCCTCCTTGATCAAAAACAAAGTTGCTGGAAAAGCTCAGCAGGTCTGGCAGCATCTGTGGGGGAAAAAACAGAGTTAACGTTTCGGGTCCGGTGACCCTTCCTCAGTTCTCAGTTCTGTTTTCTCCTCCACATGTGCCAGACCTGCTGAGCTTTTCCACCAACTTTGTTTTTGTTCCTGATTTACAGCATCCACAGTTCCTACCTTTTCCCCAGTTATCCTCTTGTTTTTAATGTATATATAGAATGTCTTGGGATTCTCTTTAACCCTACTTGCCAAGATCATTTCATTGCCCCTTCTCATATCGTGGCCCTTTCTTGGTCTCCTAATTCCTTGCTCGAGTTCTTTCATGCTTTCTTTATATTCTTCATGAGCTCTGTCTAATTTTAGCTTCCCAAACCTTACGAACGCTTCTTTTTCCCTTTTGACTAAATTTACAATCTCCCCCGTTATCCACGGGTCCCTTACCCTGCCATCCTTGTCCTTCCTCCTTACTGGAACATGCCTGTCCTGAACTCTCATCAGCAGGTCTTTAAACAATTCCCACGTGTCGAATATGGACTCGCTTGATAACAGCTCCTACCCAATGCTGACATAATTTGCCCTCCCCCAATTTAGTACCTTGCCACAAGTTCCTGACTTATCCTTATTCACAGCTATCCTAAAAGTCCCAGTCAATATTGGGGAAGTTAAGATCACTCACTACGGCAACTCTTTTTATTGCATCTTTTCATAATCTGCCGACATATTTGTTCCTCAATGTCTTGGTGCCTGTTGTGGAGCCAATAGCACAATCCTATCAGAGTGATTGCACCCATCTTATTTTTGAGCTCTACCCATATGGCCTCAGTGGATGGGCCCTCTAGTATGTCTTCCCTGAATGCCGATGTAACAGTCTCCCTGATTAGTAATACAACTCCTCTATCTCTCTACCTGTTTAAAGCAACGAAACCCCGGAACATTGAGCAGCCAGTCCTGTCCCTCTCTCAACCAAGTCTCTGTAATAGCCACAATATCATAGTCCCATGTACTGATCCAGGATCTAAGCTTATCTGCCTTACCTATAATACTACTTGCGTTGAAGTAAATACATTTCAGCCCATTAGTACCATCGTGTTCCTTTATTTCCCTCTGCCTGTCCTTTCTTTCTGATTCACTGGTCCTAACATCTAACTTCCCCTCAATCCCTCCACTTGCTGACTTGCTACTCTGGTTCTCAGCCCCATGCCGCTCTTGTTTAAACCCTCCCGAGTAGCGCTTGCGAAACTCCCTGCCAGGATATTGGTTCCCCTCCAGTTTAGGTGCAACCCCTCCCTCTTGTACAGGTCACCCTTGCCCCAGAAGAGGTCCCAATGATCCAAAAACCTGAAACCCTGTCCTCTGCACCAGCTCCTCAGCTACACATTCACCTGTCCTATCTTTCTATTCCTTGCCTCTCTATCACATGGCACTGGTAGTAACCCAAAGATTACTACCATGAGGTCCTGCTTTTCAGCCTCTTTCCTAACCACTTGTACTCACTCGGCAGGACCTCATCCCTCTTTCTACCTATATTGTTGGTACCAATGTGCACAGCAACCTCTGACATCTCACCCTCCGGCTTAAGAATTTTGTGAAACTGCTCAGCAATGTCCTTGACCCTGGCACCAGGGAGGCAACACACCATCCTAGAGTCTCAAACGTGGCCACAGAAATGCCTGTCTGTGCCCCTAACTAGCAAGTCCCCTACTAATATCGTTCACTTGGATCTTGCCCGACCTCGCTCTGCAACAGAGCCAGTTGTGCTGCCATAGGCCTGGCTACTGCTGTTATAATCCCCTGAGAGGCTATTTCCCAACGACAGAATCCAAACTTGTTCTCTCATTTATTCAATAAGATAACTAAGTGGAATCTTTGCTGCAGATGGAATATATCAGCTATACTCAACCGAAACAGAATGAAATCATCTAATTGTTGACAGTAGCATTTTACAAACAATTCAAGTGCGCAAGTTCATAGGCAAAGCTGTAATTATGATATCCGATATCTATAATTTATGTGAAGTGAAAAGGATAAGAAACAAGGCCGCTCTTATTTGGTGAACAGAAGGTTATGTAGCAATTTAATTGAAATTTCAAGATTTGATCGGTACTCCTAAAATCAATGCATATTTTGTGCCACTTTTTTACATATATTATCCTCTTTGCCAGTTCCATAAGTCTATTATAAAAGTTTTCTGTGATGTGAGCTGTACCTTTATAACACGTTATATTGTAAGTTGATGCAGTCATATTGTACACTACGGAAAACGCCAAAAAATGCAGTGGGTTAAGTTAAATATGAGTGAGTTATTAGTAAGAAATTAGAATTAAGGAACACATTTTGTATAGAGAAAAACACGTTTATGGCATAGGTTACTTAGGAAAAAAACCTATTGAAATGAACAATGTTCATTTGTGAACAGTAAACAGGCAATTACAGTTCATTTTCAAAGGAAAAATGCAGGTTGATACGACTATTAGCCATGAGTAGGAGGCAAGTTTGTTGGACATAAATGATCTTTTCCTATTCAAGAGTTCTTCATTTTGACTTCATCTAACCTCATGTTTTCACTGTACATTACTCAGAATGAGTATCCTCCTTAAAAGAAAAGATTTTTCAATAGACATTAAACAACTCCTCAACTTTGTTAACTTATTTTTCTTCATCTTTCTGATATCATTGTCTGCTTTCAATTCTCCCATTTCAAGTACTCTGCTCTGCAAATGCTCACTTTCCTGCTATCCTACAACCACCCCTGGCTTAAACCCACTTAAATAAGCATAAGCATAAGCATAAGCAAAGATCCACAGACAGCACCTTCCCAACGCACAACCACTTCCATTTAGAAGGACAAGGACATCAAACATATGGGAACACCGCCACCTCCAAGTTTCCCTCCAAGTCATTCTGCACTCTGACTTGGAAATATATTGCCATTCCTTCACTGACACTGGGTCAAAAACCTGGAATTCCATCCCTAATGGCACTGTAGATTAACCCACAGCAGGAGGATTTCAGCTGTTCAAGAAGGAAGCTCACCACCACCTTCTCAAGGGCAACTAGGGATGGGCAAGTAATGCTGACCAGCCAGTGATGCACACATCTGCAAATACTGAAAGAAAAAAATACAGCTTTCCTTGTCTTCTTTATTGGTATTTTGTTAAGGGCCTGTCCAGGCACTTACAATGCCTCCTTAAAAGTAGCAAAACTAATTGCTCCTTCTAACTCTCTTGACAACATTGCAGCCAACATTTCAGTTGGGCCATAATCTTGCCCTCTAACTCACCTCATTCAGCACTGATCCTGTGAACTGTGACACTGGTTCAACTAATCCCGGCCTCTCTGCATCTCCTGACAGTCTATCCATCCAACAATGATCAAAGGCCTTGTCGGCCATCAGCTCAGGTGTACCAATGAGTCCAAATGGGCAATAGCAGCGGAGGTCTCAACATTTTTCATTCTTAGCATTGGATCTGTGTTCCCACAACATTTCTGGAACAAGTGATTTTTTGATTTGATTTGTTACTATCACATGCACCTAGGTACAGTGAAAAGTTTTGTTTTGTGTGCAGTACAGGCAGATCGTACCACACAAAGTGCATTCAGGTAATAGAACAGAGCGAAGAATATAATGTTATGGCTACAGAAGAGGTGCACAAAGAACAAGGTCAACATTAAATTTAAAAATTGAGAGGTCCATTCAGAAAATCTAATAACCGTGGGGGAGAAGCTATTCTTGAATCTGTTGGTACATGTGTTTAAGCTTTTGTATCTTCTGCCTGACATGCTCAAGCATACTTTCATCTCTACCTTTGAAGATGCTGTCCCCATTAAAAGATCATTCTTTCTCACCACAGCCATTCTCACAGTATAGATCTCATCTCTACTTCCTTTAAATCAAATCAGTGTAATTTGTGCCTAATTGCTAACATGTGATAAGTTGATTTGCAAGTATTTTAAGATACAGCCTCTTCTCATTAGACTAGCAAGTGGTTCTCCTCAACCATACCAGATCTAGTGGGCGCTGTGGATTGCCTGTGACAACAAACCTGCCCCACGCTGAGCAACAGTGCAGGCAGCCACTTACAGCCCAGTTGTCAGTGCTGAGGTCCAATCACACACCAATCCGATCCTGTTTTCTTCTGACAAAGCTATCAATGATTTCAGGATCATCCTGGAAGTCAAAGATAACCCTTGGCTTTCATTCAGTATTGCAAACTTCGTTCTTAAACATCTCTCTGCCGACCTGCAAGAAAATAACTTCATAGACTTCTTTACAAAAAGTGACATTGTCTTCAACTATCTATGTCTAGGATAATCACTCAGCTATGTGTGTATAATGTACAGTAACCATAGAACCCAGGCAATGTCTGTAGACCTATGATATCATAGACTTGTAAATCGTTAGTGTCGTAAATAATCTCTAGATATCTGACTTTGGAAGAGCCTGATTATCTGTCGTATGAACCATAAATGGAATCAAGAGGGAACCTAGGGCTTGAGGAGCTGGAGCAGCAGTACAGGGGAATTGTAGGAAAGAGAGAGCATGAGTGAGAGGGAGAGAGGGTGAGAGACAGACAGAGTGAGAGGGAGAGAGGGGATGAGGGGGAGAGAAGACTCCCAGGGTGAGACAGAGTATATGTGTTATGTAAAGGTAATGTTTTTAAAAGGGTTCATATTGTAGACTGCGTTATGCTCCCAATCTGATTATGCTATAAGGATATGGATGAAAAAAGGAGTACAGTACAGAACTTGTATCCTAGGTCTCCTCATGGACTTAGTACCTCACTAATGTAACTTGTACCTGACTGAAATCATGTATTAAACTACATCTTGTTTAAGACAAGAGGTTCTTCTTGTTCAGACTTACAGATGGTTTTACTCTACCACTGTAAACCAATAAGCCCTTAGTTCCAGGAGATGGTGTCAGTAAACAATCTCAACAACACATGGGTAGTGTTTGGCATTACAATGAAAACAAACATGATGAGATGCAATGTGAAGTGTAATTCAATTTAGATGCATCATACACATGGTAACAGCAGTGTATCATGCTTAATATCACAAAGTAACAAAAGCAAGGCTCCAGTGGACCCAACAGCAGAGTATTCCAGTTGACTGAGAATCATTCCTGGACATTTACAACTTTAAAGACATGGAACTTTAAGAACTGCAAGGGTGAAATCCATATCCAGCATTCCGAGAGACTTTTTGTTTTAATTTATTCAAAGGATGAGGGTGTCACTGGCTGGGCCAACATTTATTGCCCATTCCTAGTTGCTCATGAGAAGGTGGCAGTGAGCTGCCTTATTGAACTGCTGTAGTCCATATCAAGTAGGCAAACTCACAATGCTAAGAGGGAGAGAGTTCCAGGATTTTTACCCAGCGACAGTGAAGGAGTGGGGATATATTTCCAAGTTAGGATGGTAAGTGGCTTGGAGGGGAAGTTGCAGGTGGAGGTGTTGCCATGTTTGAGTTGCCCTTGTCCTCCGATATGGTGTTGTACATGGATTTTTAATGTGCTGTCTCAGGAGCCTTAGTGAATTTCTCCAGTGCATACTGTTGATAGTACACACTTCTGCTACTGAGCCTCAGTGGTGGAGAAAGTGAATGTTTGTGGATGTGGTGCCAATCAAGCGGGCTGCTTTGTCCTGAATGATGTCAAGATTCTTGAGTGTTGTTAGGGCTGCACTTATCCAGGCAAGTAAGGAGTATTCCATCACGGTCCTGACTTGTGCCTTGAGGACGGTGGACAAGCTTTATGAAATCAGGAGTTTGCTGCAGGATTACGAGCCTCTGAACTGCTTTTGTACTCACAGCTTTTACATGGCTTGTCCAAGTCAGTTTTTGGTCAGTAGTAACCCCCAGGATGTTGATGGTGTTGCACGGTAGTGGCATTGAATGTTAAGCAGCGATAGTTAGATTCTCTTGCTGGTGATTATCTGGCATTTGTAGAATACATGTTACTTGCCACTTATCAATCCAAAACTGAATATTATCCAGATCTTGTTGCATCTGGAAAAGGGCTCCTTCAGTATCTGAGGAGTCACAAACGTTTCTGAACATTGTGCAATCATCAGCAAACATCCCACTTCTGAACTAATGATAAAGGGTAGTCCATCAATGAAGCAGCTTGGGTCTATGACACTGCCCCATGACACTGTTCTAGAACTGGACTGACCTCTAACAGTCACAACCATGTTCCTGACTGCAAGGTGTAACTCAAATCAGCAGAGAGTTTTCCATTATTCCCACTGACTCCAGTTTCACCAGAGTTCCTTGATACCACACTTGATCAAATGTGGCTTTGATGCCAAGGGAAATCACTCTCCTTTAGTTACCTCCTGAGACTGAGGTAATTTATATCTTTTGGCCACAACCATCTTTCTTTGTGCTAGGTATTAACTCTACTTGATGCCTCACTCAGACAAATGCTGCAATGATGTCAAGTCACTCTCACCTTAAGTCTTGAGCTCAGCTCTTTTGCCCATGTTTGGAGCAAGGCTGTAATGAGATCTAAAGCTGAGTGCTTCAGTCAGACCCAAAACTGAGCACCAGCTTATTGATGAGTCATGGTGGTTATTGGTGAGCCTTGCTTCACAGCACTACAGATGATACAGTCCATCACATTGTTAATGTGATTAAGAATAGACTGACTGGCTGAACCAGATTTGACCTGCAGTTTTGTGGACAGCATATCTCTAGGCAATTTTCTAAAATGTCAGGTTGATGCTAAGTTGAAGCTGTACTGAACCAGCTTGGCTGGGAACATGGCTAGCTCTGGAGCACGTGTGTTCATCGCAAACGCCAGAATGTTGTCAGATACAACAGTCTTTGTTGTATTCAGTGTGCTCAGCCCTATTGTCTTTTGGAAATAAAATAAGAAATGTGGTTCAACAAGGTACATATTGGTGCTGACTGCTTTGCACCAGTTTGCACAGTTTCTCAGTTGTATGCTCTATCGTAATATAAAACATAAGTACATGAAAGGTTTTTGTGTTACCACTGGAATTGCACTGAAGCATTTTCAACACTGGTGGTTTACAAGGAAAACAGGACTCGGAAGATATTTTTATTTTTACATACCGTTATCAATCGCAAGGAATAAGGAGGTGTATTGGCTGTCGTGGACATGAGGAGATTCTCGATCCAGGGCTGCTTTGGTTGTAACTGTGCCATTTGCAGGATTGATCGTCAGCCAACCAGCAGGATCCTGAAACTGTGCAAACCTGCAAAAGACAATAAGTCAACGCCATTATCTTGCAGATGCATTCTAAAAAGGCAGTGACACACATTAAATATTTTAATCTAAGTGACAATGGTTGAAATTTCCCTTGTGAGTTCTGAAGTGTCCTTTCCCATCATTCTTATTTCTACTTAATTCTGTGCTATTCATGTACAGTATTATCTAAACTACGCAATGCATGTCAAACCGTATCTGTAACCTTTTAGTTACTTTTTGTACCCAAAGTAATTATATTTGAACTTGAAACTCAATGAAGAAAAAGTGAACAGAAAAGGCAACCAGCGCAAAATTGTATGTAAATTTTGTGTTCAGAAAATTAATCCAACTGCATTCAAACCATTAAGCCACTGGAGTTACAACAGTTGCAAATTGGCAATGATTTATTTAAGTTATGAGCGTGCTGTTGGTATTCACTAATAATACTATACAACATAATGCAGCAATTTAAGACCTTGACTATGTCATTGGGTAACTCAGTTTGCATTCAAGCTTGTTCATGCAACAGAATCATGAAGGTCTTTGCATTAGAGCAACATCTAAGATGAATTTCCAAAGGGTAAGAGAGTTTATTTTTGTTACGTATTCCAAATTATGCAAATACTTTGAACCATACTATTTGGTTGTTCATATAATAGTCTGCTGTTTCTAAAGCCCATTGACATTTAGAAAACAATGACTGATCCTAGTTATGGAATTCAAAAAATATGACAATATGCCTTTTGCTCTCATTTCCAGTTAAACAGATTTTAATCTAGTGTCGTGAAGCAATATTGTTCTGTTAATCAGCATCAAGGACATGGAGATGCTATGTATTCTGAAAGGCTAAACATTTTCATTCGTGTGAGCAAAGTTGAACATTTTGGACTAGCACATTATTAACTTGTGAGTCAGAAGGTTATGGATTCGAGTTGTGCACTAGATGTTTAAGAATATAATGTAATATAAAAGAACAAAAGTGCTGGAGAAATTCTGCAGGTCTGGCAGCAGCTGTTAAGAGAGAAACAGAGCTAAAGTTTCAAAGTCAAATATGGTACTTTTTCAGAACTGGTGAAATTTTCAGTCCAGATTTTCCAAAGGCCAGGCAGTCATTATTCCAGTGTAGATGTGAGTTGTGCTTGGAATCCCCATCATGACAGATCCTGAAGGAATTGTCCAGCGGAAATTTCCTGAATCTCACAAAGTTTCCATTTAAATTGGAGACTTCAGAAGGTTCCGACGGAAGTAAGTGAAGTAATTACTCAGGTAATATTTGACTTCTAAATATCTAGTGCAGCTCCTGAGCAACATAACGGGGAGGCAATGGCCTAGTGGTATTATTGCTAGACCATTAATCCAGAAACTCAGTGAATCTTCTGGGGACCTGAGTTCGAATCCTACCATGGCAGGTGGTGGAATTTGAATTCAATAATAAAAAAATGTTGGAATTAAGAATCTACTGATGACCATGAAACCATCGTCGATTGTTGGAAAACCCATCTGGTTCACTAATGTCCTTCAGGGAAGGACATCTGCCATCGTCACTTTGTGTGGTCTACATGTGACTCCAGCCCTACAACAATGGGGTTGACTCTCAATTGCTCTCTGAAATGGCCTAGCAAGCCATTTAGTTAGACCAATCACGACAAAGTCTCAAAGAATTAAAAGCAGACGGATCACCTGGCATTGACCTAGGCACTGGAAAAAACAACAGCAGAAACAGCCCTGTCGACTCTGCAAAATCGTCCTGACAAATATCTGGGACTAGTGGTAAAATTGGGAGAGCTGTTTCACAGACTAGTCAAGCAGCAGCCTGCCATAGTCACACACTGACCTCCCACAAATGAATAAAATAAGTAACAATTAAACAGATCCCATATTTACCTCATATATCCCCAGCTACACTTTCCCCCCACCATGAAACTCCCAGACCTTGATTTGACCCTACCCTGAAACCCTCAAACATCTCTTTCCCCATCAGGCCTGGCTCAGACCAGACCCAGAAGTGACCAGACCAATCCCCCTGAGCCTGGATGGCCTGGCCTGACCACCACCTTCCCCACTACCTCCACTCCACAGGTCCAGAGGACTCAACCTGATCTAGTCTTAACCTGGACCTAACCCAACTACTCTCCTCTACTCTATCCTCACCCTACACTGCCAGACTCAAAGGCTCATACGCAATACCCCACCTCCCCTCCTGACCTCCTGACCTGATATTTCCCAACCAATAAAATCTACACTAAACACTGCATCACTTACCCTGTCACCTTGCACACTATTCCCTACTCATCTAGCATCCTACCTTCCTGACACGTGGCCCCCTACCCAGTCTGGCACCATACCCACTACTTGTTTAGCATCCTATTCCTGGCACCCTAACCCTCCCCAGCTGGCACCTTTCCTAACTGCGATCCTACTTAGCTGCTACCATCCCAGAACCTTAACATCACACTTACTTTATGGACTTACAGTTTGACAGCAGCTGTGAAAGTGGCTGTCAGGACCTTAACATTTCAGAATATGGCATAGCCCTCTGACAGTCTCCCTCTGACAGTTCTGTGCTACGAAAGGATTGTTAGAACGGTATTATGGCTCCACATTTCTGAGGGAGTGGAATCTCCTCCTTTTGCGGTAAAGCATGGCAAGATGCTCGAGATGGCAAATGTCAAGACGGCGGTAGAGTAGGACACTCCAGTCAGAGCTCCTCTACTTCATCAGTTCCTTTTCCTTTTTTTTTATTCTTTCTCCTGTAGTTTTTTCTTGCCCCCACACATCCCAACTTTTAACTTCTTAATCTTACTCGGAGGGACTGGAGAATGGAGGCGACTCAGAGTCTAGCCCAGCACAAGAGACGAGTCGGAGACTGTGCTGCATGGGAGACATGTTCCGGAGGCGAGTTGCAGGCCAGAACCTGGCACGGGAGACAGCTTGAGCCTGGGAGATAATTCCCAGAGGTAAGTCGTGGGCCGGAGCATGGACAGCGAGGCAGTCTGAGCCCAGGCTGGCCTGGGAGATAGGTCCTTGAGGCGAGTCGCGGGCCGGAGCCTGGAGAGGGAGGCAGTCTGAGCCAGGCCAGCCTGGGAGACGGGTCCTAGAGGCAAGTCACAGACTGGAGCCTGGAGAGGGATGCAGTACGAGCCTGGGCTGGTCTGGAAGACGAGTCCTGGAAGCGAGTCCCGGAGGTGAGTCTGGGCCGGAGGCCAGCACATGGAAGCAGCAAGGCCTCATGTTTTGAAGCCCAGCGCGCACAGACTCAGTGAAAAGGACTATAATTTGAGATGCTTTTATTCTTATTCTGGATTTTGCTTGAGTTGAGTACTTTTTGAACCATGGTATTCCTATGCTAAACTTCTTGTTTAACTCTTTCAATTCTGTAATAAACACTTAAAGCATCCATACCTAGGTACCCAGTACCGAAGATGGCGCCAAAGCAGCGACATTACAAACTTTTCACTGCACTCATTCAAGTACATGTGACAATAAAGGCAATTCTATTCTATTCTAAGGCAGGGTCTGTTTAAGATTGTCATTCATTGGAAAATCCAGCCTTTTGCTTTTATTTTAGATCTCCAGCATCCAACGTATTCCACTTTAGCCTAATATTTGTGAATATAAGCCAGGTTGACATTCTTGTGCAATACTGAGAAAATGCTTCATTGCCAGAAGTGTTGTCTTGTGGACAGTATATTAAACCTGCTCCAGTCTGCCCTCCCAGGAGGAATGTAAGAAGCTCTATGACGTTATCCAATGAAGAGGAGAGGAATTCTCCATGGTTCCCTGGCCTCCGTGTAGCCCATCTGATCATTATGTTACTGTTTTTTGGAGCATGCTAGGTTCAAATTGAATTTGTTACAACAGTGATCGTACTTCACAGAGAATCAAAAGGACACTCTGTACATACCTTTACACATTGCTTTAGCACAATGTTATTACAGTGATGTATCTGCCACTTGACATTTTTCCCTGCCCAGTGTTACAATCAAGGTTGAAAAAAAGCCCTTTTTAAAAATTAAGAACCTCTATCTCAATGAGGAGGCTTTATCCCAGTCTGCTCCAATAAGCTGCATTGAAAAGTCTGCTCATAATTTAACATTGTAACAAATTCCACCACAGAAGCTGAGACAATATACAACGTTCTAAAAATAACCAACAACATTCTATCATAGAAACCCTACAGTGTGGAAACAGGCCCTTCGGCCCGACAAGTCCATACCGGCCCTCAGACCATCCCACCCAGACCCATCCCCCTAAATTAATTCTAAATTAAACAATCCACAACATTCTAAGAAAAAATCATTCTATCCTGTCTCCCAATGTTCAATGGATTCTTTACCAAGTTTTATTGAAATTCTTCCAATAGATTTTCAAATACTTTGTTTACAAACAGACTAATGGGCTGAAAACATTATATCGACCTACCCTCAGTAGAGGAATTAATAAGTCTGTGAAAAATGAGATGCTTTGAGATCAATAATGCTATATTAACAGACATATTTCTTTCTTAACATGGTGCATAAAGAGTTAAATGGGCTTGGGAATTACAGCCAATACTGCAAAAGTGCCTTGGAATATTTATGACACTAAGGTAAATCAGTGAAATTGATGAAAATTATGGTAAGGAGAAACAGATGCAATGAAAAGACATTGCTTCTAAAGCTTAGCATCCATGCTTTGAGAAGATTTTAGAATTTGTTTTAATTGAATTTTTGGTATTAGTAAGGTATCTTTTTAACATAGTGAAAGTAACAAACCAATTTAATGAATCAATTAATAAGCCATTTGTCCATTTACGATAAACTGGTTATGATATATCTTTAATGAATACAGGTTGAGAAAAAAGAAATTACTCCTACTAGTAATTTGATATTATTTTCTCCGTACCAGTTCATACAGCAGTACACAGTGCATTACTGGAAGGTCAATATGTGGCAACTCTAGTCAAGCTGTGCTTGATAAATTCGAGCTGTCACTGGCATGATTTAAGGGTTCTGAGCATGCCTTAAAGCTAAGTGCATCATGTGACTAAAAACCCATAATGTGCCAAAATCCTTCTGGCACTTCTCCAGCCACAAGAAACATTTAACATTTTGCCAATGTATTTTATGAAAATGGGGCAGATATGAAAAACATGAAATATGACTTTTGTGGTTATAGGAAACAGCATTTACATTATTTTACAATGTCAAATATTGGAACATCAAAGCATGACAAATTCCAGTAACACACTATGCAAAGCATCATGACTAATTGTACAATCTCATTGTTTAAAATCAAGTATGAGCACTGTTCCTTTGTAATGACTGTAATAGTTATTTGCAGAATATAACTTTTTGGCCATAATTTTGTATTTATCAGGGGAAGGAATGCTAACACCTCAATGAAATATTTTTCCAATTCTTTGAGTCAGGATCAGAACTACTGCACTTGGCATGGACCAGACAAAAAACTGCACATCTACCTGAATACATTTTGGTCCAATGTACAATGAAAGATGTGGAAGAATTACCCAAGCACAGTAATACAGAATAGTCAGGTGTTTATGGAGTAAATGGAATGGGTTTTAGCAGTAGGGTGGTAGTCAATGGAGGGGAGTAAGGTGGACACAAGGGTTGGGTGGATGGTTTGGGGGAAAGTATTAGTCGAGTGGTCGGGTTGAGCTGGATAGTGGGATAGTTGATTAGTTGAAGAGGAGTGGTGGTGGGTTGCGTGTGAAGTGATCCAGGTTTTAAATTGTCTAACGTTTCCTAGGTAACTACTGAGGTATGTAACACAGAACCATCTCATCTCCAACTAAGTCAGAGATGGAGGTATATAAGGTCTGATGCAGCAGGGGAATTGCCCTTCTGAATAGGTCCAGGCATCAGGACATGCGTAGGATTCTACAATACATTTTATGTTGTTCAATGATCCAAAGCCTGGTAAATTTGGGTTATTGCTCTCCACTTTGGAAAAGATCATTATACGAAAAGAGATAGGAGCAGGTATAGGCCATTTGCCCATTGAATCTGATCCACTATTCAATTAGATTATTTCTTGCTTGCCCTATAATCCTGGATTCCCCTGTCAATCAAAAATCTGTCTAACTGTTCACAGCCCAAATGAACACATTCTTCTGAAGGAACATGAATCCCACTTGAGATTAATTCAGTTTAACTCTCCACAGTTAGCACCTGACCCTACAGAATATTTGCACTTTTTTTTTTGTTTTTACTTCAGATTTTCAGCATTTGTGAAACTTTGATTTTGTGGACCCTTTGGGCCATATTTTCATCCTAAAGGCAGAAATCATGCGATGAGGATTTTCCTAGTATTGCTGGCCAATAGGATTTTCATCTGGAGAAAAGAGGCACATTCTAGAGTCAGGTCTACAGCAGATGTAGAAGCAGACCGAGGTCACCCAGCTAAAAGATTTACTTCTATTCACAGAGTTATCAGCCGCATCTGCCGATTAGAGTACAGACACCTAACTCTCTACATTTACCCTCTCACCAAGCCCCTACTAATCCTCATCTCCTTACTCTTCTCATACCCGTAACCTCCCAACTCACTCACTCAGTTTTCACTATTAAAAGAAATACATTCATTGAATGGATGATTTTTTAAAAATGACTATCCAAATCAGAAGCTCATAAATCTTTCACTTAAAAAAAATTCACATTTTCATGAAGTACTGTTTTTAAAAACCTAGCAGAATAGGAACCACCAGGGCTTTGAACGGCAGCCAAGCCATCAAAGTAATATTGTACTGAAAACTGTCTAAACAAACCCTGCTGGGCAGAATCCATTCATATGTTAGTATGTTTGAAGTCAGCTAGAGGTTAATTCAACTGGCAATCTATGAAAGCTTTGAGAAAAGCCCATACAAAAAGCTGAGGTGTTCCTTAATAGTTTTGTGAAAACCATTGGAAGAATTCAGACAATACACTCTGGATCTGACACATAGCTATGTTTTCAACATTATTCTTTGGAAAGTAGTGCTTTATCCAGTGAATAATTAATTATTTTCTAATTGTTCGCCGGAACCTATGCTTGGTATTGTTCCAATTTAACTGCTATCCTTGTTCTTTTATCTGGTAGACGTCACAGGATTGAAAGGTGCTATTGAAGGTGCTACAGGGAGTTATTAATTCTAATGCATTTGAAGACTATTCCACTTCTACCATGGTATTCTTTCACTTGGCTACTCACCAGTTGTCAGAAGGAACAATTATATGAATTAATGCTTACTCCTTTTTTGACTCTAGGAAATGTAGGTGTAACTCAGGCTACAGCATTTCCTGATGGGCTGCAAAGGGAAATGCATTAATTTAACTGACATTTTGTATTCCTCCCACCTCTTTCCATACTTCATGTCTTCATTCAACCACCATGAATCAGAAATTAAGGCTTCTAAGAAGCAATGCCCCATTAAAAATTACAAATCTTCTAAAGTCACGTCTACCAGAACAGTGCTGGGAACTTATGACCAGCAGCACATTGGGCTCCCATCCGGCCTGCATTCCTCTGCCACTGAAAACACTTTGAGTTGGAATTGTGCGTGGGAGACCAGATCCATGTTCCAACCACTCTTTCTCATCTCCCATTCAACTCCATGCAGTCCTGAATCAAGACCACAAAATCCAAACCTTTATCTACTTGCTGTATTTCCCTTTTTTACAATCTTAGCTCAATTGTTTAGGCTGGATCTCTCGCTCTGTACTGCTGTCAATTTATTTTTAATTGTTGTTCCAAATTAGTTTGAACTTAATCTATAAAATCTATATTTGTTTTGGAAATCTTTCCACAATAAATTTCAAAGTCCAGATTAGTAATGGAAATTTACCATATAAATTTGTGCGATAATAATTACATTTATCACTTGTGCAGGTTGTGCATTATCGTCACTGGCAGAAAAATGCAATTGCAGTGTCAAAATTTTACATAGGTGATGATTATGCATTAAGGGAATAGTAGAAAAAAGAATAAATTACTTCAAAATTGTGAAAAAATTACATCTGTACATTTCATCCAATCTGTTGCGTAATCCCATGTTTTATTTCTGAATCTACATGTAGTATGGCCTGGGAATTTGGAAATATCTGCTCTGGGCAGAATATATACCCTGTCCCTGATGGTAAAGTCCAAGAGACCAGAGATATTGGGTCTTGGATCTCCTTACATTGGACATGGCATGGCATCCC
Organism: Ginglymostoma cirratum; assembly: GCA_024137785.1. Taxonomy (NCBI): domain Eukaryota; kingdom Metazoa; phylum Chordata; class Chondrichthyes; order Orectolobiformes; family Ginglymostomatidae; genus Ginglymostoma; species Ginglymostoma cirratum. The sequence goes on from JAHRHZ010000223.1 coordinate 18,886,910, forward strand.
TATCCATCCCAGCTGGGCCTCAGGCAGGTAAGTTTTAAAAACTTGTCTTACACATATAAAGTGAGAAATGATCACAAGTTAGCAATCATGAAATCAAGTCCTCCATCAAGTAAAAGCATTTTTAGGGTGTAATACTTCTTTGAGGTATACCCAAGAGGTCAAACATTTTTCTTTTGTTGTGATATTGGTTGATGCATTTCAAGCTAGAAATATGCACACGATTGTTGTCTGACATATTGGTAGCTAATGGCTCAGTTAGTACCCAACTTTATATTCCCAAAAAGAATTATCTGTTGTTATATTTTTGTCATGTTTTTGTGTCAACTTCTTACAATAAGGGGTATCTTAGAACATTACAATAGATGCTCTGTAATTATACCCTTCCAGAAATGGTTGACTTAGTTTTCGCCCTTAGTTCCTTAACCCCTACGGCCAAGGACTACCTGATTCAAGTTTTCAAGCTTGTCCCTGGCCCATTTATCCCTTTGACCTCCAATTTCATTGGGACAGCATGGTGGCTCAGTAGTTAGCACTGAAGCATCGCAGCACCAGGGATTTGGGTTCAATTTCACCCTCAGGACTGTCTGTCTGTAAGTTTGCACATTCTCCCTGTGTCTGTGTGGGTTTCCTCCGGGGGCTCCAGTTTGTTCCCTTAGTTCAAAGATGTGCAGGTGAGGTGGATTGGCCATGCTAAATTGTTCATAGTGTCCAGGGATGTGCCGGCTTGGTAGATTAGCCATGGGAAATGCAGTGTTACAGGGATGGGGTAGGGGTTTAGCTCTGGGTGGTATGCTGTTCAGAGGGCCAGTGTGGACTTGATGAGCCGAATGGCCTACTTCCATACTATAGGGGCTTTATGATTCTAACTTAAGGTGAGCTAAAGACTGTACTCGCTACCTGTGTGTAATGACACGGAAGATTGATAATTTCACTCTTCGAACTAAGGACAACAATCGTGCAACTTCTGCCAAAGGTTAAAGTTCATTGATAAACAGGCTAATGGAACCTAACCATATGATATCAATTAATCCAATTTTTACAATGTATCCCATGGTTTAGGACAGTTGATTAAAAATGTCCATGCCTGCATGTTCCTGCTCTGAGTAGAATTTTTAATTTACTTAAGGTGCTATCACATCTTGAATTTTGCTTCGTTCACTTGTAAAAGTTATGTTATCTGAAAATATGGAAACTGAATATGAGCACAGAGGAAAGTCATGTAATTTACAGTAATTCAAAAATACAGTTGCAAAGGGCTGCATGGTACAATGAGGATAACATTCCATTCTAATCATACTTTTCTTGATAAAATGACATTTCACAGTAATACAGGGGTATTTCAGGGTT
>JAHRHZ010000223.1:18918256-18958780 GCA_024137785.1 Ginglymostoma cirratum
TGCACCGATTACCTGTTCATCATATGACTATAGTGCCCCACTCATATTGTCCCACTCACTATAGGCAGAAGTACTGGTGACTGCTGGGATTCTCAGGTCAGTGTGGTCTTCACAGTCTGAAGAAATGCTTGGCATTGCAGGAATAAGACCTTCAATGACCTTCTTTGCTCTGCAAGAACAGGTGTCCACTATATTCTTGAAAAGCACTAAGGTAGACAAGTTCCCAGGGCCTGAAGGAATTTAAAATAAAAACCAAAAGAACTGCGGATGCTGTAAATCAGGAACAAAAACAAAGTTGCCGGAAAAGCTCAGCAGGTCTGGCAGCATCTGTGAAGGAGAAAACAGAGTTAATGTTTCAGGTCCGGTGACCCTCTGAGGAAGGGTCACCGGACCCGAAACATTAACACTGTTTTCTCCGGAAGGAATTTATCCCAGGACACTGAAGAAGGCAAGGGAGGAGATTCCTGGGGCCCTGACAGAAATGTTTCTATCCTTTTTGGGTGCAGGCAAGGTCTCAGAAGAGTGGAGAATAGACAATGCTGCTCCATTGTTTAAGAAGGGCAAAGGGATAATCCAGGAAATTATAAGCCAATGAGCCTTACATCAGTGGTAGGGAAATTAATGGAGAAGGTTCTTAGGGACAGGATTTACCCACATTTGAAACAGAATAGACTTATTAAGGATAGTCAGCATGGCTTTGTGTAATCTTGTCAAAATTGAATGATGACGATCAGCCTGCGGATGTTGTCTACATGGACTTTACTAAAGCATTTGACAAGGTTCCTCATGGGTGGGCTGGTCCAGAAGATAAGTCACACGGGATCCATGGTAAGTTGGCAAATTGGCTTGGTCACAGAGTAGTTGAGGAGGGTTTTTTTTTTGACTGAAGGCCTCTAAACCTGTGGTGTTCTGCAAGGATAAGTGCTGGGATTCTGTTATTTGTACATGACTTTGATGAAAATGCAGGTGGTCTGATCCGTAAGTTTGCAGATAACACAAAACTGTTGGAGTTGTGGACAGTGAGGAAGGTTATCAAAGGATACAGTAAGACATTGATCAGTTGGGAAGTTGGCAAAGAAATGACAGGTGGAATTTAAGCTGGCCAAGTGTGAGGTGATGCATTTTGGAGGTCAAATACAGGTAATGGCAGGACAGTTAGGAACATTGATATACAGAGGGATCTTGGGCTCCAAGTCCACATTCCTTGAAAGTGGCATCACAAGTGATGAGGTGGTAAAGATAACTTACAAAAAGCTTATATTCATTTGTTGAGGCATTGAGTACAAAAGTTGGCAGTTCATGTTGCAGCTGAATAAAACTTTAGTTAGGCCCAGTTTGGAATATTGGTGTAGTTCTGGTCCCCACATTACAGGAAGGATGCGAAGCCTTGGAGAAGGTACAATGTGCAAAAGAGGTTTATCAGGATGTTGCCTGGTTTGGCGTGTGTTAGCTATCAGGAGAGATTGGATAAACGTGGACTTTTTTTCACCAGAGCGTCGGAGACTGAGGGGCAACCTGATAGAAGTATATAAAATTATGAGGGACACGGAGAGGTTGGATAGTTGGCGGCTTAGGGTGAGGGGGAAAAAGTTTAAGGGAGACATGCGAGGACAATTTGTTTTTTTACACAGAAAGTGGGAAGTGCCTGGAATGTACTGCTGGGAGAGGTGATGGAAACAGGTACGATAACAATGATTGAGAGGCATTTAGACAAACATATGAGCAGATAAGCAACAGAGGGATACAGACCACGTGCAGGCAAAAAAAAGCTTAGAATAGCACCATTGTCGGCACAGAGATGGTGGCTCAGTGGTTAGCGCTGCTGCCTCACAACGCCAGGGAACCAGATTCGATTCCACACTTGGGCGACTATGCAAACTTCACACAGAAATTCTCCCCGTGTGGGTTTCCTCCAGGTGCTCCAGTTTCCTCCAAGTTCAAGGATATGCAGGCTAGGTGGATTAGCCATGGGAAACGTGGGTTACGGGGACAGGGTGGGGAAACCAGGGCTGGGTGTGATGCTCTTCAGAGGGTTGGTGTGGATTCGATGCACTGAATGGCCTGCTTCCACACTGTAGGGATTCTATGAATTGATGGTGGCCTGAAGGGACCGTTCCCGTGCTGTACTGTTCTTTGTTCTCTCTGCCACCTCACATTCACATGCTCTCTACTGTTGCATCCATTTACCACCAAGGCCCATTGTCTACCACTCTCAATAATGACTGTAAAAGCCATAACATGTAGAAGCATAAGTAGGCCATTTGGCTTCACCATTCAATCAGATCATGGCTGATCTGATAATCTTCAACTCCACTTTGCTATCTAGTCCCTATAGCCTTTGATTCCCTTACTGAATAAATGAATGTTTAGCTCAGCCTTGAATTTTTTTTAACAAGCTAGCCTCAACTGCCTTCTGGGGAAAAGAATTCCACAGAATCGGTCTCCTCTGGGAGAAGTTCTACTTCATAGCTTTCTTAAATGGGCATCCCCTTCCTCTGAGAATATGGCCTCAGTACTAGACTGTTCCACAGGGGGAAAGCAGTTCTGCTCATCCATCCAGTCAAGCCTCCTAAGAATTTTATTTGCTTCAATAAATTCCCATTGCACTTTTACAAAACTCCAATGAGTACAAGTCCAATCTTTACTTTTCCCTATAAGAAAATTCCACCAAACTTGCAATCAACCTGGGCTGTCTCCTACGTCAATATGTTTTGCCTTAGTTAAGGGGACACAGCACTGTACACAGTACTCCAGGTGTGATCTAACTCGTGCTTTGTCCAATTTCAGCAAGACTTTCCCTGTTGTTATACTTATTGTATTCCTTCAGAAACAAAGCCAAAACTTACTTGACTTCTCTATCACCTGTTGAACTTGGATGCAAAGTTTTTGTGAATCATGCATGAGGATCCCTAAGCCCCTTTGTACTGCAGATTTCTGCATTTAAATAATGTTTAAGTCCCCTTTTACTCCTACCAAAGTGCAAAACCTCACACTTTCCTGCATTATATTCCATCTGCCAAGTTTTTGTACCTCTCTTAACCTGTCTATATTTCTCTGCAAACTTTCCGTCATCCTCACTACTGCTGTTAGGAATGTATTCTCAACATGCCCAATATTCTGCCTGTTTTTTGTGATGCATTCTCTCTTTTGTCCATCCCTTTGACTGATCATTGCTGGCAACCTGTTTGGCTTTGTGTGGTACTGTGAGCCTGTAAGGCTGAGGGGCAAAGTACAAAATGCCAGGGAAAGGCAGGATGGGAATGCAATAAGAAGCGAAGTAGCTGTAAAGTGAACCAGTGATAAGAGAGACAGTGAGGTCCCTGAGCTGCACATTGATCGAGTCCATGAGATAGATGTGTTTCCCTTCACGTCAAGTGTCCTGGCAGCAGCATTCCAGCGAAAGGTGACAGTGCACTCCAAAGTGCAACATTAATATGATGATACAGTGAACCTGGTACGTGTTGGATGCCAAAGTCCACGGATGTGTGGTCACTGCCTATGGGGCCTCCCTGAGATATTGTCACCTGTTTTCCATGATGATTGTCCAGAAGAGCTAGCAGAAAGCTGGAATTGCCCAGAAATCATTGTGACCATCACCATCTAGTTTCTATCCAGCAAGCAGAAGAGGTGAGGAAAGATGGACTTAAGATGCTAATGCATGCTAACACATGGATCTCTTGCTGCTCACGAGTGACAAGCTTATCTCAGCCTTCAACACATGGTTGGAAAATTGCTCTCAACATAAGGGAGGTCCTTGATGGCTTTCTCAAGTGATTGTCTCAACTTTTTATGTAATTGCACATGTTGTTCCGGCCTGATAAGATTCTATCCATTACTTGTTCTGGTAATTGAAATTTCATAACTAACATTCCTTCCCTGATAAATGGAAGAGATTTAAAATGAATATAGATCCCCAGCTTCAAATACCCAAATATTGAGAAATCATCTAGAAAGTAAGTTAGAATCAACCATGGAGAAGTGATAGGAGTCACATTGGCTGAGAAAGCAAATGATCAAGAGGAGATTAGGCAAAGCATTAGATTCCAAAAGTGATTAGGAAATAGGGAGTACGGGCAGCATAAACATTATCAATACTTGCTATGGGCAACGATAAACATACAACAGGCAGTTTGAAAACCAGGCCAGAAAAATCAGAAGCAGCACATGGTTACATTTATACTTTCTTTTCTGATTTTCATGCCTTTTTTTTTGTAAGTCTCAAATATTCCATTGAATTATAGACAATCTTTCAAGGCATTATACACGGGAAGTGCAAAACAAATTTAATCTTCAAGGAAAGCACAATCAGAGTATGTAGAATCATGGAAATACAGTGTACACGCTTAATCGAGTTTGAGTTTTAAAGCCGTACATATTGTCCTCACTTCAATTTTATATTATTTCAAATTAAGCTGCAATTTATGTCAGTTTGAGGGAGAGAGAATTGAGTTTGTTGGAGTATAAAGGGTTCCTTTGTAGGGGAGCTACAGAAACTGTGAGATAAAAATGGAGCATGACAATAGAAGGGCATAATTATAGAATTACAGTTTGATGTTTTTGTGGGCCCCTTCCCTTAAAAATGTCTATACTGTAATTTAGTTTTTTTTTAATAAATGCTCCAAAGCATGAAAATGAAAACAGCAAGTAGCGTTTGTAGGCAAAAAATGCATTCAAAAGTAAATCTTTCAATGTATTAGGTTTGGTTTTTCACACACCTTTGAATATAGAATTTCCAGCCAATACAGAGGAGACACATTACAAAAATGGCACACGATGTACTGGAGATTTGCAACATTTGCAGAATGCAACTACAGGACTGTTATTATCATTGCATTAAAACAAAGACTATATTTTGGTTCAAATTACTTCTGGTAGTTTCACATTTGCTGCACGGTTTCCCTTGCTGAAACAGTGAAATGTCAGTTTACCATCTATTCAAATCAATGCTGTCGATAAATTTGCAGAACGCAAGCTTCTTTGACTACCACTGAGATCATTGCAGGATAGCACTAGTGGGCTCGAGATAACAAGCATGGGGCTGGCTGAACACAGCAGGTCAAGCAGCATCATAGGAGCAGGAAAACTTGACGTTTCGGGCCTAGACCCTTCATCAGAAATGGGGGAGGGGCAGAGGGTTCTGAAATAAATAGGGAGAGAGGGGGAGGCGGATAGAGGATGGATAGAGGAGAGGATAGGTGGAGAGGAGGCAGACAAGTCGAAGAGGCGGGGATGGAGCCAGTAAAGGTGAGTGTAGGTAGGGGTTAGGGAGGGGATAGGTCAGTCCACGGAGGACAGACAGGTCAAGGGGGCAGGATGATGTTAGTAGATAGGAGATGGGGGTGTGGCTTGAGGTGAGAGGAAAAACAGGTTAGGGAGGTGGAGATGAGCTAGGCTGGTTTTGGGATGCGGTTGGGGGAGGGGAGATTTTGAAGCTTGAGAAATCCACATTGATGCCATTGGGCTGCAGGGTTCCCAGGCTGAATATGATTTGCTGTTCCTGCAGCCTTCGGGTGGCATCACTGTGGCACTGCAGGAGGCCCAGGATGGACATGTCATCTGAGGAATGGGAGGGGACTTGAAATGGTTCACGACTGGGAGGTGCAGTTGTTTGTTGCGAACTGAGCGCAGGTGTTCTGCAAAGCGGTCCCCAAGCCTATGCTTGGTTTCCCTGATGTAGAGGAAGCCACAACGGGTACAGCGGATGCAGTATACCACATTGGCAGATGTGCAGGTGAACATCTGCCTGATCTGGAAAGTCTTCTTGGGGCCTGGGATTGGGGAGAGGGAGGAGGTGTGGGGGCAGGTGTAGCACTTCCTGCGGTTGCAGGGAAAAGTGCCGGGTGTGGTGGGGCTGGAGGGGAGTGTGGAGCGGACAAGGGAGTCGCGGAGGGAGTGGTCCCTCCAGAAAGCAGATAAGGATGGGGAGAGGAAAATGTCTTTGGTGGTGGGGTCTGATTGCAGATGGCGGAAGTGTCAGAGGATGATGCGTTGGATCCGGAGGTTGGTGGGGTGGTATGTGAGGACGAGGGGGATTCTTTTTTGGTTATTATTGCGGGGACGGGGAGTGAGGGATGTGTTACGGGAAATGCGGGAGACACAGTCGAGGGCGTTCTCGACCACTGTGGGGGGGAAGTTGCGGTCCTTGAAGAATGAGGACATTTGGGATGTACAGGAGTGGAATGTCTCATCCTGGGAGCAGATGCGGCGGAGGTGAAGGAATTGGGAATAGGGGATGGCATTTTTGCAGGAAGGTGGGTGGGAGGAGGTGTATTCCAGGTAGTTGTGGGAGTCAGTGGACTTGAAATGGACATCGGTTTCTAGGTGGTTACCCGAGATGGAGACAGAGAGGTCCAAGAAGGAGACAGAAGTGTTGGAGATGGTCCAGGTGAACTTCAGGTTGGGGTGGAAGGTGTTGGTGAAGTGGATGAACTGTTCGAGCTCCTCGTGGGAGCACGAGGCAGCGCCGATGCAGTCATCAATGTAACGGAGGAAAAGGTGGGGTTTAGGGCCAGTGTAGGGACGGAAGAGGGATTGTTCCACGTAACCTACAAAGAGGCAGGCATAGCTTGGGCCCATGCGGGTACCCATGGCCACCCCCTTTGTCTGTAGGAAGTGGGAGGAATTGAGAGAGAAGTTGTTGAGGGTGAGGATGAGTTCGGCTAAGCGGATGAGGGTGTCGGTGGAGGGGGATTGGTCAGTTCTGCGGGACAGGAAGAAGCAGAGTGGGCTCACTGTGTTTGGTATAATCACAGGAATTCTTGTTTATTATTTAAATGTGTTTTTGACTCAACACTCGAACAAATTAGAAATTATTTTGATCTTCACATTTTTTTCATGCATTCTTAGGATTGGCAATTTTCTAGCTGTTTTTCTTGGCTGCAATATACTGTCTATAATTGAATTTTCATGGTAGTTTGTCAAATGCCATCAGAAGTCTAAATAATACGACTTCCTTAACAAATGGAAATTATCTATTTAACCACTATGTAACAACGTGTCACAAGACAGGCAGAACACCAAGGATCAAACAATAAAGTGCTGGACTGCAACAAATCTGTCGGGAGTCTGAGTTAGAACTTGCAGCCAAGGGGCCCAGCATTACGTCCATGATAAAATTAACTTCAAATGTTCTCCCTCTGGATCTTCTTTTTGCCTAAGAACATCATGTGTCACATCATTATCCCATTGTATTCTCTCTTCTCCATCATTTTGCAATCCTTTTCATTTCCAATTTAGAAGCCTCATTCTCCTCTGAATTCTGCATCCTGTAATTATTGGTTCTGATCAATGTTATGAGTGCACAATTAAACTATAATTATCCTCACAAATGAACACTGGGATGAATTTTACATGAGGCAACATCACTTCTGAGCGTTATTACTTTTGAGATTCTGCAGACAGACTATTTCTCTACGACGTTAAACAAATTTTTAATCGTCATATCAATTAAGGCAAAACCTGGATTTTTTTTAAGGCTGATGCAATACACTGAAAAAGGTCTTAATGCAAAGATATTTCCTACAACGCTAGATACCATAGTCAAAAATATGGGAGCATTCCTTGAACCAGTATGAAATTACCTTAGAGGATGATTATTTTCTACAGGTTCCTGCTTAATAGAAATTATTGACAAAGTAAAGTTCTCTTTCTGAAAAAAAAAGTTCCCTGTCATAGTCTTATGAGAGATAACTTCTTTTACTGATAATCTTTCTTCTCATTTTCCAAACAGTTTTATTCAATTGTCAATATTTTATTCCTATTTGTATCATATAAATTTGTAAACAATTCATTTGGTTCAAACCACTGCAGACATAAAAAAAAAATTGTTTACCTGTTGGCTGTTTCACTTCTAATTCCTATTCTTGGTGTGCTGTATTCTGATTAGAAAGCTGGGAAATTATGAATGGAAACCAATCAAATGTAAAGGTGTTTGCCATCAATTTAACCTGTTCCAGGAAATGCTGGAAATTGCTTTGTGTGATACTTTCAAAATTCCTGATCATCATTTATTTTTGAATCAAATAATTAAAATAATCATGCACGTGGACAAAAACTAATTTCTTTTTAGATTTATTTTTCAATATTTTTGCTTCACCAGTAAGTGTTGAAATTATAGTATGGGGACAGTGGGAACTATGTCATCAATATTTGGGAATCAATTGAAATAGGAAGATGCTGCACCTTTCAAACCAATTCTCTCACTTTCATTAATTCACTAAGTGCTCACAGAATAAGTAATTTCACTCCACAAACTAATTTAAGAAGACAGTTTTTAAAATGAATTTTCTATTTTTAAGTGTTGATGATATATTAACGCGGGTTAACTAAGTTGGCTGAATGACTGCTCTCTAACGCAGTTTGGTGCTAATGGCGAGGGGGGGGTTCAATTCCTGTACCTACTGAAGTTACCAAGAAGGACCCTCCTTCTCAATCTCTCTTGTTGCCTGAGGCGTGGTGACCCTCAGGGTAAACCGCCACCGATCATCTCTTTCTCTAATGAGAGAGAGCAGCCTTGTGGTCTGGTAGGATTATGGATTAATTAACAGCTAAACTTGCTTGCATGATAAATGTAAATCTAACTTATTTATCTGATAATATTTGAAAAGAATATTGTAAGTTCCTGTATTTCTCACAGTCCCACTGTGTTTTTTCTTAATCTATACTAAACAGTTGGATAGTTAATAGTTTTTCATTCCAGTGTAATAAGATTGCCTTTGACAAAGGTAGAGATGAATACAAACCAGTGGGCTAAATTATTTGATTTAGAAAATACCTTGTCAATAATTGTATGCAACTATTAGTTCCACACTAATATTTTGTTTCCTTAGTTATTTCAGTGCAATACGATCTTTAATTGTTTGCATGCAGTTCATGCTATTAAATCCCTGTTTGCTAAACAAAAGAAAATCTTCATGAGTCTTGCTTTGAGCAGAGCTAGTAATCACTGCAGCAAATTCTCAAGGTAGTTACGATGCTCAAGTCCACAACACAGAGCTTGCTGTACATAGAATGTGCGCTTGGATAGCACAGAAAAAAATATAAATAAATGTGGCATAAATGTAGTTGAGGCACTTGGTTATATTTTAGAACTAATTGTACATGGTAATTGAAATTCTTAGAGCCATACTGCACATGAGAATACCGATCTCGATTGCCATTATTAAAAGCAAATCAAGTATGTTGGAGACTAAATCAGACAGACGCTGAAAATATGCATCTTACTGGATCAATGTGATACAGGCAGCATGCTAACATTGTGCTACCTGCTCATTGCCATTGTGGTCAGGCTGACAGCACTGTTGGTTGGTGGCACAAATTGAATGGTCAAGGTCAGTGAGTGCATTTTCGAAAGTCGTAACGCTCTAAATGTGCCAGTGACTTCAGACATTGCTCAATCCATTATACCCTCATCACTTATCCTCCCTCAATCTCTACCAATTAAGACCCTAGCTAATATTTATGTCTATCCTCATACAATTAGCATTATTAGACATTTCATAACAACATACCACAGCGTACAAATAGTGATTGTTCCAGAAACTGTTCCGACTTGTGAAAGGTCAGAATTCACATGACGCCAGGTTATAGACCAACAGGTTTAATTGAAATCACAAGCTTTCGGAGCACTGTTTCTTCGTCAAGTGAAGTCAAGAGAAGCACACAGGCACAGAATTTATAGGCAGAGGAGATCAAAAGATTGTACAAATGGTGTGAGTGGATTGTTGACAGGCCGAATAACATGTCTCTGTAGGTAATCAAAACTGTCAGACGGTGTGAGTAAAGTGTTATAAGCTGAATAGCAAGTGAAGGGGTGACCTAAAATCCGAGTAATTGAGGCAGACAGATAATTACAAAAAAAAAATGACGCTGGAGACAAACCAAATGGCTGGAATAACATCATAGCTGAAAGAATCACATGCCGAGGGTCTATCTAAGTAATAAGTAATCCAAAACTGTACAAATTACTTAAGGTAGAGAGATCATAACAAGTTACCAAGGTGATGGTGTCAAAATAGGACAGTAAGGAAGATTTTACAAATACAGAACAATATGGTGAGGTTACATGTAGCATAATGTACCTATCATGCTAATCAGGCCATTTAGTTTGTCTTCAGCACCATTTTGGGTTTGTTTTGTAATTGCCTCCCTTCAGCAATTAATCAGATCAAAAGGTCATCCCTTCACTTGCTATTCAGCTGGTGATACTTTATTCACACCATCTGACAATTTTGATCACATGCAGAGACTTGTTATTTGGCCTGTCGACACTCCATTCATACCACTTGGATCTTTTGATCTCTCTACCTATAAATTCTGTGCCTGTATGCTTTTCTTCACTTCACCTAACTCTGAAAGCTTGTGATTTCAACTAAACCTGTTGGTCTATAACCTGGTGTCGTTTGACTTCTGACCTCGTCCACCCCAGACCAACACCGGCACCTCCACATCATAGTTACTTGTGAAAAGATGGAGAATGAAAGATCACAGATGTAAAGTATTTGGCAAAAGTGGTGAAAGCAATCTGAGAAAAACATTTTCACACAGGTCATGACTAAGGACTGGAATGCAATGCCTGAGATTGTGGTAATGAAGATTGAATTGAAGCATTCAAATTGAAGTTATGGTCCAATGTGAAAAGGAATATGCAGAGTTACAGAAAAAAAAGCTGGAGAATGAGACAAATTGAATTGCTTTATCAGAGTGCCTCTACGGTGATGATGGTTCAAATAGCCTTCCTCTTGCGGCAACAAATCATTGACTTTCTGAAACCATGCGAAAATATTTTGTCACATCATTGTCTCTCTTCCAACTCTCTCCTGCAAAACAAAGTGGTACACAATAGGATACAGCAAAGACTAACCAGTAGGTTATAGGTTTACCCTCAAGGAGGAACTAATGCTCATTATTCACAATGGTTGAGGCAGCAGGAGTGGAACACGAGAAACTTCCTCCTCCCATTCCACAATTGTAAAATGTCTTCTGAGGCACAAGATGCAAGATCAGTTTATTTACTATTCAATTTCTTCACACCATCACCACCAACTTATCCTTGTGTTACCTTCTTGCTAGCGTCCAAAGTCGGCCACCTAATCAGGGGGTGGTGGACGAGTAAAGAAAATTCCTTTATTCATTCACAGGACGAGGCATCGTTGGCTAAGCTAGCATTTATTACCCATCCCTAATTTCCCAGAGGGCAGTAATGAGACAACCACATTGTTGTGGGTCTGGAGTCACATGTAGGCCAGGCCAGGTAAGGATGGCAGTTTCCTCCCCTAAAGGGCATTAGTAAACCAAAAGGGTTTTTCCGACAAGTGACAACGGATTCATGGTCATCATTAGACTCTTATTTCCAGGTATGTATTGAATTCAAATCCCTTCATCTGCCGTGGCAGAATTCAAACCCAGGTCCCAGAAAATTACCTGGGTCTCTGGATTAACAGTCCAGCGATAATACCACTAGGCCATTGCCTCCCTGTAATTGACAAAGAAGAAAAACAACTCCTCAAAAATCTGCTGCAACATTGAGGGAGTGCTGTTGGATCTGCTGCTTTATGGATAAGGTGTGTGACCAAAGTCCCAACCCGTCACTCAGGTAGATGTAAAAAATCCCGAGTACTATTTTCAAGAGGAGCATAAGATGTGGATGGGATCTTAGTGAATGCATACTGTCCATATGTATGGGGGCCAGGGTAATGCGTTATTTTATCAGTGGTTGACCTTTTCACCAATTACTTAATTTGTTTTGATCATTAATCTTGCTGCTGCATATGTGTACAATCATATGTGATGGAGTGATATTAGCTGGAGCAAAGCATTGGATTGGCAGCATTGCTATGTTAGCTATGTTAACTATGTTATTGCTATGTTATATAGCTATGTTATTGCGGGGAGTGGGTGTGAGGGATGAGTTGCGGGAAATGCGAGAGACATGGTTGAGGGGATTTTCGACCATTGTGGAAGGGAAGTTGTGGTCCTTGAAAAACGAGGACATCTGGGATGTCCGGGAGTGGAATGCCTCATCTTGGGAGCAGGTGCGGCGGAGGCGAAGGAATTGGGAATAGGGGATGGCCTTTTTGCAGGAAGGTGGGTGAGAGGAGGTGTATTCCAGGTAGCTGTGGGAGTCGGTAGGCTTGAAATGGATATCGGTTTCCAGGTGGATGCCAGGGATGGAGACAGAGAGGTCCAGGAAGGAGAAAGAGGTATCAGAGATGGTCCAGGTGAACTTCAGGTTGGGGTGGAAGGTGTTGGTGAAGTGGATGAACTGTTCAAGCTCCTCGTGGGAGCACGAGGCGGCACCGATACAGTCATCGATGTAACGGAGGAAGAGGCGGGGGATACGGCCAGTGTAGCTTCGGAAGAGGGATAGTTCCACGTAACCTACAAAGAAGCAGGCATGGCTTGGGCCCATGCGGGTACCCATGGCCACCCCCTTTTGTCTGTAGGAAGTGGGAGAAATTGAAAGAGAAGTTGTTGAGGGTGAGGATGAGTTCGGCTAAGCGGATGAGGGTGTCAGTGGAGGGGGACTGGTTGGGGATGCGGGACAGGAAGAAGCGGAGGGCCTTTAGGCCACCTGCATGGGGAAGGCAGGTGTATAGGGACTGGATGTCCATGGTAAAGATGAGGTGTTGGGGACCAGGGAATCGGACGTTTTGGAGGAGGTGGAGGGCATGGGTGGTGTCACGGACGTAGGTAGGGAGTTCCAGGCACAAGGGGGTGAAAATGGAGTTGAGATAGGTGGAGATAAGTTTGGTGGGGCAGGGGCAGGCGGAGACAATGGTTCGACCAATGCAGTCAGGTTTGTGGATTTTGGGAAGGAGATAGAAATGGGGGTGCGGGGTTGGGGAATAATGAGGTTAAAGGCTGTGGGTGGGAGGTCACCTGAAGTGATGAGGTTGTGGATGGTTTGGGAGATGATGGTTTGGTGGTCGGGGGTGGGATCATGATCAAGGGGGCGGTAGGAGGAGGTGTCAGAGAGCTGGCTCCTGGCCTTGGCGATGTAGAGGTTAGTGCGCCATACTACAACTGCGCCTCCCTTGTCCACGGGTTTTATGGTGAGGTTGGGATTGGAGCAGAGGGAGCGGAGGGCTGCACATTCTGTTGGGGAGAAGTTGGAGTGGGTGAAAGGGGTGGAGAGGTTGAGGCGATCAATGTCTCGACGGCAATTAGAGATGAAGAGGTCAAGGGAGGGTAGGAGGCCTTGGAGTGGTGTCCAGGAGGAGGCGGCGTGTTGGAGGTGGGAGAAGGGGTCAGTGGAGGGACGGTTAAGCTCACGGTTAAAGAAGTAAGCTCGGAGGCGGAGGTGGCGGAAAAACTGTTCAATGTTCAAACGTGAGTTGTATTCGTCGATGTTTGGGTGGAGGTCCTCAGTAAGGGGGAGGTCTGGGGGGGATGTTCCAGGTTAGTAGTACTTGGTACATGTTAATAACATTTTTTTTAACTGTGTAACTAGTAGCATTATAGCCTGTCATAAATGCTGATTAAACTAAACACCCCACCATATAGTTGCAGACAATCTAACTGATTATGCAGTGACAGTATGATCCATTTCTCAAAGATTAAAATCACTACACTGGTCACGGTGCAATCTTTAGTAAGCTATACTGACTTCTGAGTTCATGATGGCGTAGAAAGGTCATTGATGAAACAGTTGATGCCAGTTAAGCTTCAGACGCTGCCCTGAGGGACTCCTACAGTAATGTCCTAGTGCTGATTGGTTTGTCCTCCAATAATCACAGTCATCTATTTTCCTTTACATTAACTGGCATTCCATCCATTGGAAAGCTATCCAGCTAATTTCCATTTACTTCAATTTTACTGAGCTCCATCTTTAATACGCTCAGTTAAATTCTGCCTGATATTAGGGAAGTCACTTTCACCTCACCTTACCTCTGAAGTTCAGGGCTGAATTAATGCATTTATCAGAATATAGATCTGCAGTGTGTTTCACTCAATTTTGCCTCACACTGCTATGTTTGTGCTCATGCTATTTGACTCACTGGTTAAGAAAGGGCAACTTCTTTCCTGATATGAGATTTGGTTAAATCTTACTAGTGTACACCATTAATTGCTTCTGGCTTCACCTCAGTAATATGACACTGATCCTGTGACTACTATGTACAGTTTTAAATAGTTTGAACTGTTTTCTTTTCTTAAAATCCAAATCTACTGGGAAAAAGAAAGGTTGGATTCTATTTGATGGAGTCAATTGACGCTGCAACAATTATTTTGCTTGCTATTAAACTATCCCTTGTATCGAATACTCTATGGGAACAAATGAAATCTTCTACTCTCGAGTCAGATGAGGCTTGTTAATTTTCAGCCTGTGTTTTTGATGTCTGCACAGCCAGTCATAGAGATGACTCTATGGCACAGCCAGTCATAGAGATGGACAGCATGGAAACAGACCCTTCAGCAACTCATCCATGCTGATCAGATATCCTAAATAGATTTAGTCCTGTTTGCCAGCATTTGGCCCATATCCTTCTAAACCTTTCCTATTCATGTACCCATCTAGATGTCTTTTAAATTTTGTAATTGTACCAGCCTCCACCACTTTGTCAGGCAGCTCATTCCATACACACACCATCCTCTGCATGAAAAAGTTGCCCCTTAGGTCTCTTTTAAACTTCTTCCCTTTCACTTTAAACCTGTGCCCTCCAGTTTTGGATTCCCCAACCCCAAGGAAAAGATCTTGTCTATTTACCCTATCCATGCCCCTCATGATTTTATAAACTTCTATTAGGTCACCCCCTCAGCCTTTAACACTCCAGGGAAAATAGCCCCAGCCTGTTCAGCCTCTCTCTATAGCTCAAACCCTCCAATCATGGCAGCATCCTCGTAAATCTTTTCTGAATTCTTCCCAGTTTCAAAACACCCTTCCTAAAGCAGGGAGACTAGAATTGCATGCAGTATTCCAAAAGTGGCCTAACCAATGTCCTATACAGCCGCAACATGCCCTCCCAACTCCTATACTCAATGCACTGACCAACAAGGCAAGTTGAATCGTCTATATCATATTGCTACTAAGCATTTTAATGATTTGCATTATGTCTCCTTCGATCTTCTTCAATCAGAATAAATACTATATTGCTCTTCTCAGTTATCTCATTGAGCCATGCTGCATCATGGAGCGACAACCATCTCAAGGAGATGAAATAAATTGTTCCATTGAATGCAGAAAATGAAAACCTTCGAGAACTTCAAATCAATACTACAGTTTAGACTGACCACTGGAAGAAATGTATTAAGCACATGAGCTTAAACTGCAAATTCATGTAGGGCAAAACAATAAACCACACCAGTACCATGGATAACTAACCGTGATGATTAGACAGAAGTAACTGGTTTACATGAAAAAGTTATCTTATACTCCAAGAACACTGCATTTGTATCAGACATCTTGCCATACAATCGCTACAATTTCAACAACAGAAGAATGCTGCCAGTCAGAGACAACACAATCTGTGCTTGTGCAAAATAAGGCTCTAGCTTCTTACACTCTAAAAGAAAAAAAGAGCAATGGGAGAGTCGAAGCTCATCACTCACATCTTCCTTAACAAAGATGTATCACTTGCACATTGTTGTAAACGACACATGTTGCCAAAGCATTTCTCTTAGCCTCATCAGGCCAATTTGATAGGATACAAATTCAAGAGGAAAACTAACATTTATACTCCAAGAGAGGAGAGTGTCGATTAGTTGGCATGTGGCTACATCAGAAGCAGTGGTGCTCACTGTTGACTCTGGAGAAAGCTGCCTAAAATATCTAGTAATCTTTATGCTTTGGACTATCTAACCTATATAGTTGTGGGTTGGAGGATTCTATAGTGCTGTGATCAATTTGCCAAAAAATAATTAAATATTCTTATAGCCTGCAGGTTCACAAGTAAGATATACTGTTATCCTTCACTTATTTAATATAGTATTTATGGAGGGCAATAATCAATATTTGGTCCGACACATGGGATTAAATTGGCAGAAGATACATCAAAAATAATTAAGAAAAAATCACATATTTCTAATGCTATCAAAATGAAGAAATCTGAAATTTCACAAATATAGAATTAGATTTTCAGGGCCAGTATGGTTAGAAAAGGATGACAAATTGACACAGCATCATATGAAATTAAAAATGAGACATCCTGTTTGACAAATTTTTTGGAATTTATTGATGAAGATGTCATAGCACAGGGATAGCAAGCAAAGCTAAATTAGTCACTATCGCCAGATTCACAACACAATGATCTTAAACATTCAATGACCCTCAAAATTGCTCAGTTGTTCCAATTCAGACTTTACAATTAACAGATCATGGTCACCAAGTTTATAAGTCGAACAAAAATTAATAACTTATTATTAATAATGTAACTTTAGCAGAACTTAGATAAACAATAAGGACACTCTAATTAATATCTATGATCCACATCATCCTTATCTGAATATTAGCCTCCACTCTCACACTGACAGACAGACATAGTTAAAGGATAAAATAAGAGAGAAAATACAAGTATCATAATTTGCCAGTTCGATCACTGCTTCAATGATGATTAGCAGGCCTTCATGAAATCCCTTAATGATGGGATGCACTACAAATACATGGAATTGTATATCCTGTTGCAATTTTGAAGCAACTAGTTAATGCAAACACCCTTTGCAAACTGCTGGAGACTTTTTACTTATTTCTTACAGACTGTGTTTCTTTTCTCAGAATTTTCAGCAAGTCAATAATTACAGAGAGCTAAAACGAAAAACAGTTTCCTAGTCCAGCAGCTTTTAAAGCAAAACTGCCTTCTCCCCAAAGGTCCAGTCAGCACCAGTTCAACGTTTGTTTTCTCTTTTAAGTTTCATCATTCTCTACGGTTGGTAAGCCAGCACTGGTCCTCCCTTGATTGACCAATTCAACATCCAAACATCTGTCAATCTGAGTTTAAAAATATCTCAGTGCCAAGTTATCTACAGTGTCCTTAGAGCAGTAATTAACATGCATTATGTTTACAGGCCAGTCCCAACAGCAAACATCAGTCTTTTTCTCTCTTTTTTTTCAAACGAGTTGCTGTGCAAAATTCAATCCTCAATTGTAAGTCACATTCCAAAATGAAAGTTGGAAAGATAAATAAAAAAAAGTGATGGTCTCAACAGATACTTTCAGCATAGACAAAAGGAGAAGCATTAGATGCTGTATGTTTGGATTTTCAGAAGATTTTTGATATGGTACCAAACAGAAGGCTAATAAATAAAATTACAACACATAGAATTGGGGACGATACAATAGCATGGACTGAGAATTTGTTAATAAACAAAAATCAGAGAATGGAAATAAACAGATAACTCTTAGGATGACAGCCTGTTACTTGTGAGGTAACATAAAGGTCAGTGCTAGGTCCACACTATTCACAATCTATATTACTGATTTGAATGTGGGGACCTATTGTAATGTTTTGAAATTTTACAATGACATCAAACTGGGTGGGAGGATAAGTTGTGAGAAGGTTGTAAGAAGGTTTTGATTGGACTTTGGCTGATTGGATGCACTAGATCATGACGGGTGCAATATTTCATGTAAGTAAGAGTGAAAGTATTCACTTCATTAGAATAAATGCAAAGGCAGAATATTTCTTAAGTGGTTGGGTATTACAGATGTCCAATGGATCTGGATGTCTTTGTCCACGAGTCAATGAAAGCTAGTATGCACATGCAGCAAGTTATTAGGAGGACCAGTTGAATTATGGTATTTATTTCAAATGGATTTCAGTGCAGAAATAAAGATGTCTTGCTGCATCAGTATAGAACCTTGGTGAATCCTCAAATGAAATATAGTGTACAATTTTGACCTTCTAATCTAAGGAAATCCAAGATGGCGCCGACGACGTGCAACTCTTGAGAGCTCCCTACAGCAGATCTAACTCCAACATTTCTTATCACCATTCTACTCTTTTAAATTTAAATTCTGTGAAAATTATTAATAATGTTATTTTTTCCCTCTGTCTTAAGTCTTTTTACAACCTCTGATCTGTACATTCTTGCTTACTATAATCTGCCTGCACGGTTTGTAAACAAAGCTTTCACTGTACTTCAGTACACATGACAATCAATCAATCAGTCAAGATACACTTGCCATAGAAGGAGTTCACAGGATGTTCACCAGATTAACTCCTGTGAAGGCAGGGGATTGTTTTATGAGGAGAGATTCAGCAAATGGTGTCAGGACCTGTAGATGTTCCAAGAATGTGAATTGATTTCATTTAGAGTTATAAAATTCTTACAGGACGATAGGGTGCAGATAGAACTTCTCTCCTGGCTGATGACTCTAGAAATAGGAGACAGAATTTCAGAATAACGGGCAGGCCATTTTTAACTGAGGTAAGGAAGAATGTTTACACTCTGTCTCATTGTAAATACTTCCCTTCAGTAAGCTGTAGCAATTCAATCATTGAACTCATTTCAGATAGAAATTGATAAGCTTTTTGGAGACTAATTGCATCAAGTGATGTGAAGGTAGTGCAGGAAACTGGCATTGAGGAGTTATCAGCCATGATCTAGAATGGAATAGCAGGTTTGATGGGCTGAATGGCCTCTTTTTCCTATGTTCATGTGAAAGCCCCAAAAAGCACATCAAATAACAGATCCTGCTGATTTCTTATCAACACACACAGATGATAGTGACTGATTTAGGTTACCAAATTTCAAAAAATATGAATCATTCATAAGTGAATCCAACTCTTCACTCTTCAAGATGTAGCCTTGCAACTTCCTAACCAACATATCCTATTCAGCCTGGAGGTGTTTCTGGTCCTTAATTGACATAATTATAGTTTTCAAGCAACAGGGCCCTAAAATAGAATGCCCCAGCAACTGTTTACCATCCAGCTGTCTATCTTGCCTCCTCAGACTGTGGATCCACTGTATTCACCAGGCTACAAGCTAGTTCCACAGAACAGATAAGCACTTATGATTAGTAGGATTGGTACTTCCCTGGGTGTCTCTGAACTCCCTTGTCCTGAACTGCAACAAGTGAATTATGCTTGTGGATGTCTTTGACCCCCAATCTCAGCTGCACTTAACTCCCAGTTTCTTTACCAGATAGCTGCCTTTCAGCTCCACTGAGCTGATAAAGTGCCCTTAGGATTTTTGTGTGAAGACACTTGCTCTACTCCTGACTTTCTCACTAACTAAAACTGAGTGCTGACTGTTGTTCACTGACATTTGATTGGCCTATTAATAACCTTCCTAGGGAGGATCGACCATAACCAGCAAGTATTACATTCTGGATTTGCTAAAAGCCCACACTACACAAATCATTTTGAAAACAAAACTCAAGTATCAATAGCAGAATCTGCAAGCACTTTTATCTCTCTATTTTTGTGTAAATAAACATTGACAATTACTCAGAGAGCCAGAGTTGTCAGTCAAGCAATGTTTTCCCCGAGGTTTAGCTGATTCAACAGACTAACGAATTTCTGAACTCTTAGCTAAAAGCGTTCAGACAATCTGGATTGATCTGGATGAAGGGACTGGGGGCATTCTGGCTAAGTTTGCCGATGATCCGAAGTTGGGTGGATAGGCAGGTAGTACGGAGGAGGTGGGGAGGCTGCAGAATGATTTAGACAGTTTAGGAGAGTGGTCCAGGAAATGGCTGATGAAATTCAATGTGAGCAAATATGAGGTCTTGCACCTTGGAAAAAAGAATACAGGTATGGACTATTTTCTGAACGGTGAGAAAATTCATAAAGCCGAAGTACAAAGGGATCTGGGAGTGCTAGTGCAGGATTCTCTAAAGGTTAACTTGCAGGTTGAGTCTGTGATTAGGAAAGCGAATGGAATGTTGTCATTTATCTCAAGAGGGTTGGAATATAAAAGCAGTGATGTGCTTCTGAGACTTTATAAAGCTCTAGTTAGGCCCCATTTAGAATACTGTGTCCAATTTTGGGGCCCACACCTCAGGAAGGACATACTGGCACTGAAGCGTGTCCAGCGGAGATTCACACGGATGATCCCTGGAATGGTAGGCCTAACATACGATGAACGGCTGAGGATCCTGGGATTGTATTCATTAGAGTTTAGAAGGTTGAGGGGAGATCTAATAGAAACTTACAAGATAATGCATGGCTTAGAAAGGGTGGACGCTGGGAAGCTGTTTCCGTTAGGTGGGGATACTAGGACCCGTGGGCACAGCCTTAGAATTAGAGGGGGTCAATTTAGAACAGAAATGAGGAGACATTTCTTCAGCCAGAGAGTGGTGGGCCTGTGGAATTCATTGACACGGAGCGCAGTGGAGGCCGGGACGTTGAATGTCTTCAAGGCAGAGATTGATAAATTCTTGAACTCGCAAGGAATCAAGGGCTATGGGGAGAGTGCGGGTAAGTGGAGTTGAAATGCCCATCAGTCATGATTAAATGGCGGAGTGGACTCGATGGGCCGAATGGCCTTACTTCCACTCCTATGTCTTATGGTCTTAATCTCTGAGGTATATGAAACATGAATTCTTTAAAAGCTGACACAACTCCATGAAAATTGTGAGGCACTAGGACACGTCTAGTCAGCCAAAAGAACCTAAGATATAAAACACTTGTCAAAATTGCTTATAAGACAAATTCTTTAGAACATAATAGTTAAGAGACAATTATGTCCTGTAAAACATATTTCCCAGTGCACTAAAAGGGAATTGTGAGATCTCACTTAATAAATTACACCCACCAGACATTAAGAGGAAAAGTCTTTCATTCCTGATGTGTTCTAGAATCTACAACTGTCTTGATTTCACAGTGTTTTCAATCCATCACTTAGTTTCGATTTTTGATTTATTTTTTGTCAGCTAAAAACAATTGTTTTAACAAGACGGTTCCATTGTTCTGTAAAATCATTTTTAATTAGGAAAATTGAAATATATTTAATTTATTGCATTAACTTTTCACTTACAGCCAAGTGTTTGTATTCTGCAGCAGACGAAGAGCCAGGTAAGCAAGCCACAGATTTCTCAGCATCTGCTCTGTTCTTGAACCTGGACTGAGTATCTGGACTATGGTTCCATGAAGAAGAGCAATCAAAATGTTATGGTGCCATTCATTTCTGAACCTAACTTTTAACTTCCTCAAGCCAATCAACAGTATTAGCTCGTCATTTTTTTTCATAGAATGTGGGCACTGCAGGCAAAGTCAGCATTTATTACCCTTCCCTAATTACCTGTGAACTGAGTGGCTTGGAAAAGGGCAGTAAAGGGTCAATCACATTGCTATGGGTCAGAAGTCACATTCACGTTGGACTAAGTAAGGACAACAGATTGCCTTCCTTAAAGAACATTTATGAACCAGATGGGTTTTTCCATGACAGTTAACTAGAGTTTCACACTCAGCATTACTGAGACTAGCTTTCAATTTTAGATTTATCAACAAAATGAATTTAAATTCCACCAGCAGAGATTTGAACTGGTATCCTGAAATGCAATGACTATTGTGGCATTATTTCACCAGCATGCATAGCTCTGCATTTGCTCCTGGTCTTTAAATTTACAGCACAAAAAATTCTTGTGTATTCGACAGAACACTTACTTCATTGTCTGTTTCTGAAGGATATCTTGGTCAGTTGCATTCAATGTCACAACAACACTGCCTATTGGGATGTTCTCCGGTTTGACTACGATTGTTGGGTCCGGATTGAAAACAGGCGGCTCATTCACATCAAGAACTGTGACTTGCACGGTGGTGGTGGAACTGGAACCATAACTAATCTCAGGCATGATTGGATCTTCATTTTCCACCTTAATCAGCAGTGTGTGAAATGCAGATCTTTCATAATCCAAAGGCTGAAATGAAATACATTTTTTAAAATGTTGTAGTTACTCGCATTGGTAAACGAATTCAGAATCAAATTCTCAATTACAGATGCAAAGCAATTTCTTGAAATAGCTTTATTGATTTATAATTAATCTCCAGGAGTAGTAGGTCAATATGTAAAACGTAACTGCTCATTTGCTTGAATCAATTTTTATCATTGAACATTTTGATCTCGAAGGAATGAAAATCATTTCAATACTACTTTGTGGAATTCAATAATAGTCCACTCAATGTTCTCTTTCTCTTCTCCCCTTCTGTTCTACAAGGCATGGACTCCCACACTGTGATAGAGTTCTACAGTGTTCCTTTGGAAACTTGCCAATTTACGTCAGCATTTTGATTGTTAATATTGCCAACTTTCTGAAATATGGAGGCAAACCCAATACATTTCTCACCCAGTTTTCACCTCCTTGCGCTTTCTGCAGGAGTAAATGAATGTTGAGTAAAGGGTTGATTTTACTGAATTCATTGGCAGTCAGGCCACTTGTAAAATTGCTCCTGCCTGAGTACTACGGCTAACGTCAGTTAATTCATCACGGGCAGTCATTCAACTGGGAGTCCTTATGTTTTCTGTGGCACTGAGATAAGACTTTTGAATTTGATCGTTGAAAAAAAAAAGCGTCAGGTCTTCCAACTGCTTATATTCCCAAAAGGAAAAAGCAGTGAAACTTAAGAATGATACGTGCTGTCTGACTTGTATACTTTGAAATGCACCTCTAATATGACGAATACATTCATTTCTAAATATTACTGTTTTTATCACTAGTCTATCCCTCTGCTGATGACTGTGATTTGGTTGGAAGGTACTTTTTAACATATAGGGCAACATCACAGTGAAAACCCTTCTTCTCACTGTATTTCCATTGCAGGGAGTGGAATAAAGTAGGTTCAAATGACAGCAGAGAATTCAGAAGGGACAAAGAGAATGAATATCCTGGAGGTAGGATTAAACAAAAAGACACAGGAGAAGAACACCACAAGGGAAAATGAGACTTGCATTTTTATTACACCTTCCACAACCATGGATATGTCAAAGTGCTTTTGTAGCCTCCGAGGCCCTTTTGAATTTTAGTGGCTGTTGCAATATCCAATTTTCACACTGGAAACTTCCACAAACAGCAACATGACCATGTAATCTTCTTCTGGTAATGCGAATCGAGGGATAAATATTGGCTGGGACCTGAAGGATAACACCGTTGTTCTTCTTCAAAATAGTATCATGGGATCTTCTACACCCATTTGGGAGAGCAAACTGGCTCTCGAGTTAATGTTTCATGCAAAAGAGAGCACCTCCAACTATGCAATTCTCCCTTAATAATACATAGGTGCGTTAGTCTTGATTTTTGTCCTCAAGTCCCAGAATGCAAGTTAAACCTGCAATGTTTTGACTCAAGGAATGAGTGTTCCATCGGAACCCTGCCTGATATGGTCATTCACATACCTTTCCAGCTACCGTTGTACTGTTGTATATCACATTTCCTGAATATTTAGCCGAAAATTAAAAACACTTGATTGCACCTGACAGCATATTTATAAAAGTCTGCAGACGTACAAGTGAAAAGATATTGCTAATTTGTCTGTAATGCTGCTGCATTTTTGTTATCTTTCAAAGACAGCTAGAGGCAAAGAATGCCAAAGTTGGAAGAACAGTTAGCTTCAGGCCCTTTAGTAAACACAAAGAGGAATCCCTACAAATCATGGGCAGCCACAATCATAGCTGGTATAAAATGGAAACATGGAAAGAGAACTGAGAGGTTCAGGTTAATAGTAAAGCATAGCCCTTTCCGAACTGTGGGTTTTCCTTCTCTTTTATTGTTTTTGATTCGTGACTCAGAATATTTTCTGAAATGAACATGCATTGTCTTTCACAGATGCTGAATGCTCACAGAAAGACACAGCAATGCACTCCACCAGAGGGACCACATCCTCCATCTGCTTCACCCAATCCATCATGGCACTTTTATTGTTCAAGGACCAGCCTAGATATTCATAATTAGCTGGTTTGGTGAGTGAAAATTTCACCCAGTAAAAGATCTGGGTCAGAATGATAAGGAAAGAACCATCTCTTCAGTTATGGTGCTTCCAGTTTAACTCTTTGATGTAATTGTGGCAAAATACCAGGGTCACCATCTTGACTTACTATCTGGCCAATGTGTGAAACTAATTTAAACTGTGATCTTAACTTCTTCCTCAATATGTAGTGCCATCTAAGCAAAAGGAAATTGGGAACTTTGTGCCAGTAATTGCACCCATGAACTCCTTGAAGATTGAGTAATACGCATTTCAATAAAATTTCATTTCCAGGCAGTAGGGAAAATCTCCTTATGTCGTAATATAGTCCCAGTAATTGTACATAATCCCCATCTCTGATAAATAGCATAATGTGAGAAACACCCCAAAAAGTATGATAATCCATGCAGGTCGAAGACTTCATGAAGCTGCTTTAAGAGCTGTTGTCCCTTTTGAATTAACACAATAGCTTGAAAAACACTCCAGCTTGGGACTTCCAGGACATAATTGAGACTGTACATTCGGTTTTCATATAGATCTTCAATCCAACTGAGCTTGTTACCAAACAGAGGGCTGCAATGAGTGAGGGTAAATATTGCCAATTCTCTGGCAGTGACAATGCAATTACATCAATTCAGCTTCTTCAAAACCTTATAGAGGTGGGAGTAACAGTTCGTGTCTAGGAGGCAATGCTTCAGATGCACTGAAATCTGCTGCTTAAAGCCTGTCAACTGCACTGGGCCGAGTATCGCATAAATCTTAGGGTGTCCATGGATTCAAATCAGCCAAAAACTTCAGTCTCCAGGCATTCAGCAGCACTATATTAGAGAAGGATTTTAAGGTTATGAGCAAAAACAACTTTAGATATGATCAGATACAGACATGAGATAGCTACAGCAGCGCAAGATTCTGAAGTAATTGGCAAGATACATTTCTCAGAATTTGATATATTGCAACATATCCTCCGGTGTTCCTTCTTTTGTTGTTATTGTCGTCATTTTCTGTAAAGATTCAAAACACATTAGATAAAGAATGCAAAAAACACTTGAAATAACTCTTTCACTTCAAGATGCGCCAAAGTACTTTTAAGCATAGCCATAGTTGTAATAATAAGAGATGTGGCAGCCCATTTACGTACAATATTGGCCCACAGCCAGTAATGAGAGAGAAATAGCCACGTTATCGATTTCATGATTGGTGAAGGGTAAATAATAGTTAGAACATCTGAAGAATTTCCCTAGTCTTCAATATGCTGTGGGATCCTTTGTGCTCCTTAGAGATTGGAGACAGCTTGGTTTTATAGCTGAAAGATGCCTCTATATCTGACTAACTCCCTCACTACTGCACTGAAGGATCAGCCTAGATTATGTGCCATAGTCTGTGGAGTGGTCTTGGAACCATGATTAGACTCAAGAGTCTGCTGCTATTGAGTCAAGCACAGTACTTTTAAATCAGCTGGATGATTTAAAGGCGATCACAAAGCACTGTCATTCAGGCACAGAATACATTTTTTTCACGAAGAGGTTGATAGAGATTGTTTATCTTAAGACACATGGAGCTGGCATTATGGTGGACTCCTGTGAATCTTCCTCATGATCACAGGATTGTTGTCTAGCACCACTTACTCCTCGTCTTTTCTAACTGGAAGTCTCAATTCCTTTGTGTCAGCTGATGTACAAAGCCACTGCCATTCTGAAAACCTCTGCTCTACTGCAACGTTTTCTTGATCTGCCTAGAATGGAAATTGAACTTAAATTCCAGTGAGCTCCACAACGCTACTAACTCCCAAAGCCTCTGTCTTCAGATAATGAAAAAAAAATCACCATTACTTCTTGATGATGGTACTGCGTGTTTTCATGAAGCATTCAGTCATACTACTCTGGCTGAGCATTGCAGGTGTATAACTTAACTGAGAGTAAACATACCACAGCTAATTTACAGGCAGTGTGCAGTGAAACACATCAGGAAGTTGTTAGCATTCCAGATTATCTGAACGTTCAGTGAAAAAAATCTTTTCCCTTGCTGGGCTTTACATTTATACAGCACCGCTCACAACGTCAGGACATCCCAAAGTGTTTTGTAGCCTATGAAGTACTTTAAAAGTAGAAGTCATTGTCTTGATGTGGAGAACTCTTCAGCTGATTGTGGAGTCACAATCAGCACAATGTGACTTACATCAACAGAGTATGCTTGGAAGGAATCTTGATATATAACAATGTAAATGCTGACATCATCATTAGAGTCACAGTCAAGGCAGTGCCTCAGGAGAAACATTTTGAAAAGCATGTTTCAATATCTGACGCATCTGTCAAGATTCCAGGGGAAAAAAACCTTCCTCATAAAATGCTGTTTTTTAAAAAAAAACCATTCTCGCAGATGTAATGATCCAGTAAGCAGGTTAGATGTTGCCCACTTGCACGTCACTATGATATCCAGGTTTTCTTCCTTTTTGATCCAGATCCTCATAATCCTCCTACTCAAAGCACAGGAAACCAGAGAGAAATTAATTATTCAATCGTGCTGAACACACGATAAAATAACTCCACAGATGCCAGTATTCTGTCATCAAGTCACCCTTCATTTACACGTGGCGAGTCCTTGACACTGATCCAGCTTCCTCAGAGCCAGCTCTCAGAGTGAGCAGAACCTCTGATACTCCTGTTTATATCTATCAGCTGGGGCTCCCTGATTGGACCAGGTTAACAACTCCAATCAGGGAACTTATATTCTATGAGGTCCACTTGGTTGACCTCATTACAATCACTACACTTGACATTCTTCATGGGTTTCCAGAAAGACTCTTTAACTACTTAAAAAAATTGGAGCTTTAATGCCGTAGAAGTATAAAATTGCAGACCCAGCCTTCTAAGCAAGGTTTCAATCTTTTCCTGTTTGTTCGGTAATGCAAATACTCAGGGCTACCTTCTTTATGATGGCAGTAATCTTCAAAGGTGTTGAGAGGGCTTAAACGTTGTGGAATTTTGACAGACATTTTCTCATGTTTCCTACCAGCCGCCTCTGCAATTTGTTAAAATGCAACAGGGCACATGTTCAGCAGATGAACCAAAAGACACAGCCAGAAACCAGCAGAGAAATCATGTCAGCAAATATGCAATTGGACTTGTGGAAAAAAGATGTCTATGTCCCATCTTGCTTGTCAATAAGTTTGAAAACTGTGGGAAGTGAACATTTATCTTAGGGACATTGGAGTGTTCTATCAATGAGCAATTGGGCAAATAAAGAAATTCACCCTTTGGAGCTTGAAAAGAATCTATGCTCTAGAACTGGTTCACAGTGAGATGATAGAATACTAGCCTATCATCTATATACAGTCAAGTTTCCCCAGTATATTAGCAATTGGATGAGAATAGCAGCAATCTATGGATACACATAAATACACTCGCTTGCTTGACCTGATGGAAAGTAATTTCAAACAGCAACTATAATGGATGAAGAAAACAGAAATGAGTAACATAATATTTAAAATATCCTTAACATATGGCTTTGTGTGTCTCGAGTAACATTGCAATTCAAATTATCATTTATTTGTAAAGAAATCAATGGTGTTTTGTTCACTGAAGAGTGTGAAAGATTGAGCACCATACAGGAAAAACTTACTTTGTCAACAAATAACATTCCATCATTGTTCTTCGGATTTGTCTCAATTTTGAAGTTCATGTCAGGGTTTCCATTGATAATGGTGTAGACAGCTCTCCAAGCTCCAGTAGCTGGGTCATCATTGTCTTCTACAGTAAGATTCACTATAATTCCAGTAAATCCTTCGTTCACTGTAGCTTGGAACTGATATTAAAAAAAAAACATTGTTATCTCTAAGTAGCTGCAAGACTTCAATTATCACAGCAATAAAATAGAATAAATTATTCAAGTACTCTGCCTCATTTCCTGTGAACTTTACAGCCTGTTTTGATTCCTATAACATTCGGTTACGCTTCCTATCACCAGATAATTAAAATATTTCACCTTACGGAGAAATTAAATTTATATTAGACTGTGATCTAAACACATTATTTGAACAACCTTTTATTTGTTGCTATTGCTTCAGTGCAGACAATGAAATCAAATCTCTTGATTGACATGTGTAATAGGTACGCATCTATTACGGAACCAGGTTGTCTTTGTTAATCACTGGAGTCTTCAGCAATGTGGCACATAGCTCCTATTATAGCTATACTCTCAACATGGGGAATCTTACTTGCCCTATCATTTGAAGTGCATTTGATCATTTCGCAATTGAAGTGATGATGGTTATCCTCAGATTACACCAAAGCTTAAAAACAGGAGCAAACACAGAAATTGCTGGAGAAACTTAACATCCTGAAGACTCAAAATGTTAACTCTACTTTCTCTCCACAGTTGCCGCCTGATCTGCTGAGTTTCTTTACTAATATCAGTTTTTGTTTCAGATTTCCAGCTTTCATAGTTCTTTGCTTTACTTAAAAATAGGAGGCTGGAGAGTAGAATCTGTAACATTTTACACAGAAGGTAGGAGCAGGACCGGGCCATTCAAACCCTCGAGCCTGCACCTCCATTCAATATGATCATGGCTCATCATCGAGCTCAATACCCCAATCACACATATCCCGTGACCCTTTTAGCAGCTATATCTACCTCCTTCTTTATGAGTGGCACAGTGCCTCAGTGGTTAGCACTGCTGCCTCTCAGTGCCAGGAACCTGGATCCTATTCTGCTGGGTGACCATCTGTGTCAGGTTTGCACATTCCTGTGTGTCTGTGTGGGTTTCCTCTGGGTGCTCCAGTTTCCTCCTTTAGTCCAAAGATGTGCAGGCTAGGTGAATTGGACATGCTAAATTGCCCACTGTGTCCAGAGATGTACAGGCTGGGTGAATTCGCCATGGGGAATGTAGGGTTACAGGGATAGGGTAGGGAGAGGTGCGTATGGGTGGGATGCTCTTGGGAGAGTTGGTGTGCAATAAATAGGCCAAATGGCGTGCTTCTACATTGTAGTGATTCTATGATTCTTGGAAACACAATGTCTTGGCCTCAACCACTTTCTGTGGTAGTAAATTTCACAGGTTCACCACCCTCAGGTGAAGAAATTTCTCCTCCTAGAGACGTAGACATAAACAGCACTTTGGTCCAACTTGTACATGCCAACCAGATATCCTATATAAATCCAATCCCATTTGCATGCACTTTGCCCATATCCCTTCAACCCTTCCTATTCATATACCCATCCAGGCGCCTTTTAAATGGCGTAATCAGACCAGCCTCCACCACCTCTCCTCTCACTTTAAAGCTACGCCCTCAAGTTTTGGACTCCCCAACCCCGGGAAAAAGACTTTGTCTATTTACCCTATCCATGCCCTTCATGACTTTATAAACCTCTATAAGGTCACCCCTCAGTCTCCGATGCTGCAGGGAAAATAGCCCCAGCCTATTCAGCATCTCGTTATAGTTCAAACCCTCCAACCCTGGCAACATTCCTGTAAATCTTTTCTGAATCCTTTCTAGTTTCACAACATCCTTTCCATAGGAGGGAGACCAGAATTGCATGCAGTACTTCAAAAGTGGCTGAATCAATGTCATGTACAGCCACAACATGACCTCCCAACTCCTGTACTCAATTCACTGACCAACAAAGGCAAGCATATCAGATGCCTTCTTCATTATACTATCTACCTGTGACTCCACTTTCAAGGAACTAATGAACCTGCACTCCAAGGTCTCTTTGTTCAGCAACATCCCATTCTAAAAAGGTTTATGTCTTATCATTGAACTATTACCCCTGGTTCTGGAAACCCCACCATTCGACTCATTCTTCGTACGTCTAATCAATTATGTACTGTTAGAATTTTATGGGTTTCTATGTAAGCCCCTCTCATTTTAGAAGCATTTCTTGCCATCAAAGATACTACCTGGTCATGAAATTTAGGTTCCTTAGAGAAAATGTCGAGATGGAGCACTTGATTTTAATGATGTTGTGAGAATCCTTCTTTTCAGAGCAGTAGATTTGTCCAAAAATTCTAGTCAATTCTGGCTTATGCCAAATGTTTTGTTTTATAAATTCCCAAACTCTTCAATTGCAGATGTTTATAATCACACTACAGAGGATTATGGAGAGTTTTGTAATGGACCTTACACTGAGACTTTCACCAGACCTTCATCCTTAACACCAAACAATGAGATATTCTCTGCAAAATAATTGGAGATCACTAACATAGCTAACTGAACACCATAAGTAAGAAGCAATATGCTATACAATACAATAGAGCACATGAACAGGCCCTTCTGCCTACCAAGCTTGTACTAATTCCTAATGCTTATTTAGACACTACTTATTGCCCATATACAGTTTCTATCCCTCTGTTCGCCTCCCACTCATATGCCTATCGTGCAAACGTGCCTACTTCTAGTGGCAGTGCATTCCAGTCACCCAACACCATCTGTGTGAAAAAATACTCCCTACACTTCTCCCCTAAACTTTCCCCCGCTGACCTAGAATCTGTACCCTCTTGCAGTTGACCTTTCCACCCTGGGAAAAAGCCTCTGACTATCCACCCTATCCATGCCTTTCATAATTTTGTAGACTTCCATCAGGTCCCCCATCAGCTTCCATTCTTACAGTGAAAACAATCCAAATTTATCCAATCTAATCCTCATAACTATAACCCATTTGAAACACGTTCTGCAGTCAACATGATGTTGTCCTACCCAAAACTGGAGCAACCACTGTGGTCTTATCCTGATAGCCACTACTGGTACCTCATGGTATCCAATGCCAATTCCAATCTGTGGTTCAGACTATGGGTTGTTTGAAGTGGTTTGTTGCCACCAACCCTGCTTTGTCTATTCTTTGTCTCTACTGTCTAATGACCAGGAGTAGCAGATACACCACCATGGAATCTTTATAGAAAAGGCATTGCTCTTCATTGACAAAAAGGTGTATTGCAGGATAGTAATGAGTGCAGCCGCAACACCATCAAGAATAAATTCTAGGACCTTTAGGAGTGTACACAATACATCTATCATCTCCAAAGGCTCATGTCGAACTCACTACCTCAACCCAGGGTTATGGTGACATCAAAAAGGATGGAGTTCAATGTAACAAGAACATTAACATCTTCAGAACTTTATTACCTTAGATTACAACCCACCTACAATGAGCATCAATAACAATTTTTAATGCAATTGTTGGAAGGCAATATTAGCCCAGCTTTACAAAACTCATCATCTCCAATATTGCTCATATCCTGCACAACACAGACACTTCTGGCCTATTGTAAACCCAAAATGGCTGGGGAAATGAAGCTTCTAATAATCTTATTGGCTGGACCTTATTGACATGTATTGGATCTGAGCCATGCTGGAATCCAGGAAGGAAAGCTAGTGGTAGGATATTGCAGCCAAGGAACCTAATCAATGATTCCATGTAATTGCAGCATAGGTTGTAGAGTGGGAATGCTAGAAAATAAGTCAGGGAGAAAAAGAGAGACTGCAATGGTAAAATGCAGTAGGCAGAAGACTTTCTTGCAGGCCAAGAAAGAATGCGAGAAAAAAAAACACATCCTGTGAAATCAGATATCTTTCCACCTTTCATTAGCCTTTCCTTACCCCTGGCAAATCCATGCAGTTGCAAAGAGTTGATATCAGTGCAGGAGACTCAGATAGCATATTATCCACTGTTGCAAAGTGGCAGCAGTCCATTGGTGTGGTATATTACGGACATACTTCCCATATTTCAGTTTTAACAGCTACTCCCTAATGGGGTCCCTAAAATATTCCCCAAGCTGACCCTTTACCACTCATCATGATGGTAGTTAATACAGAGGCTGACGTCTCTCGTTGAACCAGGCAGTTTTGAAAACGATAATGCAAAGATAATAATCTGATTTTTCTGCCCTGACAGCTTAGTGTTAGTTTTTATTAGCCTTAGCTTGCTGAGAATACCATGTCAGTTAATTTTTGTTGAACATTTTAAGACTTGAAATAATTTTCATCCAAAAATGAACAAACAAAGCAAAAACTGGCTTAATCAATTACCGTTATTTTAAAGATCTTTTGTTCTCAATATGATTTATGACAATGTTATTTTTTTCTCTGTTGGTGGCATATATGAACATTAACATAATTTCTCGTCGCATAAATACATATCATTGTTGAAAATCTAACTGCTATAAAATACAACTGGCAATTTCAGATAACACATAAGTCTAATTGCAGGGATGGACTTAAATTGTTATCTGCACAATTGAGTGCCAAGAAACCTCTGTAACTAATAAATTATGATGGCTCAAGAGAATACTTCTGGCGTTCACTTAGCTTCCACAAGTGTCTCAGAGAAGGTCCTGCTTCTCTATATTCCTTACAATATTTAGGACTGCTTTGGTTATAATGGCAGAAGAAAATCATTTTGTTTATTAAATGCAGCCTTAAGCTTCATAGTTAGTCCACCCAATAAGAGATCTATGTTGCAATGGTGTTTGAAGCAAAAGGAGAATATTTGCAAAAAATAAGAGAAATATGAAGAACATAATGTAGCTGGTCAGCCTCACTGGGGTAGTGCACTGGAAATCTTTGCTTTGCTATTTCAATAATCATCAGATAAGTTCAATACTTTATCAAAAATACGAAAGGTCCCATTTACCTGTCGGACAAGTCCTCGTTAGCAAAAACACTTCTGTACTTAAAAAGAACCGTTTATTACAGTAAAATACTCTAACCATAGGTAAACGATCATGTACAGTCAACAATGTTGATGTATAACTTTATTTATTAAAACTCTAACCTCTCTTATGGCAATGCGTCCCCACAGACACATATAGGTACCTGCAAACAGATGCAGACAGCCAAATAATTGGTGCTATGGATGGAGGGAAGGAAACTGAGGACACAATTCAATGACTCCAGTCCTCAGGGTTCACTGAGATGATCCTCTGGCTGTGAGGATTTTCTGTCTTCAGTCTCTTTTCACTCTATGCAGGAAGGACAGGTGATAGGTACTAATATAGGTGATTGGTTACCTGTTAAAGGCCATGGCTTATAGCAACTATGGGGAAAAATAAACTAGCTTTCTTCGGGCTTTAGATGTTTCCCCGGAGAGAAAGATATGCCATCAGCTCCTTGCATTGGAACAAATGCTTCTGCCAATATCATGCACACCCACAAGCTATTCAGTTACAGAGGAGCCAATTCAATATTTGCTGCCAGGCTGGTGTCTTTGCCTAATCAGCAACCTGTTCCCAACTAAATCTCTCTAAGTGCAGAACCCCTGGTAACAGATCATCGACAAACAGCCTCCTCTAACAAAGCAGCAGTGTGAATGGGACATACAATCGGTTCAATGGCTTGCTTTTCTAAAATGCAGCAATTCCTTCCTTCGACAATCCTTGATTTCTAAAACAGTACTTATCCAATTTGAGTCCACAATCAAAAATGAAGTAAAATTTTAAAAAATGCAGTCTTCACATGGTACAAATATTGAATATGAAGGAAAAATGGAGATCAAAAGATACCGGGGTAATTTCAGCTTTGCAAAATCAGCATTTTGGGTCCAAATTTCACTAGCATTGTTGACATGAAGTTATGGCCAAAGTTTTTATAATATTTCCTGTTTCATTCTGATTAAGGAAAACATTAACTTTATTTTAGAAACATCTCATTAGCATTTCATCTCACCATGCTGCCGTAAGACAGAGCAAGATCATATGACATTGCATCAATTAATGCTGATGATATATAATCTCTCATTAGCAGATCACACAGTCAGACCTAAACCCTGACACTGCAGATTCTGTTCAAATCTATCAAAAGCGTGTGAACCAATGCAATCAGACAAGATTTATAAAAGTGTGTTTATATTTTTCACACTGCAATAAAGTAAGTCTTTGATGGATTGGTAAGCTGATGCAGTTTTATTAATACTTTTTGAGATTAGTTTAATTTCAGTTGTAAGTATTTTAAACGATTTTGCCTGGACCACTATTTAAAACAAAAACTGGAAATGACTATGCAGGATCCATTAACTCATTTTATTAATGTAAACTGGTTACTGTTTTAAGAAAGTAGTAATTTGGCAGAAAATTCTATTTTAATTAATGGTTTTGCTTCAAGTTGAATTTTAAAATAAAATCCTCAAAGAACTATAAGTGAGTGCAATTCACAAAACATTTTAATAGTTTAAAATTTGGTCCTGGCTATTTTTTGCCAATGCTTTTCAAGCCAGTGCAAAAGATAGCAGAGTTTTGATTTGCACGGGATGTAACTTGAATTTTATGATGCACAATGTATTGTGCTTGGCTGACTGATTTCAATTGACTCGACGTTCTCCCCCATGAACAAGCTATATGTACACTGTTTTTGTTATGTTAATCTTTTGAATGAATTCAATGCAACAAGCTGAAGTCAATTTTGGGAAACAGAAATATCTAGTCTCTACATTCCGCCATCAGTTTTGTTGCAGAACAGAAGTAGACAAATTACTGCAACACAGACGCAGAGAAAATTACTTGTCCATTGTTGTTGTATTTTGTTTGTATCTCAGCTTCCAGTAAGCACTCATGTGACATTTCCACTCCTTACACCTTGTTCACATTTCAAATGACAATGTCAATGTAATGCAAATCAGGACCAAATTACAGCAAGTTTTCTATTATTGGCTCAGAGTCAAAACAATTGCATTGAGACCAACCCAAGCTCACTTAATTTAATACTCATGGTGAGACGTCATCAGTCTAGGAAGGATTCAAATTCAAGGCAGTGAAATGTGAGTACAGTGATTTAACATAATGTCTGATTTTCTGAAGAAGGGTCCAGACCCGAAACATCAGCTTTCCTGCTCCTCTGATGCTGCTTGGCTTGCTGTGTTCATCCAGCTCTACACCTTAAATGTCTGATTTAATTGCTTTGTTCTGAAATATTGTTCTCAGAGTTCATCTCCCATTTAAATATATTATAGAGTTCTACTCATGTATTGTGCCATTCTGGTATCCAATCATCTAGACTGTATCTAAGTGTCTCTTTGTAGTTGAGGTAAATATTATGGACAATAACATACCTACTTCCTAAGACATAGGAGATAACAAGCATGGGGCTGGATGAACACAGCAGGTCAAGCAGCATCATAGGAGCAGGAAAACTTGACGTTTCGGGCCTAGACCCTTCATCAGAAATGGGGAAGGGGAAGAGGGTTCTGAAATAAATAGGGAGAGAGGGGGAGGCCGATAGAGGATGGATAGAGGAGAGGATAGGTGGAGAGGAGGCAGACAAGTCGAAGAGGCGGGGATGGAGCCAGTAAAGGTGAGTGTAGGTAGGGGGGTAGGGAGGAGATAGGTCAGTCCAGGGAGGACGGACAGGTCAAGGGGGCGGGATGATGTTAGTAGATAGGAGATGGGGGTGGGGCTTGAGGTGGGAGGAGGGGATGGGTGAGAGGAAAAACAGGTTAGGGAGGCGGGGACGAGCTGGGCTGGTTTTGGGATGCGGTTGGGGGAGGGGAGATTTTGAAACTTGTGAAATCCACATTGATACCATTGGGCTGCAGGGTTCCCAGGCTGAATATGATTTGCTGTTCCTGCAGCCTTCGGGTGGCATCACTGTGGCATTGTAGGAGGCCAAGGATGGACATGTCATCTGAGGAATGGGAGGGGGAGTTGAAATGGTTCGCGACTGGGAGGTGCAGTTGTTTGTTGCGAACTGAGCGCAGGTGTTCTGCAAAGCGGTCCCCAAGCCTCCGCTTGGTTTCCCCGATGTAGAGGAAGCCACAACGGCCTGTCCGTCCTCCCTGGACTGACCTATCTCCTCCCTACCCCCCTACCTACACTCACCTTTACTGGCTCCATCCCCGCCTCTTCGACTTGTCTGCCTCCTCTCCACCTATCCTCTCCTCTATCCATCCTCTATCCGCCTTCCCCTCTCTCCCTATTTATTTCAGAACCCTCTTCCCCTCCCCCATTTCTGATGAAGGGTTTAGGCCCGAAACGTCAAGTTTTCCTGCTCCTATGATGCTGCTTGACCTGCTGTGTTCATCCAGCCCCATGCTTGTTATCTCGGATTCTCCAGCATCTGCAGTACCTTTTATCTCTTTATCTCAGTGATTGTAGCTCTGGACAATGCCCTGTCTCTTGAAGGGTTTAGGCCCGAAACGTCAAGTTTTCCTGCTCCTATGATGCTGCTTGACCTGCTGTGTTCATCCAGCCCCATGCTTGTTATCTCTTAAACAGCTTAGTTACTTTAATCAGAGATAGTAAGAACTGCTCTTGCTGGAGTCAGAAATAACACAGTGTGGAGCTGGAGGAACACAGCAGGCCAGGCAGCTTCAGAGGAGCAGGAAAGCTGACATTTCGGGTCGGGACCCTTCTTTGGAAATGGGTGAGGGGGAAGGGAGCTCTGAAATAAATACAGAGAGGAGGGGTGGGGCTGGGGAATGTAGGTGGGATGGTGATAAGCGATAGTTACTTTAATCAACCTATTCAGACATTTGGTTTCATCACGTTATCTGCCATCATAAAGTGACGCGGGTTATTATGTGGCATGCTGGGGACACACTGCCCATATTGTAGTGTTTACCAGCCTGGCACCACAAAATCTGGGGATGCAATGGCCTCCTGGTATTATTGTTGGACTGTTAATCCAGAGACCCAGATAATGTTCTGGGAATCCAGGTTTGAATCCCGCCATGGCAGATGTTGGAATTTGAATTCAAAAATATTTGGAATTAAGAGTCTAATGATGACCATGAATCCATTGTTGATTGTCATGAAAAACACATCTGGTTCAATAATGTCCTTTAGGGAAGGCAACTGCCATTCTTACCTGGTCTGGACTACATGTGACTCCAGACCCACAGCAATGTGGTCGACTCTCAACTGCCCTCAAGGCAATAAGGGATGGGCAATAAATGCTGCTTAGCCAGTGACGCCCTCATCCTTTGAATGAATTAAAAAAAACCCGAGGCTGACTACAACCCATTCATCATGGGGTGGAGGGGAGAGGTTAACATCAAGTCTGATAGCTGTATCTGAATAAGAAAGCTTCAAATACACTGGTGCAAAGAGAATAGCCTGATTTTCTTCCCTGATGTGGCATAATAAATGAATGAAGCTTTGGTCAGGAAAAAAGAAGGCATACATTGGGTTTAAGCTATCAGGCTCAAGTGAACGCCTAGATGTCGATAAAAATTGGACGAGTACACTTCAGAGGGAAATCAGAAGACCAAAAAGTGGGTATGAGATGGATCTGGCCGATAAGGTTAAAGATAATCTCAAGAGGTTTTATAGCTGTATGAAAAGTAAGAAGGTGGCTAGGGAGAGAATAGGCCCCCTTAAAGATCAGCACGGTGGTCTACGTGTGGAGCCACAGGAGATGAGGGAGATTTTTAATGAATATTTCTCCTCAGTGTTTACTGAGGAGAGAATCATGGATGCCAAGGAAATAAGGCAAACAAGAGGAGGTGTTTATCGCCTTAAAGCATGTAAAGAACAAAGAACAAAGAACAAAGTACAAAGAAAATTACAGCACAGAAACAGGCCCTTCAGCCCTCCAAGCCTGCGCTGATTCAGATCCTCTTTCTCAACCTGTTGTCAATTTTCCAAGGGTCTATATCCCTCTGCTCCCTGCCCATTCCTGTATTTGTCTAGATACATCTTAAATGACGCTATCGTGCCCGCCTCTACTATGTCCGCTGGCAACGCGTTCCAGGCATCCACCACCCTCTGTGTAAAGAACTTTCCACGCATATCTCCTTTAAACTTTTCCCCTCTCACCTTGAAATCGTGACCCCTAGTAATTGAGTTCCCTGCTCTTGGAAAAAGCTTCCAGATATCCACCCTGTCTCTACCTCTCGTGATTTTGAAGACCTCAATCAGATCCCCCCTCAACCTCTGTCTTTCTAATGTAAATAATCATAAACTACTCAACCTCTTTTCATGGCTAGCACCCTCCATACCAGGCAACATCCTGATGAACATCCTCTGTACCCTCTCCAAAGTATCCACATCCTTTTGGTAATGTGGCAACCAGAACTGTACGCAGTATTCCAAATGTGGTCGAACCAAAGTCCTATACAACTGCAACATGACCTGCCAACTCTTGTACTCAATACCCCGTCCGATGAATGAAAGGATGCTGTATGCCTTCTTGACCAGACCTGCGTTGCCACCTTCAGGGTACAATGGACCTGAACACCCAGATCTCTCTGTGCATCAATTTTCCCCAGGGCTTTTCCATTTACCGTATAGTTCGCTGTTGAATTGGATCTTCCAAAATGCATCACGTCGCATTTGCCTGGATTGAACTCCATCTGCCATTTCTCCGCCCAACTCTCCAATCTATCTATATTCTGCTGCATTCTCCGATGGTCCCCTTCACTATCTGCTACTCCACCAATCTTACTGTCATCTGAAAACTTGCTAATCAGACCAGCTGTACCTTCCTCCAGATCATTTATGTATATCACAAACAACAGTGGTCCCAACACGGCTCCCTGTGGAACACCACTGGTCAC
Organism: Ginglymostoma cirratum; assembly: GCA_024137785.1. Classification (NCBI taxonomy): domain Eukaryota; kingdom Metazoa; phylum Chordata; class Chondrichthyes; order Orectolobiformes; family Ginglymostomatidae; genus Ginglymostoma; species Ginglymostoma cirratum. The sequence continues at coordinate 18,956,575 of JAHRHZ010000223.1, forward strand.
AGTTCTCCAGTTTGAGAAACTCCCTTCCGCTACAACTCTCTGTCTCCTCTTGCCCAGCCAGTTCTCTATCCATCTAGCTAGTCCACCTTGGACCCCATGTGACTTCACTTTCTCCATCAGCCTACAATGGGGAACGTTATCAAACGCCTTACTGAAGTCCATGTATATGATATCTACAGCTCTTCCCTCATCTATCAACTTTGTCACTTCCTCAAAGAATTCTATCAAGTTGGTGAGACATGACCTTCCCTGCACAAAACCATGCTGTCTATCACGAATAAGCCCATTTTCTTCCAAATGTAAATAGATCCTCTACCTCAATATCTTCTCCAGCAGCTTCCCCACCACTGACGTCAGGCTCATCAGTCTATAATTACCTGGATTATCCTTGCAACTCTTCTTAAACAAGGGGACAACATTAGCAACTCTCCAGTCCTCCGGGACCTCACCCGTGTTCAAGGATGCTGCAAAGATATCTGTTAAGGTTCCAGCTATTTCCTCTCTCACCTCCCTCAGTAACCTGGGATAGATCCCATCCAGACCTGGGGACTTGTCCACCCTAATGCCTTTTAGAATACCCAACACTTCCCCCCTCCTTATGCCAACTTGACCTACAGTAATCAAACATCTATCCTAACCTCAACATCCATCATGTCCCTCTCCTTGGTGAATACCGACGCAAAGTACTCATTTAGAATCTCATTCATTTTCTCTGACTCCTCGCATAACTTCCCTCCTTTGTCCTTGAGTGGGCCAATCCTTTCTCTAGTTACCCTCTTGCTCTTTATGTACGATTAAAAGGCTTTGGGATTTTCCTTAACCCTGTTTGCTAAAGATATTTCATGACCCCTTTTAGCCCTCTTAATTCCTCGTTTCAGATTGGTCCTACTTTCCCGATATTCTTCCAAAGCTTCGTCTGTTTTCAGTCGCCTAGACCTTATGTATGCTTTCTTCTTCCTCTTTGCTAGTCTCACAATTTCACCTGTCATCCATGGTTCCCTAATCTTGCCCTTTCTATCCCTCATTTTCACAGGGACATGTCTGTCCTGCACTCTAATCAACCTCTGTTTCAAAACCTCCCACATACCAAATGTGGATTTACCCTCAAACAGCTGCTCTCAATCCACATTCCCCAGCTCCTGCCGAATTTTGCTATAGTTGGCCTTCCCCTAATTTAGCACTCTTTCTTTAGGACCATTCTCGTCTTTTTCCATGAGTATTCTAAAACTTACGGAATTGTGATCACTATTCCCAAAGTAATCCCCTACTAAAACTTCAACCACCTGGCCGGGCTCATTCGCCAACATCAGGTCCAGTATGGCCCCTTCCCGAGTTGGACTATTTACATTTAAGTCTATAAAACGTTCCTGGATGCTCCTTACAAATTCTGCTCCATCTAAACCTCTAACACTAAGTGAATACCAGTCAATGTTGGGAAAATTAAAATCTCCCATCACCACCAACCTGTTGCTCCTACGTCTTTCCATAATCTGCAAAAATGGAGGTGTAAAGGTGGATAAATCTCCTAAGCCTGATCAAGTCCATCCTCGGATGTTGTGGGACACTAGGAAAGAAATTGCAGAGGCCCTTGCACGGATTTTTGCTTCATCTTTAGCTACTGGTGCCGTTCCGGAAGATTGGAGGATGGCTAATGTTGCTCCATTGTTTAAGAAAGGTAGCAAAGACAACCCAGGGAACTAAAGGCCAGTGAGCCTGACATCAGTGATAGGCAAGTTATTGGAGAGGACACTGAGGGACGGGATGAACCAATATTTGGATAGTCAAGGTCTGATTAGGGATAGTCAGCATGGATTTGTGCCGGGGAAGTCATGACTGACAAATCTTCTAGAGTTTTTCAAAGAGGTAACCAAGAGGATATATGAGGGTAGGGCAGTGGATGTTGTCCATATGGACTTTAGTAAGGCCTTTGACAAGGTTCTGCACGGCAGACTAGTCATGAAGGTTAAGTCGTATAGGACCCAGAGAGAACTAGCTAATTGGATTCAAAATCGGTTTGATGGTAAGAAGTAGAGGGTGATGATTGAAGGAGATAATAGGCACTGCAGATGCTGGAGAATCCGAGATAACAAGGTGTGGAGCTGGATGAACACAGCAGGCCAAGCAGCATCATAGGAGCAGGAAAGCTTGACGTTTCGGGCATGAAGGGTCTAGGCCCGAAATGTCAAGCCTTCCTGCTCCGATGATG